>CM061544.1:43890996-44395278 GCA_030864215.1 Capsicum pubescens | reverse complement strand
ATAGCCCACGGTTTTGGGAGTGGGCCCAGCGTTCGGGCGTGATGTGGGCTGAAAATCGACCAAGGCATGCCAGGGAGATTGGGAATCGTCCCAGTATGGTTCGTTAGTTTTTTTGTGGCCATTTGTGTTGACGAACGAGCGAAACGGTGCGAACGGGCCATTTTATGGCCAAATCGGTGTGCTATAGCCCATGGTTTTAGGAGTAGGCCTGGGGTTTAAGCGTGTTGTAAACCTAAAATTGACCGAGGCATGCCAGGGAGGTTGGGGATCATCCCAGTATGGTCCGTTTAATTTTTTGTAGCCTTTTGGGTGGACAAACGGGCGAAACGGCGTGAATGGAGCATTTTTAGGCCAAATCGGTGTGCTATAGCCCACGGTTTTGGGGGTGGGCGCAGGCGTGCCGTGGGCCAAAAATCGATCGGGGCGTTCCAGGAAGGCTGGGGATCGTCCTAATGTGGTCTATTTAATTTTTTGTGGCCATTTAGGTCGACAAACAGGTGAAACGGCGCGAACAAGGCATTCTCAGGATAAATTGGTGTGCTATAGCCCACGGTTTTGGGGGTGGGCCCGGGGTCCGGGCATGCTATGTGCCGAAAGTCGATCGGTGCATGCCAGGGTTTTTAGGATCATCCTAGTGTGGTCCGTTTAATTTTTCATGGCCATTTTGTGGACAAACGGGCGAAATGGCATGAATGGTGCATTTTTGGGCTAAATCGGTATGCTATAGCCCACGGTTTTGGGGTGGGACCAGGGTCTGGGCATGTTGTGGGCTGAAAATCGACCGGGGCATACCAGGGAGATTTGGTATCATCCTAGTGTGGTTCATTAATTTTTTTGTGGTCATTTGAGTGGACAAACTGGCGAAACGGCGCGAACGGGCCATTTTTGGGACAAATCAGGGTGTTATAGCCCACAGTTTTGGGGGTGGGCCTGGGGTTCGGGCGTGCTTGGGCCGAAAATTGATCGGGGTGTGCCAGGGAGGTTGGGTATCGTCCCAGTGTTTTTCGTGGATATTTGGGTGGACAAACAGGCGAAACGGTGCGAACGGGGCATTTTCGGGCTAAATCGTTGTGCTTTAGCCCACGGTTTTTGATATGGGCGCAGCGTTCTGCATGCTGTGGGCTGAAAATCTATCGGGGAATGCCAAGCAGATTAGGGATCGTCCCAGTATGGTCCATTTAATTATTTTTTTCCATTTGGATGGACAAACGGGCGAAACGGTGTGAACGGGCCAGTTTCGGGCCAAATCGGTGTGCTATATCCCACGGTTTCTGGGGTAGGCACAGGGTTTAGGCATGATATGGGCCAAATATTGACCTGGGCATGCCAGGGAAGTTGGGGATCGTCCCAGTGCAGTCCTTTTAAATTTTCGTGGCTATTTGGGTGGACAAACGGGGAGAAACGGTAAGAACGGTGTATTTATGGACCAAATCAGTATGTTATAGCCCATAATTTTGAGCATGGGCCCAGGTTCTGGGCAAGCTGTTGGCTGAAAATCGACCGGGGCATGCCAAGGAGGTTGGGTATCATCCCAGTGTGGTCCATTTAATTTTTTGTGTCTATTTTGGTGGACAAACAGGCAAAAGGACGTGAATAAGGTATTTTCGGCCCAAATCAATGTGGTATAACTTACGATTTTAGGGGTGGGCTTAGGGTCCAGGTGTGCTGTGGGCCGAAAATCATCCAAGGCATGCCAGGGAGGTTGGGTATCATCCCAGTGTGGTTCTTTTATTTTTTCGTGGCCATTTGGGTGGACAAATGGGTGAAAAGGTACGAATGGGGCATTTTCGGGCCAAATCGGTGTGCTATAGCCCACAGTTTTGGGGGTGTCCCGGGTTCCAAGCGTGATATGGGATGAAAATCTACCGGCGCATGCCAGAGAGGTTGAGGATCATCCTAGTGTGGTCTGTTTAATTTTTCGTGGCCATTTGGGGGACGAACGGGAAAAATAGTGTGAACAGGGCATTTTCGGCCCAAATTGATGTGCTATAGCCCACAGTTTCAAGGGTGGGCCCAGGCGTGTTGTGGGCCAAAAATCTACCGGGGTGTGACAAGGAGGTTGGGGATCGTCCTAATGTGGTCTAATTAATTTTTGTTGACCATTTGGGTGGACAAATGGGTGAAACGATGCGAGCAGTACATTTTTGGGCCAAATTGGTGTGCTATAGCCCACGATTTCGGGGGTGGGCCTGGGGTTCGGGTGTGCTGTGGCTCAAAAATTGACCTATACGGGCCAGGGTGGTTGGGGATCATCCCAGTATTTTCTGTTCAATTCTTTATGGTCATTTGGATAGACAAACTGGAGAAACGGTGCGAATGGTGCATTTTCGGGCTAAATCGGTATGTTATAGCCCACGGTATCGGGGGTGGCCCCAGGGTCCGAGTGTGCTGTGCGCTGAAAATTGACCGGGGCATGCCAGGGAGGTTGGGATCATCCCAGTGTGGTCTGTTTAATTTTTGGTGGCCATTTGGGTGGACAAACGGGCAAAACAGAGTGAACGGGGCATTTTTTAGACCAAATCGGTGTGCTATAGCCCACGATTTTAGGGGTGGGCCCGAGGTCCAAGCATATTGTGGGCTAAAAATAGATCGGGGCATGCCAGGGAAGTTTGGGATCATCCCATTATGGTCTATTTAGTTTTTCGTGGCCATTTGGGTGGAGAAAAGTGCAAAACGGTGCGAACGGGGCATTTTTGGGCCAAGTCGGTATGCTATAGCCCACGATTTTGGGGTGGAACCAGGATCCGGGCATGCTGTGGGCCAAAAATTGATCGAGGCATGCCAGGGAGGTTATATATCGTCCCAGTATGGTCCGTTGAATTTTTTGTGGCCATTTGGGTGGACAAACAGGCAAAACGATGCGAACGGGGCATTTCGGGCCAAATCGGTGTGCTGTGGGCCCAGGGTTCGGGCGTACTGTGGGCTGAAAATCAAAAGAGGTGTTCCAGGGTTGTTGGGGATCATCCTATTATGGTCCGTTTAATTTTTTATGGCCATTTAGTTGACAAACGAGTAGAACGACGCGAACAGGGCATTTTCAGGCCAAATGGTGTAGTATAGCCTAATATTTTGGGGGTGGGCTTGGGATCCAGGCGTTCTGTGGGCCAAAAATTCACTGGTGCATGCCAGGGAGGTTGGGGATCATCTAAGTGTGGTCCGTTTAATTTTTGTGGCCATTTGGGTGGACAAACAGGAGAAATGGTGCAAATGATGCATTTTCTGGACAAATCGGTGTGCTATAGGCCCCGATTTCGGGGGTGGGCCCAGGCATGCTGTGGGCTAAAAATTGACCGAGGAATACGAGGGAGGTTGGGGATCATTCCAGTGTGGTTCGTTTAATTTTTCGTGGCCAATTGGGTGGACAAACAGGCAAAATAGCGTGAACGGGGCCTTTTTGGCAAAATTGGTGTACTATAGCCCATGATTTCGGGGGTTGGACCGGGGGTCCGAGCGTGCGGTGTGCCAAAAATATGGTCTGTTTAATTTTTCGTGGCCATTTGGTTGGACAAACGGGCAAAACGGAGCGAATGAGGGATTTTCAGGCTAAATCGGTGTGCTATAGCCCACGGTTTTGGGGGTGGGCCTGGGCTCCGAGCGTGCTGTGGGTCAAAAATCGACCGGGGCATGCCAGGGATGTTAGGGATCATCCCAATATGGTACGTTGAATTTTTTGTTGCTATTTGGGTGGACAAACAGGCAAAACAGCGCGAACGAGGCATTTTTTGGTCGAATTGGTGTGCTATAGCCCACGGTTTTGGGGATAAGGCTGGGGTCCGGGAGTCCTGTGCGCAAAAAGTTGATCGAGGCGTGCCAGGGAGGTTGGATATGGTCCCAGTATGGTTCGTTTAATTTTTCATGGCTATTAGGGTGGACAAACAGGCGAAACGATGCGAACGGGGAATTTTTGAGCCAAATCGGGTTACTATAGCCCCCGATTTTTTGGGGTGGGCCCGAGTTACGGGCGTGTTGTGGGCTAAAAATTGATCGGTACGTGTCAGGGAGGTTGGGGATCATCCCAGTGTGGTTCGTTTAATTTTTTGTGGCTATTTAGGAGGACAAACAGGAAAAACGTCATGAACGGGGTGTTTTTAGGGCAAATCGGTGTGCTATAGCCAACGGTTTTGGGGGTGGTCCTGAGGTCCAGGCGTACTGTAGCCCAAAAATCGACTAGGGCATGCCAGGGAGGTTGTGGCTCATCCTAGTGTGGTCCGTTTAATTTTTCATAGCCATTTGGGTGGAAAATGGGTGAAACAGAGCGAACGGGGCATTTTCAGGCCAAATCATTATGCTATAGCCCACGGTTTTGGGGGTGGGCCCAGGGTCCGAGCGTGCTGTGGGCCAAAAATTGATCGGGGCATGCCAGGGATGTTGAGGATTGTCCCATTATGGTCCGTTTAAGTTTTCGTAGCTATTTGGGTGGACAAACGGGAGAAACGGCACGAACTGGGCATTTTTGGGCCAAATCGGTGTGCTATAGCCCACGGTTTTGGGGGTGGGCTCGGGGTTTGGGTGTGTTGTGAGCTGAAAATTGACCGGGGTGTGCCAGGGAGGTTGGACATCATCCCAGTGTAGTCTTTTTAATTTTTAGTGGGTGGACAAATGGGCGAAATGGTACGAACGGGGCATATTTGGGCTTAATCGGTGTGCTATAGCCCATGGTTTTAGCGGTCGCCCGGGGTCCAAGCGTGATGTAGGCTGAAATTGACCGGGGCATGTCAGGGAGGTTGGGGATCATCCCAGTATGGTCCGTTTAATTTTTCGTGGCTATTAAGGTAGAAAAATGAGGGAAACAATGCGAACGGGGCATTTTCAAGCCAAATCAGTGTGCTATAGCTTGCAGTTTAGGAGGTGGGCCTGAGGTCCGAGCGTGTTGTGGGCCGAAAATCAATCGGGGCGTGCCAGGGAGGTTGGAGATCTTCCTAGTGTGGTCCGTTTAATTTTTCATGGCCATTTGGGTGGATAAACAGGTGAAACGGCGCAAACAGGGCATTTCCTAGTCAAATCGGTGTGTTATAGCCCACGAATTCGGGGGTACGCCCGAGGTCCGGACGTGCTGTGGACCGAAAAATCGATCGGGGCATACCAGGGAGGTTGGATATCATCCCAGTGTGGTCCGTTTAATTTTTCATATCATTTGGGTGGACAAATAGGTAAAACGACGCGAACGGGGCAGTTTTAGGCAAAATACGTGTGCTATAGCCCACGGTTTTGGGGGTGGGCCTGGGGTCCGGGCGTGCTGTAGGTTGAAAATCGATCGAGGCATGCCAGGGAGGTTGGGGATCATCCCAGTGTGCCAAGTTTGATTTTTCGTGGCCATTTGTATGGGCAAACTAGCGAAACGGTGCGAACAGGGCATTTTTGGGTCATATCGGTGTGCTATAGACCACGGTTTTGGGGGTGGGCTTGGGGTCCGGACGTGTTATGGGTCAAAAATTGACCGGGGCGTGCTGTGGGCCAAAAATCGATCAGGGTCTACCAGGGAGATTGGGGATCGTCCCAGCGTGGTTCGTTTAATATTTCGTGGCCATTTGTGTGGACAAACGGGCAAAATGGCATGAACGGGGGCATTTTCAATCCACATTGGTGTGCTATAGCCCTCGGTTTTGAGGGTGGGCCTGGGGTTCGGGTGTGCTGTGGGCCAAAAATTGATCGGGGGCATTCCAGGGAGGTTGAGGATCATCCCAGTATAGTCCATTTAATTTTTTGTGGCCATTTGGGTAGACAGACTGGCAAAATGGTGCAAACGGGGCATTTTTGGGCCAAATCGGTGTGCTGTAGCCCACGGTTTTGGGGGTGGGCCCGGGTGTGTTGTGGGCCGAGAATCAACCGAGGCATGTCAGGGAGGTAGGGAATCATCCCCAGTGTGGCCCGTTTAATTTTTTATGGCTATTTGGGAGGACAAACAGGGGAAATGGCCCAAACGGGGTATTTTTGGGCCAAATTGGTGTTCTATAGCCCACAGTTTTGGGGGTAGGCCTGGGGGTCCGGGCGTGCTTGGACCTAAAATTGACCGAGGCTTGATTAGGAGGTTGCGGTATCATCCTAGTGTGGTTTATTTAATTTTTCGTGGCCAATTGGGTGGACAAACGGGTGAAACAGCACGAATGGGGCATTTTCGGGCCAAAATGGTGTGCTATAGCCCACGGTTTTAGGGGTGGGCCGAGGGTTCGAGCTTGTTGTGGGCCAAAAATCGAACGGGGTATGTCAGGGAGGTTAGGGATCATCCCAGTATAGTTTGTTTAATTTTTTTGTGGTAATTTGGGTGGACAAACAGGCAAAACGGTGCAAACGGGGCATTGTCGAGCTAAATCGGTGTGCTATTTCCCACGATTTTGGGGGTGGGCCGAAGGTCTGGGCGTGTTGTTGGCCAAAAATTAATCGGGGCATGCCAGAGAGGTTGGGTATCATCCCAGTATCATTTGTTTAATTTTTAGTGGCCATTAAGGTGGACAAACGGGCAAAACGGCGCGAACGGGGCATTTTTGAGCCAAATCGGTATGCTATAGTCCACGGATTTGGGGGTTGACTAGGGGTACGAGCGTTCTGTTGACCAAAAATCGACCCGGGCGTGCCAGGGGATGTTGGGGAATGTCCCAATGTGATCTGTTTAGTTTTTTGGGGCCATTTGGGTGGACAAACGGGTGAAACGGCGCGAACGGGGTGTTCTCTAGACAAATTGGTGTGCTAATGCCCACGATTTAGGGGGTGGGGTCCAGGTTCCGGGTCTGTTGTGGGCCAAAAACTGATCGAGGTGTGCAAGGGAGGTTGGGGATCATCCCAGTGTGGTCCGTTAAGTATTTCGTAGCCATTTGGGTGGACAAACGAGAGAAACGCTGCGAACTGGACATTATCTATCTAAATCGGTGTGCTATAGCCCACTGTTTTGGGGGTGGGCCCTGTGTTCAGGCGTGCTGTGGGCCGAAAATCAATCGGGGCATTTCAAGGAGGTTGGGGATCGTCCTAGTATGGTCTTTTTAATTTTTCATTGCCATTTAGGAGGAAAAATAGGTGAAACGGCATGAATGGGGCATTTTTGGGCCAAATAATTATGCTATAGCCCACGGTTTTGAGGCTGGGCCCGGGGTTCGTGCACACTGTGGGCCAAAAATTGACCGGGGCGTGGCAGGGAGGTTTGGGATCGTCCCAGTATGGTTCGTTTAATATTTCGTGGCCATTTGGGTGGACAAACGGGCAAAACAGCATGAACGGGGTATTTTCGGGCTAAATAGATGTGCTATAACCCACGGTTTCGTGGGTGGGCTCGGGGTTCGAGTGTGTTGTAAGCTGAAAATCGACCGGCATGTGCCAGGGAGGTTGGGATCATCCCAGTGTGGTTCGTTTAATTTTTTATGGACATTTGGGTGGACAAATGGGCAAAACGGCGCGAATGGGACATTTTCAAGCCAAATCGATGTGCTATAGCCCACAGTTTTGGGGGTGGACACGGGGTCCGGGAGTGCTTTACGTCGAAAATCGATCGGGGCTTTCCAGTGAGCTTAGGGATCATCCCAGTGTGGTCTGTTTAATTTTTTGTAGGTGGACAAATGGGCAAAATGGCACAAATGGGGCATTTTTGGGGGTGTCCCGAGGTTCGGGCATGATATAGGCCAAAAATTTACCAGCGCGTGCCAGAGAGGTTGGGGATCGTCCCAGTATGGTTCATTTAATTTTTTGTGGCTATTTCGATAGACAAACGGGCGAAACGGCGCAAACGGGGCATTTTCGAGAGAAATTTGTGAGCTATTGCCTGCAGTTTTGGGGGTGGGACCGGGGTCCGAGCGTGCTGTGGGATAAAAATCAACCAGGGTATGCCAGGGAGGTAAGAGATCGTCCTAGTGTGGTTCGTTTATTTTTTCGTGGCCATTTGGGTGGATAAACGGGCGAAACAACACGAACAGGGCATTTTCTATATAAATCGGTGTGTTATAGCCCACGAATTTGGGGGTGGGGCCGGGGTCTGGGCGTGCTGTGGAACAAAAATTGATCGGGGCATACCAGGGAGGTTGGGATCATCCCAGTGTGGTCCATTTAATTTTCTGTGCTATTTGGGTGGACAAACGGGTGAAACGGCACGAACGGGGCATTTTTAGGCAAAATACGTGTGCTATAGCCCACGGTTTTAGGGATGGGCCCGGGGTCCGGGCGTGATGTAGGCCGAAAATCGATCGGGGCATGCCAGGGAGGTTGGGGATCATCCCAGTGTGGTCCGTTTGATTTTTTATGGCCATTTGTATGGACAAACAAGTGAAACGGCGCGAACGGGGCGTTCTCTGGACAAATCGGTGTGCTAATGCCCACGATTTTAGGGGTGGGTCCGGGGTCCGGGTGTGCTGTGGGCCAAAAACCGATCGGGGCGTGCAAAGGAGGTTGGGGATCATTCCAGTGTGGTTCGTTAAGTATTTCTTAGCCATTTGGGTGGACAAACGAGAGAAACGCTGCGAATTGGGCATTATCTATCTAAATCGGTGTGCTATAGCCCACTGTTTTAGGGGTGGGCCCTGTGTTCAGGCGTGCTGTGGGCCGAAAATCAATCGGGGCATTTCAGGGAAGTTGGGGATCGTCCTAGTATGATCTTTTTAATTTTTCATCGACATTTAGGAGGGCAAACAGGTGAAACGGCACGAACGGGGCATTTTTAGGCCAAATAATTGTGCTATAGCCCACGGTTTTGAGGGTGGGCCCGGGGTCCGAGTACGCTGTGGGCCAAAAATCGACCGGGGCATGGTAGAGAGGTTTGGAATCATCACAGTGTGGTCCGTTTAATATTTCGTGGCTATTTGGGTGGACAAACGGGCAAAACGGCACGAACGGGGCATTTTCGGGCTAAATCGATGTGCTATAACCCACGGTTTCGTGGGTGGGCTCGGGGTCCGAGTGTGTTGTGAGCTGAAAATCGACCAGCATGTGCCAGGGAGGTTGGGATCGTCCCAGTGTGGTCCGTTTAATTTTTTATGGCCATTTGGGAGGACAAATGGGCAAAACGGCGTGAATGGGGCATTTTCGGGCCAAATCGATATGCTATAGCCCACAATTTTGGGGGTGGACACGGGGTCCGGGAGTGCTTTACGTCGAAAATTGACCGGGGCTTGCCAGTGAGCTTGGGGATCATCCCAGTGTGGTCTGTTTATTTTTTTGTAGGTGGACAAATGGGCAAAATGGCACGAATGGGGCATTTTTGGGTCAAATCGGTGTGCTATAGCCCACAGTTTTGGGGGTGTCCCGAGGTCTGGGCATGATATAGGCCAAAAATTGACCGGCGCATGCCAGGGAGGTTGGGGATCGTCCCAGTGTGGTTCGTTTAATTTTTTGTGGCTATTTGGATAGACAAATGGGCGAAACGGCGCAAACGGGGCATTTTCGAGAGAAATTTGTGAGCTATTGCCTGCAGTTTTGGGGGTGGGACCGGGGTCCGAGCGTGCTGTGGGATGAAAATCAACCAGGGTATGCCAGGGAGGTAAGGGATCGTCCTAGTGTGGTTCGTTTATTTTTTCGTGGCCATTTGGGTGGATAAACGGGCGAAACGGCACGAACAGGGCATTTTCTATATAAATCGGTGTGTTATAGCCCACAAATTTGGGGGTGGGCCCGGGGTCTGGGTGTGCTATGGAATAAAAATTGACCGGGGCATACCAGGGAGGTTGGGGATCATCCCAGTGTGGTCCGTTTAATTTTTTATGCTATTTGGGTGGACAAACGGGTGAAACGGCATGAACGGGGCATTTTTAGGTGAAATAAGTGTGCTATAGCCCAAGGTTTTAGGGGTGGGCCCGGGGTCCGGGCGTGATGTAGGCCGAAAATCGATCGGGGCATGCCAGGGAGGTTGGGGATCATCCCAGTGTGGTCCGTTTGATTTTTTATGGTCATTTGTATGGACAAACGAGTGAAACGGCATGAACGAGGAATTTTTGGGCTATATTGGTGAGCTATAGCCCCTGGTTTTAGGGTTGGGCCCGGGGTCTAGACGTGTTATGGGCCAAAAATTGATCGGGGCATCCTGTGGGCCAAAAATCGATCGGGGTCTACCAGGGAGGTTGGGGATCATCCCAGTGTGGTCCGTTTAATTTTTCGTGGCTATTTGGGTAAACAACAGGGTGAAACGACGCAAACGGGGCATTTTCAAGCAAAATTGATGTCCTATAGTCCACGGTTTTGAGTGTAGACTCAGGGTCCGGGTGTGTTGTGGGCTGAAAATCAACCAAGGCGTGCCAGGGAGGTTAGGGATCATCCCTATATGGTCTGTTGACTTTTTTGTGGTCATTTGGGTGCTCAAATGGGCGAAACGGTGCAAACGGGGTATTTTCGAGCCAAATCGGTGTGCTATAGCCCACGGTTTTGGGGTGGGCCCAATGTCCGGGCGTGTTGTGGGCCAAATATCGACCGGGGCATGCCAGGGAGGTTGGACATCATCCCAGTGTGGTCCGTTTAATTTTTCATGGCCATTTGGGTGGACAAACGGGAAAAACGACGCGAATAGAGTATTTTCGGGCAAAATCGGTGTACTTTAGCCCACGGTTTCGGTGGTGGGCCCGAGGTCCGGGCATGCTTTGAGCCAAAAATCGATCAGGACGAGCCAGGGAGGTTGGGTTCATCCCAGTGTGGTCCGTTTAATTTTTTTTGGCCATTTGGGTTGACAAACAGGTGAAACGGCGTGAACAGGGTGTTTTCGGGCTAAATCGGTGTGCTATAGCCCACGGTTTTGGGGGTTGGCACGGGGTTCAGGCGTGCTGTGGGCTATAAATTGATCGGGGTATGCCAGGGAGGTTGGGGATCATCCCAGTGTGGTCCGTTTTTTTTTGGTGGCCATTTGGGTGGACAAACGGATAAAACGACGTGAACAGGGCATTTTTGGGCCAATCGGTGTGCTATAACCCATGGTTTTGGGGGGGGTGTCCAAGCGTGCTGTGGGCAAAAAATTAACCGGGGCGTGCCAACGGGGTTGGGGATCATCCCAGTGTGGTCAGTTTAATTTTTCGTGTCCATTTGGGTGGACAAACGGGTGACACGACACGAACGGGGCATTTTTGAGCCAAATCGGTGTGCTATAGCCAACGGTTTTGGGGGTGGGCTCGGGGTCTAGGCGTGCTGTGAGATAAAAATCAACCGGTGCATTCCAGGGAAGTTGGGGATCATCTCAGTGTGGTCCGTTTAATTTTTCATGGCCATTTGGGTGGACAATAGTTTAAAACGGCATAAACTGGGCATTTTTTGTACAAATTGGCATGCTATATGGTTTCGGGGGTAGGCTCAGGAGCTTGGGCATGCTGTGGGTTGAAAATTGATTGGGGCATTCCAGGGAGATTGGGGATCATCCTAGTGTGGTCCGTTTAATTTTTGTGGCAATTTGTGTTTACAAACAGGCAAAACAATATGAACGGGGCATTTTCGAGCCAAATTGATGTGCTATAGCCCACGGTTTTAGGGGTGGGCCTTGGGTTTGGCCGTGCAATGATCGAAAATCATCCGTGGCGTGCCTAGGAGTTTTAGGATCATCCCAGTATGGTCCGCTTAATTTTTTGTGGTCATTTGGGTGGGTAAATTGGCGAAACGGCATGAACGGGGCCTTTTCGGTCCAAATCGGTGTGCTATCCACAGTTTCGGGAGTGGGACCAGGGTTCAGGCGTGCTGTGGGTCGAAAATCAATCGGGGCATGCCAGGGAGTTGGGGATCATCCTAGTGTGGCACCTTTAATTTTTCATGCCATTTGGGTGGACAAACGGGCAAAACGGCACGAATGGGCCATTTTCGGGTCAAATCCGTATGCTATAGCCCACGGTTTTGGGGATGGGCCCAAGGTCCGATCGTGCTGTGGGCCAAAAATCGATCGGGACATGCTAGGGAGGTTGGGGATCATTCCAGTGTGGTTTGTTTAATTTTTCATGGTCATTTAGTGGACAAACGTGCGAAACAGCACGAACGGGGCATTTTTGGGGCAAATTGGTTTGCTATAGCCCACTGTTTTGGGGATGGGCCCCGGGTTCGAGCGTGCTGTGGGATGAAAATCAATCGGCGCATGCCAAGGAAGATAGGGATCATCCCAGTGTGGTCCGTTTAATTTTTCTTAGCTATTTGGGTAGACCAACGGGTGAAACAACGCGAACGGGGCATTTTGGGACCAAATCGGTGTGCTATAGCCTGCGGTTTCGGGGGTGGGCCCGGCGGTCCGGGCGTGCTGTGGATTAAAAATTGACTGGCGCATTCCAGGGAGGTTGGATATCATCCCAGTGTGGTTCGTTTAATTTTTCGTGGCCATTTGGGTGGACAAACGGGCAAAATAGTACGAACGGGGCATTTTCAGGCCAAATCGGTGTGCTATAGCCCTCGGTTTCGAGGGTGGACCCAGGGTTCGAGCGTGCTGTGGGACGAAAATTGACCGAGGTATTCCAGGGAAGTTGGGGATCGTCCCAGTGTAGTCCGTTTAATTTTTCGTGGCCATTTGGGTGGACAAACGGGCAAAACGGCGCGAATGGGTTATTTTCGGGCCAAATCGGTGTGTTATAGCCTAGGGTTTTGGGGGTGGGCCCTGGGTCCAGCGTGCTGTGTGCTGAAAATTGATCGGGGCGTGCCAGGGAGGTTGGGGATCATCACAATGTAGTGCGTTTAATTTTTCATGGCCATTTTGATGGACATTGGAGAAACGGCGCGAGCGAGGCTTTTTCGGGCCAAATCAGAGTTCTATAGCCCACATTTTTGGGGGTGGGCCCGGGGTTCGGGCGTGCTGTGGGCCAAAAATTGTCCGGGGCTTGCCCGGGAGGTTGGGGATCGTCCCAGTGTGGTCCGTTTAAAATTTTTGGCCATTTTGGTGGACCAATTGGTGAAACAGCATGAGCGGGGCATTTTCTGGCCTAATCGATATTCTATAACCCACAGTTTTGGGGGTGGGCTCGGGGTTCGGGCGTGCTGTGGGTCAAAAATCAAACGGGGCATGCCAGGATGATTAGAGATCATCCTAGTGTAGTCTGTTTAATTTTTCATGGCCATTTATAAAGGTCACAAACGGGCAAAACGGCACGAACGGGGTATTTTCAGGCCAAATCAGTGTGCTATAGCCCACGATTTTGAGGGTGGGCCCAGGGTCCGAGCGTGCTGTGGGCCGAAAATCGACCGAGACATGCCAGGGTGGTTGGGGATAGTCCCATTGTAGTTTGTTAAAATTTTTGTTGCCATTTGGGAGGACAAACTGGCAAAACGGTGCGAACGGGGCATTTTCGGGCCAAATCGATGTGCTATAGCCTATGGTTTCGAGGCTGGGCCCAGGGTTCGAGCATGCTGTGGGACTTAAATCGATTGGGCTTGCCATGGAGGTTAGGGATCATCCCAGTGCTGTCTGTTTAATTTTTCATGGCTATTTGGGTGGACAAATGGGCGAAACGGCGCGAACGGGATATTTTTGGGCCAAATCGATATGCTATAGCCCACGATTTTGGGGGTGGGCCCGGGGTTCGAGCATGCTGTGGGTCGAAAATCGTTTGGGGTATGTTAGGGAGGTTGGGGACCGTCCCAGTGTGGTTCATTTAATTTCTTGTTACCATTTAGGTGGACAAACGGGCAAAACGGTGCGAACAGGGCATTTTCAGGCCAAATCCGTGTGCTATAGCCCACGGTTTTGGGGGTGGGCCTGAGGTCCGAGCGTGATGTGGGATAAAAATCGATCGGGGCATGCCAGGGAGGTTGGGGATCATCTCAGTGTGGTTCGTTTAATTTTTTGTGACCATTTGGGTGGACAAACGGGCGAAATGGCAAGAATGAGGCCTTTTCGGGACAAATTGGTGTGCTATAGCCCATGGTTTTGGGGGTGGTCCTGAGGTTAAGGCATGCCAGGGAGGTTGGGGATCATCCTAGTATGATCTATTTAATTTTCGTCGCCATTTGGGTGGACAAATAGGAAAAACGGCCCGAACGGGGCATTTTCGGGCCAAATCGGTGTGCTATAGCCCATGGTTTTGGGGGTGGGCCCGGGGTCCGGGCGTGCTGTGGGCCGATAATCGATCGGGGCGTGCCAGGGATGTTGGTAATCATCCCAGTGTTATCTTTTTATTTTTTTGTGGCTATTTGGGTGGACAAATGGGTTAAACGGCGCGAACGGGGCATTTTCAGGCCAAATCGGTGTGCTATAGCCCACGATTTTGGGGGTGGGCTCAGGTTTCGGGAGTGCTATGGGTCAAAAATCAAACGGGGCATGCCAGGGAGATTGGGGATTATCCTAGTGTGGTCCGTTTAATTTTTCATGTCCATTTGGGTGGACAAACATGTGAAATGGCGTGAATGGGGCGTTTTCGGGCAAAATCGGTGTGTATAGCTAACGGTTTTGGGGTTCGGGCGTGTTGTGGGAAAAACATTAATTGGGGCATATCAGGGAGGTTGGGGATCTTACCAATGTGGTCCGTTTAATTTTTTGTGGCCTTTTGGGTAGACAAACGGGCGAAACGGCACGAACTGGGCGTTTTAGGGCCAAATTGGTGTGCTATTGCACACGATTTTGGGGGTGGGCCAGGGTTTCGGGAATTTTGTAGGTCAAAAATCGACCGAGGCATGCCAAGGAGGTTGGATATCATCAAGTATGACCCGTTTAATTTTTTGTGGCCATTTGGCAGGACAAATGGGCGAAACGATGCAAACGGGGCATTTTCGGGCCAAATCAGTATGCTATAGCCCACGGTTTAGGGGGTGGGCCTGGGGTTCGGGCGTGCTGTGGGCCAAAAATCGACCGGGGTGTGTAAGGGAGGTTGGGGATCATCCCAGTGTTGTCCGTTTAATTTTTTATGGCTATTTGGGTGGTCAAACGGGCGAACGGCACGAACAGGGGATTTTTAGGCCAAATTGGTGTGCTATAGCCCACGGTTTTGGGGGTGGGCCCAGGGCTCGAGCGTGTTATGGACGAAAAATCGATCGGGGCGTGCAAGAGAGGTTGGGGATCGTCCCAGTCTAGTCTATTTAATTTTTCGTGGCCATTTGGGTGGACAAACGGGCGAAACGGCGAGAATAGGGCATTTTTTAGCCAAATCGGTATGCTATAGCCCACGGTTTTGGGGGTGGCTCCGGGCATGCTGCGGGCTGAAAATCGACCGAGGCATGCCAGGGAGGTAGGGTATCATCCCAGTGTGGTCCGTTTTATTTTTTGTGGCCATTTAGGTGGATAAACTGGGAAAACGGCCTAAACAGGGCATTTTCAGGCCAAATCGGTGTGCTATAGCCCACGGTTTCGGGAGTGGGCTCGGGGTTCGGGCGTGCTATGGGTCAAAAATTGACCGGGGCATGCCAGGGAGGTTAGGTGTGGTCCGTTTAATTTTAATTGGTCATTTGGGTGGACAAACGGGCGAAATAGCGCTAACGGGGCATTTTTGGGTCAAATCGGTGTGCTATATCCCACGATTTCTGTGGTGGGCCAGGGGTCCGAGCATTTTATCAGCCAAAAATCGACCGGTGCAATCCAGGGAGGTTTGGAAATGTCCCACTTTAGTCCATTTAATTTTTTGTGGCTATTTAGCTGGATAAACGGGCGAAACAGCCCGAACGGGGCATTTTCGGGATAAATCGGCGACCTATTGGCCACGATTTTGGGGGTGGGCTCGGGGTTCGAGCATGCCGTGGACAAAAAATCAACCAGGGCGTGCCAGGGAGGTTTGTTATCATCCCATTGTGGTCCATTTAATTTTTTGTTGCCATTAGGGTGGATAAACAGACAAAACGACACGAATGGGGCATTTTTGGGCCAAACCGGTGTGCTATAGCCCACAGTTTTAGGGGTGGGCCTAGGGTACGGGCGTGCTGTGGATCAAAATTGACTGGGGCGTGTTAGGGAGGACTGGTATTGTCCTAGTATGGTCCGTTTAATTTTTCATGGCCATTTAAGTGGAGAAACAGACGAAACGACATGAACGGGGCAGTTTCGAGCCAAATCGGTGTACTATAGCCCACGATTTTGGGGGTAGGCTCGGGGTTTGTTCGTGCTGTGGGCCGAAAATCAATGGGGGCATACCAGGGAGGTTTGGGATTATTCCAGTGTGGTCCGTTTAATTTTTCATGGCTATTTGGGTGGACAAATGGGCGAAACGGCACAAACGGGGCATTTTAGGGCCAAATTAGTGTGCTATAGCCAACGGTTTTGGGGGTGGGCCCGGGGTCAGGGCGTGTAGTGTGCTAAAAATTGACAGAGGCATGCCAGGGTGGTTGGGGATCATCTTAGTGTAGTCCATTTAGTTACTCGTGGCTATTTGGGTGGATAAATGGGTGAAACGGTGCGAATGGGGTATAGCCCACGGTTTTAGGGGTGGGCTCGGGGCTCGAGCGTGCTGTTGACCAAAAATTGACCGGGGAATGCAAGAGAGGTTGGGGATCGTCCTAGTGTGATCCGTTTAATTTTTCGTGGCCATTTGGGTGGCCAAACGGGAAAAACGACGCGAATGAGGTATTTTCAGGCCAAATCGATGTGCTATAGCCCAGGGTTTTGGGGTGGGCCCAGGGTATGGGCGTTTTGTGGGCAAAAAATTGACCTGGGCATGCCAGGGGGTTGGGGATCCTCTGAGTGTGGTCCGTTTATATTTTTCGTGGCTATTTGGGTGGACAAACAGCAAAACAGCACGGACGAGGAATTTTTGGACAAAATCGGTGTGCTATAACCCACAGTTTTGGGGGTGGGCCGGGGGTCCGGGCGTGCTGTGTGCCGAATATCGATCGGGGCATGCTAGGGGGGTTGAGAATCATCCAAGAGTGGTCCGTTTAATTTTTCGTGGCTATTTGGGTGGACAAACGGGCAATACGGCAAGAACGGGGCATTTTCGGGCCAAATTAGTGTGCTATAGCACACAGTTTCGGGGGTGGGCCCGGTGTTCGGTCATAAAGTGGGCTAAAAATCGACCGGACATGCCAGGAAGGTTGAGGATCGTCCTAGTGTGGTCTGGTTAATTTTTCGTTGTCATTTGGGTTGACAAATGGGCGAAACGGTGCGAATGGGGCATTTTTGGGTCAAATCGGTGTGCTATAGCCCACAGTTTTTGAGGTGGGCTTGGGGTCCGGGCATGCAATGGGCTAAAAATCAACTGGGGTGTGCCAGGAAGGTTGGGGATTGTCCTAGTGTGGTCCGTTTAATTTTTTATGGACAAACTGACAAAACAGCGCGAACGGGGAATTTTCAAGACAAATTGGTGTGCTATAGCCCATGGTTTTGGGGGTTGCTCGGGGTCCAAGCGTTCTGTGGGTTGAAAATTGACCGAGGCGTGCCAGGGAGGTTGGGTATCGTCCTAGTGTGGTCTATTTAACTTTTTATTGCCATTTGGGTGGATAAACGGGCAAAACGGCACGAACGGGGCATTTTTGGGGCAAATCGGTGTTCTATAACCGATGGTTTTGGGGGTGGGCCCAGGGTCTGGGCATGCTGTGGATCAAAAATTGACCGAGGGGTGCTAGGGAGGTCGGGTATTGTCCTAGTGTGGCCAGTTTAATTTTTCATGGCCATTTGAGTGGACAAACAGGAGAAACGGCGTGAACGGGGCATTTTCGGCCCAAATTGGTGTACATAGCCCACGGTTTTGGGGGTGGCCTCGGGGTTCGGGCGTGCTGTGGGCTGAAAATCAATTGATGTATACCAGGGAGGTTTTGGATCATCCCAGTGTGGTCCATTTAGTTTTTCGTGGCTATTTGGGTGGACAAACGGGCAAAACGGCTCGAACGAGGCATTTTAGGGCTAAATTGGTGTGCTATAGCCCACGGTTTTGGGTTTGGGCCTGGGTTGCGGGAGTGTTGTGTGGAAAAAATTGACAGAGGCATGCTAAGGAGATTGTGGATCGCCTTAGTGTGGTCCATTTAATTTTTCGTGACTATTTGGGAGGATAAATAGGTGAAACGACGCGAATGGGGTATTTTTAAGTCAAATTAGTGTGCTATATCCCATGGTTTTAGGGGTGGGCTCGGCCTTGTTGTGGTCCAAAAATCTACCGGGGCATGCAAGAGAGGTTGGGGATCATCCCAGTATGATCCGCTTAATTTTCCGTGGCCATTTGAGTGGATAAACGGGAGAAAAAGCGTGAATGGGGTATTTTTAGGCCAAATCGATGTGCTATAGCCCACGGTTTTGGGGTGGACCCAGGTTCCAGGCATGATGTGGGCCAAAAATCGACCAGGGTATGCTAGGTGGTTGGGGATCGTCCCCGTGTGGTCCGTTTATTTTTTTGTGGCCATTTGGGTGGACAAACGGGCGAAACGATGCGAATGGGGCATTTTCAGGCAATTTCGGTGTGCTATAGACCACAGTTTTGGGGGAAGGCCCAGGGCCCGGGCGTGCTGTGGGCCCAAGGCCCCGGCGTGCTGTGGGCCCAGGGCCCGAGCGTGCTGTGGGCCAAAAATCGATCGAGACTTGCCAGGGAGGTTGGGGATTATCCCAATGTAATCCGTTTAATTTTACGTGGTTATTTGTGTGGACAAACGGGCAAAACGGTGCGAACGGGGCATTTTTGGGCCAAATCAATGTGTTATATCCCAAAATTTTGGGGGGTAGTGCCGGGATTCGGTCGTGCTGTGGGACGAAAATCGACCGGGGCGTGCCAGGGAGGTTGGGGAGCATCCCAGTCTGGATCGTTAAATTTTTTGTGGCCATTTGGGTTGACAAATGGGGGAAACTGCACGAATAGGGGATTTTTAGGCCAAATCAGTGTGCTATAGCCCACGGTTTTATGGGTCGGAGCATGGTCTGGGCATGTTGTGGGCCGAAAATTGATCGGGGCATACCGAGGTTGGAAATCATTTTAGTATGATCCGTTTAAGTTTTTGTGGCCATTTGGGTGGAGAAACGGGCGAAACAGCACTAATGAGGCATTTTTGGGCAAAATCTATGTGCTATAGCCCACGGTTTCTTGGGTGGGCTCGGGGTTCTGGCGTGCTGTGGGTTAAAAATCGAAAGGTGAGTGGCAGGGAGGTTGAGGATCATCCCAGAATGGTCCGTTTAATTTTTTTTGTCCATTTGAGTGGACAAACGGGCGAAACAATGCGAACGAGGTGTTTTCGGGCCAAATCGGTGTGCTATAGCCCATGGTTTCGAGGGTGGGCCTGGGGTCCAGGCATGCTGTGGGCCAAAAATTGATCAGGGCGTGCCAGGGAGGTTAAGAATTGTCCCGGTATGGACCGTTTATTTTTTTGTGGCCATTTGGGTGGACAAACGGGTGAAACGTCACTAATGAGGCATTTTTGGGGCAAATAGATGTGCTATCGCCTACGGTTTTGGGGGATGGGCCCAGCGTCCAGGCGTGCTGTTGGCCAAAAATTGACTGGGGCGTGCCAGGGATGTTAGGTATCATCCCAGTGTGGTTTGTATAATATTTCATGGCCATTTGGATGGGCAAACGAGCGAAACGGTGTGAACGAGAATATTTAGGGCCAAATCAGTGTGCTATAGCCCACGATTTCAGGGGTGGGCCTGGGGTCCGAGCATGTTGTGACTAGGGAGGCATGCCAGGGAGGTTGGGGAAGGGAGGTTGGGGATCATCCCAGTATAGTCCGATTAATTTTTTGTGACCATTTGGGTGGACAAACGGGAAAAATGGCTCGAACGAGGCATTTTCGGGATAAATCAATGTGCTATAGCCCACGGTTTTGGGGGTGGGCTCGGGTTTCGAGCGTGCTATTGGTCAAAAATTGACTGGGGTATGCCTGGCAGGTTGGGGATCGTCGCAGTATGGTCCGTTTAATTTTTCGTGGCCATTTGGGTGGACAAACGAGCAAAATAGAATTAACGGGGCATTTTCGGGCCAAATCAATGTGCTATAGCCCACGGTTTTGGGGGTGGGTCGGGGGTCCGGGCGTGCTGTGTGCCGAAAATCGACCGGGGTGTGTCAGGGGGGTTGGGGATCATCCCAGTATGGTCTGTTTAATTTTTCATGTCCATTTGGGTTGACAAACAGGCAATACGACACGAACAGAGCATTTTCGGGCCAAATCAGTGTGCTATAGCCCACAGTTTTGGTGGTGGGCTCGATGTTTGGCCATGAAGTGGGCTGAAAATCGATCGGGCATGCCAGGGAGGTTGGGGATTGTCCCAGTAGGGTCTATTTTATTTTTCGTGACCATTTACATTGGCAAACGAGCAAATCAGTGCGAACGGGGCATTTGTTGGCCAAATCGATGAGCTATAGCCCACGGTTTCATAGGTGGGGCTGAGGTCCGAGCGTATGGTGGGCCAAAAATCTATCGGGGTGTGCTAGGAAGGTTGGGGATTGTCCTAGTATGGTTCGTTTAATTTTTTATGGCCATTTAGGTGGACAAACAGGCGAAACGGCGCGAACGGGGAATTTTCAGGCCAAATTAGTGTGCTATAGCTCATGGTTTCGGGGTTGGGCCTAGGGTTTGGGTGTGCTGTGGGTGAAAAATCGATCGGAGCGTAACTGGGAGGTTGGGGATCATCCCAGTGTAGTCCGTTTAATTTTTGTGGCCATTTGGGTGGACAAACGGGCGAAACGGCACAAACGGGGCATTTTAGGGCCAAATCAGTGTGCTATAGCCCACGGTTTTGGGGGAGGGCCTAGGGTTCAGGTGTGCTGTGGGCTAAAAATCGACGGAGGCATGCCAAGGAGGTTGGAGATCATTCTAGTGTGGTCAGTTTAATTTTTCGTGGCCATTTGGGTGGACAAACGGGCGACACGGCACGAACGGGGAATTTTCGGGCCAAATCGGTGTGCTATAGCCCACAGTTTTGGGGGTGGGCCTGGGGTCCGGGCGTTCTGTGGGCCAAAAATCGACCGGGGCGTGCCAGGGAGGTTGGGGATCGTTCCAGTATGGTACATTTAATTTTTTGTGGCCATTTGGGTGGACAAACGGGTGAAACAGCGCGAACGGAGCATTTTTAGGCCAAATCGATATGTTATAGCCCACGGTTTCAGGGGTGGGTCCGGGGTCTGAGTATGTTGTGGGCAAAAAATTGCCCGGGGCATGTTAAGGAGGTTGGAGATCGTCCCACTATGGTCTATTTAATTTTTTGTGGTCATTTGGGTGGACAAACGGGCAAAACGGTGTGAACGAGGCATTATTGGACCAAATCGGTGTGCTATAGCCCACGGTTTAGGGGGTGGACCTGGGCTCCGAGCGTGCTTTTGGCCAAAAATTGACCAGGGCATGGCAGGGAGGTTGGGGATCGTCCCAGTGTATGCCGTTTAATTTTTTGTGGCCATTTGGGTGGACAAACGGGTGGAACGACGCAAATGAGGCATTTTCAGGCCAAATCGATGTGCTATAGCCCACGGTTTTGGGGGTGGGCCAGGGGTCCGGGCGTGCTGTGGGCCACAAATCAATCGGGGTATGTCAGTGAGGTTAGGGATCATCTCAATATGGTTCTTTTAATTTTTCATGGCTATTTGGGTGGACAAACGAGCATAACAGCATGAACGGGGCATTTTCGGGCCAAATCGGTATGCTATAGACCACGGCTTTATGGGTGGGCCCAGGGTCCGAGTGTGTTGTCGGCCGAAAATCGATCGGGGCATGCCAGTGGGGTTGAGGATCGACCCAGTGTGGTCTGTTTAATTTTTTGTGGCCATTTGGGTGGACAAACGGGCAAAACAGCACGAACGAGGCATATTCAGGCCAAATCGGTGTGCTATAGCTCGCGGTTTTGAGGGTGGGCCCGGGGTCCGGGCGTGCTATGTGCCAAAAATCGACCGAGGCATGCCAGGGGATTGAGGATCATCCCAGTGTAGTCCGTTTAATTTTTCGTGGCCATTTGGGTGGACAAACGGGCAATACGAGATGAACGGGGAATTTTAAGGCAAAATCAGTGTGCTATTGCCCACAGTTTAGGTGGTGGGCCGGATGTCTGGGCGTGCAGTGGGTTGAAAATCGATTGGGCATGCCTGGGAGGTTGGGGATCGTCCCAGTGTGGTTTTTTTTAATTTTTTGGCCATTTGGGTTGACAAACGGGCAAAACGGCAAACAGGGTAATTTTAGGCAAATCGGTGAGATATAGTCCACGGTTTCGGGGGTGGGCCAGGAGTTCAAGCGTGCAGTGGGCCAATAATCGACCAGGGCGTGCCAGGCAGATTGGGAATTGTCCTAGTGTGGTCCATTTAATTTTTGAGGGCCATTTGGGTGGACAAACAGGTAAAACGGAAGCGAACGGGTCATTTTCGGGCCAAATTTATGTGCTATAGCTCACAATTTTGGTGGTGGGCCTAGGGTTCGGGTGTGCTGTAGGTCAAAAATCGACCGGGGCGTAGCAGTGAGGTTGGGTATCATCCCAGTGTGATTCGTTTATTTTTTCGTGGCCATTTGGATGGACAACCGGGTGAAACGGCACGAATGGGGCATTTTAGGGCCAAATCGGTGTGCTATAGCCCACAAATTTTAGGGTTGGCCTAGGGTCCGGGCGTATTGTGGGCTAAAAATCGATGGATGCATGCCAAGGAGGTTGGGGATCGTTCCAGTGTGGTCCGTTTAATTTTTTATGGCCATTTGGGTGGACAAGTGGCCTAAACAGAATGAATGGGGCATTCCCAGGCCAAATAGGTTAGCTATAACCAACAGTTTTAGCGATGGGCCCAGGGTCCGATCGTGTTGTGGGGCAAAAATCGACCGGGGGTGTGCCAGGAAGGTTGGGGATCATCCTAGTATGGTCCGTTTAAGTTTTTGTGGCCATTTGGGTGGACAAACGAGCGAACGGTGCAAACGAGGTATTTTCGGGTCAAATTGATGTGCTATAGCCCACGGTTTTGTGGGTGGGAATAGGTTTCGGGCATGCTGTGGGTCAAAAATTGACCGGGGCATGCAAAAGAGGTTGGGCATCATTCCAGTGCGGTTCGTTTAATTTTTTGAGGCTATTTGGGTGGACAAATGGGTGAAACAGCGCGAATGGGGCATTTTCAGGCCAAATCGGTGTGCTATAGACCACGGTTTCGGGGGTGGGCCCGGGTTCGGGTGTGCTGTCGGCCGAAAATCGACCAGGGTATGCCAGGGAGGTTGGGACCATCCCAGTATGGTCCGTTTATTTTTTTGTGGCTATTTGGGTGGACAAACGGGCAAAACGATGCGAACGGGGCATTTTCAGGTCAAATCAGTGTGATATAGCCCATGGTTTCAGGGTGGGCCCAAGGTCCAAGCGTGTTGTGGGCTGAAAATTGAACGAGGCATACCAGTGAGGTTTGGGGATCATACCAGTGAGGTTCGTATAATTTTTTGTGGCTATTTGGGTGGACAAACGAGTGAAAGGCACGAACGGGGTGATTTCGGGCCAAATCGGCGTGCTAGCCCATGGTTTCAGGGGTGGACTCGGGGTCCGGGCGTGCTGTGGGTCGAAAATCGTCCGGGGCATGCTAGAGAAGTTGGGGATCATCCCAGTGAGGACCCTTTAATTTTTTGTGGCTATTTGGGTGGACAAACGGGCGTAACGACGCGAATGAGGAAGTTTTGTGTTAAATCGATGTGCTATAGCCCACAGTTTTGGAGGTGGGCCCGGGTTTCAGGCGTGTTGTGGGTCGAAAATTGACTAGGGTATGCCAGGGAGGTTGGAGATCATCCCAGTATGGTTTTAATTAATTTTTTATGGCCATTTTGGTGGATAAACAGGCGAAACAACATGAACGGGGCATTTTCGGGCCAAATCGGTATGCTATAGCCCAGGGTTTTAGGGGTGGTCCTGGGTTCTGGGCATTCTGTGGGCCGAAAATCGACCAGGGCATGCTAGGGAGGTTGGATATTGTCCTAATGTGGTTCGTTTAGTTTTTACATGGCCATTTGGGTGGATAAATAGGCCAAACGGCGCGAACAGGGCATTTTTAGGCCAAATTAATGTGCTATAACCCACGATTTTGGGGATGGACCTGGGGTTTGGGCGTGCTGTGGGCCGAAAAATTGATTGGGGCGTACCAGGTAGGTTGGGGATCATCCCTGTGTGGTCCGTTTAATTTTTCATCTTTATTTAGGGACAAACGGGAGAAACAGCACAAATGGGGCATTTTAGGGCCAAATCGGTGTGCTATAACCCACGATTTCGGGGGTAGGCCTAGGGTCCGAGCGTGCTGTGGGCTAAAAATCGACTGGGGCGTGTCAGGGAGGTTGGGATCATCCCAGTGTGGTCCATTTAATTTTTCGTAGCCATTTGGGTGGACAAACGGGCAAACCAGTAAGAACGGGGAATTTTTGGGCCAAATCGGTTTGCTATAGCCCACGGTTTTGGGGGTCGGGCAGGGATCCGAGCGTTCTGTATGCCAAAAAATGACCGAGCATACCTGGGAGGTTGGGGATCATCCCGGTATGGTCCATTTAATTTTTCGTGGCCATTTGGGTGAACAAAGGGGTGAAACAGCGCGAATGGGGCATTTTTTGCCAAATCGGTGCGCTATAGCCCATGATTTTGGGGGTGGGCTCAGGGTCCGGGAGTGTTGCGTGCCTAAAATCGATCAGGGCGTGCCAGGGAGATTGGGGATCATCCCAGTGTGGTCCGTTTATTTTTTCGTGGCCATTTGGGTGGACAAACGGGCGAAACAATACGAACGGGGTATTTTCAGGCCAATTCGGTGAGCTATAGCCCCCGGTTTGAGGGTGGGCCTGGGGTCCGAGGTGTTGTGGGCTAAAAATTGATCGAGGCAAGCCATTAAGGTTGGGGATCATTCTAGTGTGGTCCGTTTAATTTTTCGTAGCCATTTAGATGGACAAACGAGTGAAACGGTGCGAACATGGTGTTTTCGGGCCAAATCGGTGTGCTAGCCCATGGTTTCAGGGATGGACTCAGGATATGGGCGTGCTGTGGGCGAAAAATCGACCGGGGTGTGCCAGGGAGGCTGGGGATCATCCCACTGTGGACCATTTATTTTCTTGTGGCCATTTGGGGTGGACAAATGGGCGAAACAATGCAAACGAGGATGGACCTGGGTGAAACGGGCGAAACGATGCGAACGGGGAATTTTTAGGCTAAATCAATGTACTATAGCCCACGATTTTGGGGATGGACCTGGGGTTCGGGCGTGCTGTGGGCAGAAAATCGATCGGGGCATTCCAGGGAGGTTGGGAATCATCCCAGTGTGGTCCGTTTAATTTTTTTTGGCCATTTGGGTGGAAAAATGGGTGAAACGGCGCGAACAGGGCATTTTAGGGCCAAATCGGTGTGCTATAGCCCATGGTTTTGGGGGTGGGCTCAGGGTACGGGCGTGCTGTGGGCCAAAAATCAACTGAGGCATGCCAGGGAGGTTGGGGATCATCCCAGTGTGGTACGTTTAATTTTTCATGGACATTTGGGTGGACAAATGGGCGAAACGGAGCGATCAAGGCATTTTCGACACAAATCCGTGTGCTACAGCCCACATTTTTGGGGGTGGGCCTGGGGTCCGGGCGTACTGTGGAGAAAAAATTGATTGAGGCGTGCCAGGGAGGTTGGGGATTGTCCCATTGTGGCCCGTTTAATTTTTTGTGACCATTTGGGTGGACAAACAGGCGAACGGCGCGAACGGGGCATTTTTGAGTCAAATTGGTATGCTATAGCCCATGGTTACGTGGGTAGGCCCAGGGTTCGGGCGTGCTGTAGGCCTAAAATCGACTAGGACATCCCAGGGAGATTGGGGATCATTATAGTGTAGTTCATTTATTTTTTTCATCGCCATTTGGGTGGAAAAACGGCCAAAACGGCAAAAATGGGGCATTTTCAGGTCAAATCGGTGTGCTATAGCCTACAGTTTTAGGGGTGGGCCCGGGGTCTGGGCGTGCTGCGGGTCGAAAATCAACCGGTACTTTCCAGGGAGGTTGGGGATCATTCTCTTATGGTCTGTTTAATTTTTTATGACCATTTGGGTGGACAAACGAGTGAAATGGCATGAACGGGGCATTTTTAGGCCAAATCGGTGTGCTATAGCCCACGGTTTTGGGGATAGGCCCGGGGTACGGGTGTGCTGCAGACTGAAAATCAACTGGGGTATGCTAGGGAGGTTTTAGATCATCTCAGTGTGGTCTATTTAATTTTTTGTGGCTATTTGGGTGGACAAACAAATGAAATATCGCGAACAGGGTGTTTTTAGGCCAAATTGGTATGCAATAGCCCACAGTTTCAGGGGTGGGCTCAGGGTCCAACCGTGTTGTAGGCCAAAAATTGATCAGGGCGTGCAAGAGGGGTTGATGATCATCCAACTATGGTCCGTTTAATTATTAGTGTCCATTAAGGTGGACAAATGGGCGAAACGGCGTGAACGGGTTATTTTCAGGCTAAATCGGTGTGCTATAACCCACGGTTTTGGGGGTAGGTCCGGGGTTCGGGTGTGATGTGGGCTAAAAATTGACTGAGGCGTGCCAGGGAGGTTAGGGATCATCCCTGTGTGGTCCATTTATTTTTTTGTTGCCTTTTGGGTGGAAAAACGGCCGAAACGACGCAAACAGGGCATTTTTGGGCCAAATCAGTGTGCTTTAGCCCACGGTTTTGGGGGTGAGATTAGGGTTCGGGCGTGCTGTCATCTGAAAATCGACCGGGGCATGCCATAGAGGTTGAGGATCATTCCTGTATGGTCCATTTAATTTTTTTATCCATTTGGATGGACAAACGGGCGAAACGGTGTGAATAGGTCATTTTTCGACCAAATTGATGTGCTATAGCCACTGTTACGGGGATGGGCCCGGGGTCCGGGTATGTTGTGGGCCAAAAATCAATCGGGGCATGCCAGGGAGGTTGAGGATCATCCCAGTGTGATTCGTTTAAATTTTCATGGCCATTGGGGTGGACAACTGGGCGAAACGACACAAACAGGGCATTTTCAGGCCAAATCAGTGTGCTATAGCCTACAATTTTGGGAGTGGACCCGTGATCAGGGCATGTTGTGGGCCAAAAATCGATCGGGGCATGTTAGGGAGGTTGGGAATCATCCCAGTGTGGTCCGCATAATTTTTCGTGCCTATTTGGGAGGAAAAACCAGCGAAACAGCGCGAATAGGGCATTTTCAGGCCAAATCGGTGACCTATAGCCCACAGTTTTGAGGGTGGGCTCAGGTTTCTGGCGTGCTATGGGCAAACAATCGATCGAGGCATTCCAGGGAAGTTGGGGATCCTCCCAATATGGCCCGTTTAATTTTTCATGGCCATTTGGGTGGACAAACAGGCGAAACGGTACGAACGGGGCATTTTCGGGCCAAATTAGTGTGCTTTAGCCTACGATTTTAGGTGTAGGCCCGAGGTTCGGGTGTGCTATGGGACAATGATCGACCGGGGAGTGCCAAAGAGGTTGGGGATCGTCCCAATGTGATCCGTTTAATTTCATGGCTATTCGGGTGGACAAACGAGCGAAACGGTGCGAACGGGGCATTTTTGGGCTAAATCAGTGTGCTATAGCCCACGGTTTTGGGGGTGGGCCTAGGGTTCAAGCTTGCTGTGGGCGAAAAATTGACCGGGGCATGCCAGGGTGGTTGGGGTTCATCCCAGTGTGGTCCGTTTAATTTTTTGTGTCCATTTGGGTGGACAAACGAGCGAAATGACGTAAGTGACGTATTTTCGGTCTAAATTGGTCTGCTATAGCCCATGGTTTCAGGGGTAGGACCGGGGTCCGGGCGTGCTGCGGGCCAAAAATTGATTGGGACATGCCAGGGAGGTTGGGGATCATCCCATTGTGGTCCATTTATTTTTCGTGTCAATTTGTGTGGACAACCGGTCAAAACAACACGAACGGGGCATTTTCGAGCTAAATCAGTGTGTTATAGCCTATGGTTTTGGGGGTGGGCCTGGGTTCTGGGCGTACTGTGGGCTGAAAGTTGACCAGGGCGTGCCAGGGAGGTTGGAGATCATCCCAGTGTGGTACGTTTAATCTTTCGTGTCCATTTGGGTGGACAAAAGGGTGAAACGATGCAAATGGGCATTTTTGGACCAAATCGGTGTTCTATATCCCGTGGTTTCGGGGGTGGGCATGGGGTCCGGGCATGCTGTTGGCCGAAAATCGATCGGGGAATGCCAAGGAGGTTGAGGATCATCCCAGTATAGTTCGTTTAATTTTTGGTAGCCATTTGGGTGGACAAACGGATGAAACGGCGCGAACGGGGCATTTTCGGACCAAATCGGTGTGCTATTGCCCACGATTTTGAGGGTAAGCCCGGGGTCCGGGTGTACTGTGGGCCAAAAATTGTCTGAGGTGTCCCAGGGAGGTTGGGATCATACCAGTGTGGTTCGTTTAATTTTTCATAGCCATTTGGGTGGACAAACGGGCTAAATGGCAAGAACGGGGAATTTTTGGGCCAAATCGGTGTGCTATAGCCCACGGTTTTGGGGGTTGGCCTGGGGTCCGGGTGTGCTATGGGACAAAAATCAATTGGGCATGCCCGGGAGGTTGGGGATCATCCCAGTGTGGTCCATTTAATTTTTCGTTTCTATTTGGGTGAATAAATGGGTGAAACGGCGTGAACGGGGCATTTTTGGGAAAAATTGGTGTGCTATAGCCCATGATTTTAGGGGTGGACCCGAGGTCCGGGTGTGCTGTGTGCTGAAAATCAATCAGGGCATACTAGGGAGGTTGGGGATCATCCCAGTGTGGTCCATTTAATTTTTCGTGGACATTTGGGTGGACAAACGGCCTAAACGATGCGAACGTGGTATTTTTGGGTCAAATCGGGGTATTATATCCCACGGTTTTAAGGGTGGGCCCAGAGTTTGGGCATACTGTGGGCCAAAAATCGACCGGGGCATGCCAGAGAGGTTAGGGATCATTCCAGTATGGTCTGTTTAATTTTTTGTGGCCATTTGGTTGGACAAATAAGTGAAACGATGCGAACAAGGCATATTTAGGCAAAATGAATGTGCTATAGCCCACGGTTTTTGGGGTGGGCCCGGGATTCGAGCGTTCTGTTGTCCAAAAATCGATTGGGGCATGTCAAGGAGGTTGGGTATCATCCCAGTATGGTCAGTTTAATTTTTTGTGGCCATTTGGGTGGACAAACGGGCGAAACGGCGCGAACGGGGCAATTTTGGTCTAAATCGATGTTTCATAGCCTACGGTTTCGAGGGTGGGTAATATGGGACAAATGACCATCTTATATTTTGATGACATCTTTAGAGGCCAACACATAAAGTCTCAAGACTTGGTCACCTCGAGGATACGAGAACATGCATGGAGGACCCATTTTGTGCATGCCATTAAACAAACCGATGTGTGGAAGATTATGTGGGGGCTTACATTTGATGCCAATTCGAGACTACAAGTTTTGAAGTGTGACCCCATGGTTGTGGATAATTAAAGTATCACTCTTCATTAAGGGTATTTTGGGGTTTGCACATGTTAAAGAAACAACCTATGACCTTCCCTTTCCTTAAGGGTATTTTGGTCCATTATACTATGTAATAAGTTAGGCTATATATAATCTCTTATTAGGTCTTTTCTCTTTAGTTTATGAAATATGAAAAATTAAAACACTTGAAATTCTATTTCGTGAGAGTAGACCACCTTAGTATAGCCTTAGTTAGGACTTGGAAAAGTCATCCTTAGTATAGGGCTTGGAAACGCCAATATTATTCTTTGCTTGGAAACGGTGGATCTTGAGGTGAGTCGATTACCTTGGCGGTCACCGTAAGAACTTGTTAACTTGTTTTGTAGAGGTTTTAGAGTTTTGATACACTCTTTAGTTGCTACCTAATGGGTTCTGTTTGTGTCAAGTTAGCTATCTTTTACTCTTTTTAAGTTTATGTTTGCTTCTCGGATCGTGTTGTTGTCTTGTTGTTGCGGGTAAAGGCTTGTGATTGTGGGTTGTTTACGAACTGTTTTGGTGTTGTAGATACTATTTGGTATTATTTGGTATCAAAGCCATCATTGATTTTGCTCCCACGAGATCAATCTTGGGCTTACTATCTTGAAAAATCACAAAAATAGTGTTGGAAAAACTGAAAAAGGCCAAAAAAAAAAGTAATCTGTCCCGTTTTTAGAGATTTGAGGCTTAGTTTTCTTGAGTTTTTTTTTGTGTTTTGTTGTTTCTAGTGTTAGTCCCTTCTTCACTAACACTAATAAAGTCTACATCTAAATTTTGAGCTAAATTCAAGTGGTTCTTGAATGTTGGAAGGTTGTTGATATTGTTGTTGAAGATTGGTGGCTGAAAAAATATTTTGTTGATGTTTTTGTTGAAGAATGGTGGCTGGAAAAACGTTTTGTTGATGTTGTTGTTGAAGATTGGATCTTGAATATGTATTTTTGATGTTTGGGAGGTCCAACGTTAACCTTAGAACTCCAAGATTCAAAGTTGTGTTCTTGATGTTCTTCAACATCTTCATATCTTATTGTAGAGAAAGTGGTTTGTTTGATCTAAAATCAAAGAAGAAAGAAGGTGCGGTCTTGTTAGTCTTGAAACACATTCCAAGACTATTATAAAAGAAGAAAGGGGTCCAAAAGACTTTCAAAAGGTCTTATTACCAAAAGAGAGAAAGGGGTCTTCCTAAGACCTACAAAAGAGGAAAGGGGGACAAAGGCTTCAAAAGGTGTTTTGCCAAAAGGGTGAAAGAAAAGTCAAGCCTTTTTTTTCAACATTGAAAGACTCTTAAGACTTGTTATTTCCCTCCCAAAACCGAATAGACACTCTTCCAATTGAGCATTGATCAATACAAATTGAACAAGAAAAAAATTTCTCAAAACTTTCGACAATTTTCAACAACCAATGAGAGGCTACCACGTCATCACCGAAAGTGATTAAGCTCAAAATTTTTAGATTCTTAGTTTCATTTTATTGATTCATTAGTTTCATGTCTTGATTCTAGAATTAATTAACAACTAGTAATCACCTACTTAGTTGTAGATTAATTGTTGAATTCGTTTCTTTCGTGTCTTCGTTATTTGTGTTTTTTTCTCGTTTTTAACTCGTAGTAACTTCTTTGGTTCAAGTTCATAAGTAAATTTTGTTTTTGTGTCTTGAGTCGATCAAACATGAATCCATTCCCACTTCCAAGTAGAATTGACATCCTATTGACTACCGGAGTATAAACAACTTTTAATAATCACCGCTCCAATTGTGAGAATCACAAAGGTGGGTGTATATGAGTGTTGGTGAGGAGATTTTACTACTAATCTTGTTTGTTCATTGTGTAGGTACAAAGGTGATATAAGGGGAACATATTTTCTATAGAAGGGGATTATTGTGACTACAACATGGGAGACTATGATTGTAGTGAGGGATTTTATGGCTACGAAGTTGAGGGAGATTGTGGAGGCTATGAAAATAACCATGATCAAAACTTGGGCAGATTTGAGAGTTATGATTTTGAGGGAGAAAATGAGGTGAATGAAGTGCCTAGTGCTTATGGTGAACTTGGAGATGATGTAGGACCTCGTGATGGATCTTATGATGACATTGAGGCATGTGAGGAGTGTGAAGATTCATATCCTCCACCTTGTAGTACTTCTTATCAAGGTCGATATAGTGTGAATGGTTATACTAGATCTAGTGGAGGTTGTCCAACGAGAAGAAAAGGGTATGCATCTCCAAAACCAAGAGGTACTCGTGTGCCTTACAATGTTGATCCAAGAAGGAGTGTACACTCTGGAAAGGTGACCATTTGTGGGATACCGGGATGCCTCATTGTGTTAAATGATAGATACTATAGAAACTACATCCTTCCATCCATGGTTGACTACTTGGGGTTGTTTCGCGAGCCTTTACTTGTTCCATATTTCTTGGACGGGTTTAAGGTTACCGAAAGGGTTAAAGTTGACTTCTCCCAATTTGAATACCCTGAGAAGGTGTGGTACGATATTCTTCCATTGACATACGGTCATGTATGCTTAGGTGCCGATTGGTTTGCACAACATAGAGTTCCAAATGTGCAAAATTGGCCTAATATTGTAAGAGACCGGTGGGGAAATCACCTCGTGACATACATGCTTCCCGAGCCACAAAGAGAAGTGAATACTTTCTCCAATCCAAATACTTATGAGATACAAAATACTGAGAGGAGTAAGGGTGTGAAAGGTGGTAATCTGAAAGTGAAAAAAGGAGAGGTTGTGTGGAGCGAAGTGAGGGGATTGCCACCAAACCGAGCTAACATTGTTTGTCCTTCTATTTCTAAGGACATTTTTGTAGGTACCGACATGGAAAGTGAAGGAGAGAAATTCCGAAGTGAAGTTGCTGCCCAAGCTTGTGGAGGACCTTCACAACACAGCAAAGGAGAGTCGACTCAAGAACTTCAAGGTAAAATAGCTAATTCTTACACTTTTGTGCATATGAATGATAATTTTGTGGCTAGTATCCCATTGAGTGTGAGTAGTAGCTTACTTACTTGTGAGTCTAATGATTCTTTGCCTTTTGTTGATGATGTACATGTTGTGAGTGTGGATACACTAGTTGATCCTATTGATGACCAAATAGACTCTTCTTGTAAGATCAATTTATGTCCACCTAGTGTTGAAGCCTATATTTTGAATGAAAGTACATCGTCTTGTGTAATTAGTGTTGATCAACCTATTTGTGAAAATTGTCCACCACTTGAGTATGTGTGTGATGTGATTAATCAAACTCAAGTGAGTGAAGTATTTAAAAAATTTGGTCAACAAAAGAGGAGTAAACCCGAGAGCTATTCTTGGGACAATTTTGTGCTTGAAACCACTTTGAAACTTGATATTGATCTCTTAGAGAGTGAGGAACTTGCCGGTTCCAAATATGCCCGTGGGTTGGATCATGCACTTTTTAGGTATAATGTCTTGTTTGAAAATGATATAAACACTCCTAATGAGCCTAGTGGTGAAAAAAATGGTATAACTTACCTTGGAGGCTATAGCCTATATGTTAAACCATGATGGTGTGACAACATTCCTCCTAAAGATGGAAATCTCTTCTTGAAAGATGAGAGTACTCTTAAGGGTAAGAAATGTGTAGTCTTGGAAGTTACTCCTTCTACTTTGTGTGACTTTATTGTTGATACTACTTATGGTGATGATTGGGAAACTAGTAGTAAGTACACACATGAGGGAACCTTAGTAGAAGTCAACTTGAATGATAATTTTCTCTACTCTCTATTTTCTTTCGATGATATGTATGCTATTGTAGAGAGTATGTCATTTAGTTTGGGTGGAGATCACGAGAAAGGGGAGTGTTGTTTAGACCCGTGTCTATTTTAACCCTGGTGCCAAATATGGAAATGGTGATATTGGTACACTCAACTTGTTTCTTGGTCTGCATGACAAGCAAAGTGTCACTCTTGGTGAATCCCATAACCAAATCCTTCGTACATCTTTCATTGAGTTTTTAATATTTTATTCAAAGGATCCTTGGTTATATTGCAAATATGTGCAACCTTGTCATGTTAATATGATTTGTTGTGCTAACCCTGACCCTCATGCCATGAGGAGTTTGTATTTGTTTATCCTCTCTTCAGTTTTGCAAGGTTTGGATTCGAGGTCAAATCCTTTTCAAGAACCGGAAGATGATACGGGACAAATGACCATCTTATATTTTGATGACATCTTTAGAGGCCAACACATAGAGGCTCAAGACTTGGTCACCTCGAGGATACGAGAACATGTATGGAGTAACCGTTTTGAGCATGCCATTAAACAAACCCGTGTGTGGAAGATTATGTGGGGGCTTATATTTGATTCCAATTCGAGACTACAAGTTTTGAAGTGTGACCCCATGGTTGTGGAGAATTAAAGAAGCACCCTTCATTAAGGGTATTTTTGGGTTTGCACGTGTTAAAGAAACAACCCATGACCTCCCCTTTCCTTAAGGGTATTTTGGTCCATTATACTATGTAATAAGTTAGGTTATATATAGTCGCTTATTAGGTCTTTTCTCTTTAGTTTATGAAAGATGAAAAATTGAAACACTTGAAATCCTCTCTCTTGAGAGTAGACCACCTTAGTATAGTCTTAGTTAGGAGTTGGAAAAGATATCCTTAGTATAGGGCTTAGAAAAGCCAATATTGTTCTTTGCTTGGAAACGGTGGATTTTGAGGTGAGTCGATTACCTTGGCGGTCACCGTAAGAGTGTGGTTTTGATTATTACATTCATCAGGGGTTAATGTTGAAATATACTTGGTTCTTAATCTTATAATAATCTTGGTCTCACTATCTATCCTTTTATTATTTTGCAAATCCGTGTGTTTTTGGGTTTGTCATCTTGTATCCCTTTGTGTTGCTTGTTCTTCTCACGTTTTGTGGAATGTTTTGGCATCTTGGTGGACTAATTTGTATCAGTGGTCCCAAGGTCCTGGCGTGCTGTGGGCTGAAAATCGACAGAGGTATGCCAAGGAGGTTGGGGATCATTCCAATGTGGTCCGTTTAATTTTTTGTGGCCATTTGGGTGGAAAAACGGTTGAAACAGTGTGAATGGGGAGTTATCGGGCCAAATCGGTGGGCTATAGCCCATGGTTTCAGGGGTGGACCCGGGGTTCGGGCGTGCTGTGGGCCAAAAATCGGCCGGGGGGTGCCAGGGAGGTTGGGGATCATCTCAGTGTTGACCGTTTAATTTTTTGTGGCCATTTGGGTGGACAAACGGGCTAAACAATGCAAACAAGGAATTTTTGGGCAAATCGATGTGCTATAGTCCACGGTTTTGGAGGTGGCCCAGGGGTTCGGGTGTGTTGTGGGCTGTTAATCAATCGGGGCGTGCCGGGGAGGTTGGGGATCATCTCAGTGTAGTACATTTAATTTTTTTTAGCCATTTGGGTGGAAAAACGAGCAAAACGGTGCGAATGTGCCATTTTTGGGCCAAATCGGTGTGTTATAGCCCACGGTTTCGGGGGAGGGCCTGGGGTCCGGGCGTGCTATGGGCCAAAAATCGACCGGGGCATGCTAGGGAGGTTGGGGATCATCCCAGTGTGGTTCGTTTAATTTTTTGTGGCCAATTGGGTGGACAAATGGGCGAAATGGCGCGAACGGGGCATTTTCGGCCAAAATCGGTGTGCTATAGCCCACGGTTTTGGGGGTGGGCCTGTGGTTTGGGCATCCTGTGGCCCAAAAATTGACTGAGGCGTGCCAGAGAGGTTGGGGATTGTCCTAGTGTGGTCTATTTAGTTTTTAATGGCCATTTGGGTGGACAAACAGGCGAAAAGGAACGAACGAGGCATTTTTCGAGCTAAATTGATGTGCTATAGCCCACAGTTTTAGGGCTAAACTCGGGGTTCGGGCGTGCTATGGGCCAAAAATTGACCAGGGCATACCAGGGAGCTTGGGGATCATCCCATCATAGTCCATTTTATTTTTCGTGGACATTTGGGTGGACAAATGGTCGAACGGCGTGAACGGGGCATTTTCGGGTCAAATTGGTGTGCTATTGCCCACAATTTTAGGAGTGGGCCCGAGGTTCGGGCATGCTGTGCATCAAAAATTGACCAGGCCATGCTAGGGAGGTTGGAGATCATTATAGTATGGTTCATTTATTTTTTCGCGGCCATTTGGGTGGAAAACCGGGCAAAACGGCATGAACGGGGCATTTTTCAGGACAAATCGCTGTGCTATAACCCATAATTTTAGGGATGGGCGCGGGGTCTGGGCGTGCTGTGGACCAAAAATCAACTGAGGCTTGTCAGGGAGGTTGAGGATAGTTCCAGTATGGTCCGTTTAATTTTTTGTGGCCATTTGGGTGGACAAACGAGTGAAATAGTGCGAACGGGGTATTTTTGGGCTAAATCGGTGTGCTATAGCCCATGATTTTGGGGGTGGGCTCAAGGTACGAGCATGCTGGGGTCCAAAAATTGATCGAGGCATGCCAGGGAGGTTGGAGATCATCCCAGTGTGGTCTGTTTAATTATTTGTGGCCATTAAGTTTAATAAACGGGCAAATCGGCGCGAACAGGGCATTTTTTAGCTAAATCGGTGTGCTATAGCCCACGGTTTTTGGGGTAGGTTCGGGGTTCGGGTGTGTTGTGGGCTAAAAATTGATTGAGGCTAGCCAGGGAGGTTGGGTATCGTCCCAGTGTGGTCCATTTAATTTTTTGTTGCCATTTGGGTGGACAAACGGGCAAAACGGTGCAAATGGGACATTTTCGGGCTAAATCAGTATGCTATAGCCCACGGTTTTGGGGATGGGCTCGGGGTCTGGGTGTGCTGTGGGCCAAAAATCGACGGGGATGTGCCAGGGAGTTGAGGATCGTACCAGTATAGTCCATTTAATTTTTCGTGGCTATTTCGAAGGACAAACGGGTGAAACGGCGTGAATGGGGCATTTTCGGGCCAAATTGATCTGTCATAGCCTACTGTTATGGGGGTCGACCCGGAGTCCGGGCGTGTTGAGGGGCCAAAAATTGACCGGGGTGTTCCAGGGAGATTGGGGATCGTCCCAGTGTGGTCCATTTAATTTTTTGTGGCTATTTAGGTGGACAAATGAGGGAAACGATGCGAACGGGGGCATTTTTAGGCCAAATCGATGTGCTATAGACCACGGTTTTGGAGGTAGGCCCAGGTTACGGGCATGCTGTGAGCTGAAAATCAATCGAGTCATGCTAGGGAGGTTGGGGATCATCCCAATATGCTCCTCTTAATGTTTTGTTGCCATTTGATAGGACAAACGGGCGTAACGACGTAAATGGGGCATTTTCAGGCCAAGTCGGTGAGCTATAGACCACAGTTTCGGGGGTGGGCCCGGGGTACGGGTATGCTGTGGGCCAAAAATCGACCGGGGCATGCTAGGGAGGTTGGGTTTCATCGCAGTGTGGTTAGCTTAATTTTTCGTGGCCATTTGGGTAGACAAACGGGTGAAATAGATCGAACGGGGCATTTTCAGGCCAAGTCAGTGAGCTATAGCCTACAGTTTTGGGAGTGGGCCCAGGGTTCAGGAGTGCTGTAGGACAAAAATTGGCTGGTGCGTGCCAAAGATGTTGGGGATCGTCCCAGTGTGGTCCATTTAATTTTTCGTGGCCATTGGTGTGGACAAATGAGCAAAACAGCACAAACGAGGCATTTTCAGGATAAATCAGTGTACTATAACCTACTATTTTGAGGGTAGGCCTGGGGTTCGAGTCTGCTGTGGGCCAAAAATTAACCGGGGTGTTCCAGGGAGGTTGGGGATCATCCCAGTGTTATCCGTTTAAGTTTTTATGGCCATTTGTTTGACAAACGGGCGAAACAGCGCAAATAAGGCATTTTTGGGTCAAATCGATGTGCTATAGCCCATGGTTTAAGCGGTGGGCCCAAGGTCCGGGCGTGCTGCGGGCTAAAAATTGATCGGGGCGTGCCAGGGAGGTTGGGGATCATCCTAGTGTGGTCCGTTTAATTTTTTGTGGCCATTTGTGTGGACAAACGGGCAAAACAATGCGAATAGGGCATTTTCAGGCTAAATCGTTGTGCTATAGCCCATGCTTTCGGGGGTGGGCCTGGGTCCGGGCTCGTTGTGGGATGAAAATCGATCGGGGCATGCCAGGGAGGTTGGGTATCATCCCAGTGTGGTCCGTTTAATTTTTTGTTGCCATTTAGAAGGACAAACGGGCAAAACGATGCGAATGGGGCATTTTCGGGCCAAATCAATGTTCTATAGCCCACAATTTTAGGGGTAGGACCGGTGTCCTGGGGTGCTGTAGGTCGAAAATCGATCGGGGAATGCCAGAGAGGTTGGGGATCGTCCCAGTATAGTCCGTTTAATTTTTCGTAGCCATTTGGGTGGACAAACGAATGAAACGGTGTGAACGGGGCATTTTCCGGCCAAACCGGTGTGCTATAGCCCATAGTTTTGGGGGTAGGCCCGGGGTCCATGCGTGTTATGGGCCAAAAATCGATCGGGGTGTGCCAGGGAGGTTGGGATCATTCCAGTATGGTTCGTTTAATTTTTCGTGGCCATTTGGGTGGACAAACAGGTGAAACGGAATGAACGGGGAATTTTTCGAGCCAAATCGGTGTGCTATAGCCCACGGTTTTGAGGGTCGGACAGGGGTTCAGGAATGCAGTGGGCCAAAAATCAATCAGGCATACCAGGGAGGTTGGGGATCATTCCAGTGTGTTCTGTTTAATTTTTCGTGGCCATTTGGCTAGACAAACAAGTGAAACGGCGTGAACGAGGCATTTTATGGCCAAATCGGTGTGCTTTAGCCCGCGGTTTCGGGGGTGGTCCTGGGGTCCGGGTGTCCTGTGGGCCGAAAATCGACCGGGGTATGTCAGGGAGGTTGGGGATCGTCCCAGTGTGGTCCAATTAATTTTTCGTGGATATTTGGATGGAAAAACGGGCAAAACGATGCGAACGGGGCATTTTCGGGCCAAATTGGGGTGCTATAGCTCAAGGTTTTGAGGGTGGGCCTAGAGTTTGGGCGTGTTGTTGGCCGAAAATTGATCGAGGCATGCCAGGGAGGTTGGTGATCGTCCCAGTATGGTCTGTTTAATTTTTCGTGGCCATTTGGGTTGACAAATAAGGAAAACGACGCGAACGGGGCATTTTCGGGCCTAATCAATGTGCTATAGCCCACGATTTTGCGGGTGGGCCCAGGATTCGGGCGTTCTGTTGGCTAAAAATCAATCGAGGTTGGTCAGGAAGGTTGAGGATCGTTCCTGTGTGGTCAATTTAATTTTTCATGGCCATTTTGGTGGACAAACAGGCAAAACGGAGCGAACAGGGTATTTTCAGGCTAAATCGACGTGCTATAGCTCACGGTTTAGAGGGTGGGCCCGAGGTCTAGGCGTGCTATGGGTCAAAAATTGACCGGGCATGCTAGAGAGGTTGGGGGTCATCCTAGTATGGTCCGTTTAATTTTTTGTGGCCATTTGGGCGGACAAACGGATGAAACGACGCGAACGGGGCATTTTTTAGGCCAAATCGGTGTGCTATAGCCCACGATTTCTGGGTGGGCCCAGGTTTTGGGCGTTCTGTGGGCCAAAAATTGACCGAGGCATGCCAAGGAGGTTGGGGATCATTTTAGTGTGGTCCGTTTAATTTTTTGTGCCCATTTGGATGGACAAATGGGGTAAACGGCGCAAACGGGGCATTTTCGGGCCAAATTGGTGTGCTATAGCCCACGGTTTTTAGGGTGAGCAAGGGTTCTGGGTGTACTGTTGGCCAAAAATCGATCGGGGTGTTCCAGGGAGGTTGGGGATCCTCCTAGTGTGATCCGTTTTATCTTTTGTGGCCATTTGGGTGGACAAACAAGCGAACGACGTGAATGGGGAATTTTCAGGCCAAATTGGTGTGCTATAGCCCACGGTTTTAGGTGTGGGTACGGGGTTCGGGCGTGCTGTGGGTTGAAAATCAACCGTGGCATGCAATAGAGGTTGGGGATCGTCCTAGTGGTTGGTTTATTTTTTTGTGGCAATTTGGGTGGACAAATGGGCGAAACGATGTGAACGGGACATTTTTGGGATAAATCTGTGTGCTATAGCCCACGATTTCTGGGGTGGGCACGAGGTCCGTGTGTGCTGTTGGCTAAAAATTGATCGAGGTATGCCAGGAAGGTTAGGGATCGGTCCAGTGTGGTCCGTTTAATTTTTTGTGGCAATTTGGGTGGATAAACGAGTGAAATGGTGCGAACGGGGCATTTTCGGGCTAAATCTCTGTGCTATAGCCCATGATTTCAGGGGGGCATGGGGTCCGGGCATGCTGTGGGCCGAAAATTGACTGGGGTGTGCCAGGGAGGTTGGAGATCATCCCAATATGGTCCGTTTTATTTCTAGTGGCCATTTGGGTGAAAAAACGGTCGAAACAATGCGAACGGGGTGTTTTCGGGCCAAATAGGTGTGCTATAACCCATGGTTTCAGGGGTGGACCCGGAGTTCGGGCGTGCTGTGGGCCAAAAATCGACCGAGGTGTGCCAGGGAAGTTGGGGATCGTCCAAGTGTGGACCGTTTAATTTTTTGTAGCCATTTGGGTGGACAAACGGGCAAAACAACACTAACGAGGAATTTTCGAGCTAAATCGATATGCTATAGCCTACGGTTTTAGAGGTGGGCCCGAGGTTCGGGCGTATTGTGGGCCATAAATTGATCAGAGCTTACCAGGGAGATTAGGGAATGTCCTTGTGTGGTCCGTTAAATTTTTCTTAGCCATTTGGGCGGAAAAACAGTCGAAACAGCGCAAATGAGGCCTTTTTTTGGCCAAATCGGTGTGCTATAGCCCACGATTTCGAGGGTGGGCCTGGGGTCCGGGTGTAATGCGGGCCAAAAATTGATCGGGGCATGCCAGGGAGGTTGGGAATTATCCCAATGTATTTTGTTTAATTTTTCGTGGCTATTTGCATGGACAAACGGGCAAAACGGCACGAACGGGGTATTTTCGGGCGAAATTGGTGTGCATAGCCCATGGTTTCGGGGGTGGGCCTGGGGTCCGGGCGTGCTGTGGGCCGAAAATTGACCGAGGCGTGCCTGGGAAGTTGAGGATTGTCCTAGTGTGGTCCGTTTAATTTTTCATGGCCATTTGGGTGGACCAACAGGTGAAACGGCGGGAACACAACATTTTTGAGACAAATCGATGTGCTATATCCCACAGTTTAGGGGTGGACCCGGGGTTCGGGTATGCTATGGGCCAAAAATCGACTGGAGCGTACTAGGGGGGTTGGGGATCATCCCAGTGTGGTTCGTTTAATTTTTTCTTGGCCATTTGGGAAGACAAACAGGCAAAACGGCGCAAACGGGACATTTTAGGGCCAAATAGATGTGCTATAGCCCACGGTTTCGATGGTGGTAACGGGGTACGGGTGTGCTGTGGGCTGAAAATCGACCGAGACATGCCAGGGAGATTGGGGATCATCCCAGTATGGTTCGTTTAATTTTTCGTGGATATTTGGGTGGTCAAATGGGCAAAATAGCGCAAATCAGGCGATTTCAGGACATATCGGTGTGTTATATCCCACGTTTTTGGGGGTGGACCTAGGGTCCAGGCATGTTGTGGGCTAAAAATTGACCGAGGCGTGCCAGGGAGGTTGGGCATCATCCCATTATGGTCCGTTTAATTTTTCGTGGCCATTTGAGTGGACAAACAGGTGAACGGTGCAAACGGGGCACTTTTTTAACCAAATAGGTGTGCTATAGCCCACGGTTTTGGGGGTGGAATCGGGGTTCGGGCGTGCTGTGTGTTGAAAATTCACCAGGGCATGCCAGGAAGGTTGGGGATCGTCATAGTGTGATTCGTTTATTTTTTTATAGCCATTCGGGTGGAAAAACAGGCGAAACGACGCAAACGCGGCAATTTCAGGCCAAATAGGTGTGCTATAGCCAACAATTTTATGGGTGTACCCGGGGTCTGGGCGTTCTACGAGTCAAAAATCAATCGGGTCTTGCCAGGGAGGTTAGGATTCGTTCTAGTGTTATAGCCCACATTTTTCGGGGGTGGGCCTAGGATCCAGGCATGTTATGGGCCAAAACTTGACTGGGGCGTGCCAGGGAGGTTGGGTATCATCCTAGTATGGTCCATTTAATTTTTTGTTGCTATTTGGGTGGACAAACGGGCTAAATGGCGCAAATAGGGTATTTTTGGGCCAAATCAGTATGTTATAGCTAGCGGTTTTAGGGTTGGGCTCGAGGTCCAGGCGGCTGTTGGCCGAAAATCGACCGTGGCGTGCCAGGGAGGTTGAGGATCGTACCAGTATGGTCTGTTTAATTTTTCGTGACCATTTGGGTGGACAAACGGGCAAAACGGCGCGAATGGGGCATTTTCGGGCCAAATCGATGTGCTATAGCCTACTGTTACTTTTGTAGACCTGGTGTTCGGGCGTGTGGTGGGCCAAAAATTGATCGAGGCATGCCAGGGAGGTTGGGGATCATCCCAGTATGGTCCGTTTAATTTTTCTTGGCCATTTGGGTGGACAAAGGAGCGAAGCAACGCGAATGGGGCATTTTCAGTCCAAATCGGTGTGCTATAGCCCATGGTTTTTGGGGTGGGCCTGGGGTCCAAGCGTGCTGTGGGCCAAAAATCAACCGAGGCGTGCTAGGGAGGTTGGGGATCGTCCTAGTGTGGTCCGCTTAATTTTTCGTAGCCATTTGGGTGGGAAAATGGGCAAAACAGCGTGAACAGGGCATTTTTAGCCCAAGTCGGTGTGCTATAGCCTACAGTTTCTAGGGTGAGCTCGGGGTTCGGGCGTGTTGTGCGCTGAATATTGACCGAGGCATGCCAGGGAGGTTCGAGATCCTCTTAGTATGGTTCGTTTATTTTTCCGTGGATATTTGGGTTGATATACGGGTGATACGGCGCGAACGGGGCATTTTTGGCCCAAAATTGGTGTGTTATAGCCCATGGTTTCGTGGGTGGGTCCGGGGTATGGGCCTGCTGTTGGTCAAAAATCGACCGGGGTATGCCAGTGAGGTTGGGGATCATCACAGTATGGTACGTTTAATTTTTCATGGCCATTTGGGTGGACAAACGGGCGCACCAGCGAAAATGAGGCATTTTCAGGCCAAATCGGTGTGCTATAACCCATGGTTTTGGCGGTGGGCCCGGGGTTCGGGCGTGTTGTGGGCCAAAAATCAATCGGGGAGCGCCAGGGAGGTTTTGGGTCATCCTAGTGTGGTCCGTTTAATTTTTCGTGGCCATTTGGGTGGACAAATGGGTGAAACAACATGAACGGGGCATTTTCGGGCAAAATCGGTGTGATATAGCCCACGGTTTTGGGGTTTGGGCCTAGGGTCCGGGCGTGTGGTGGGACGAAAATTGACCGAGGCATACCAAGGAGGTTGGGGATCATCCCAGTGTGGTCTTTTTAATTTTTTGTGGCCATTTGTGGGGACAAATGGGCAAAACTTTGCGAATGGGGCATTTTAGGGCTAAATGGGTGTGTTATAGCCCACGGTTTTGGGGGTGGGCTCGGGGTTCGATCGTGCTGAGGGACAAAAATTGATTGTCGCATGCCAGGGAGGTTTGGGATCATTCTAGTATGGTCCATTTATATGTTTGTTGCCATTTGGGTGGATAAACGAGCAAAAGGGTGCGAAGTGGGCATTTTCGGGCCAAATCGGTCTGCTTTAGCCCACGGGTTTGGGGGTTGGCCCGGGCGTGCTATGGGATGAAAATTGACTGCGGCATGCCAGGGAGCTTGGGGATCATCCCAGTGTGGTCCATTTATATTTTTGTGGCCATTTAGGAGGACAAACGATTGAAACGACAAATATGGGGCATTTTTGGGCCAAATCGGTGTGCTACAGCCCACGGTTTTGGGGGTGGGCCCGGGGTCCGGGCGTGCTGTGGGCCGAAAGTTGACCAGGGCGTTCCAGGAAAGTTGGGGATCATCCCAGTGTGGTCTGTTTAACTTTTCATGGCTATTTTGGTGGACAAACGGGAAAAATAGCGCAAAAGGGGCATGCCAGGAAAGTTTTGGGTGTGGTCCCGGGGTTCAGGCGTGCTGTGGGACAAAAATCGACCGGGGCATGCCAGGAAGGTTGGGTCATCCCAGTAGGTTTTGTTTAATATTTCGTGGACATTTGGGTGGATAAACGGGCGAAATGGCGCGAAAAGGGCATTTTCGGGAAAGAATTGATGTGCTATAGCCCACGGTTTCGGGGGTGGGCTTAGGGTCCGGGCGTTCTATGTGCCAAAAATTTATAGGGGCATGCCAGGGAAGTTGGGGATCATCCCAGTGTGGTCCGTTTACTTTTTGGTGTCCATTTGGGTGGACAAACGGGCGAAACGGCGCGAACGGGGCATTTTTGGGCCAAGTTGGTGTGCTATAGCTCATGGTTTTGGGGGTGGGCTCGAGTGTGCTGTGGGCCAAAAATTTATCGGGGCATGCCAGTGAGGTTGGGGATCATACCAATGTGGTTAATTTAATTTTTTTGGCCATTTGTGTGTACAAATGGGCAAAACGGCGCGAACGGGACATTTTAGGGCCAAATCGGTGTGCTCTTGCCCACGATTTCGGGGGTGGGCTCGAGGTCCTAGCGTGCTGTGGGCCAAAAATCGAATGGAGCATGCTAGGTAGATTGGGGATCATCTTAGTATGGTCCGTTTAATATTTTGTGGCCATTTGGGTGGACAAACGGGCGAAACGGCGCGAATGGGGTGTTTTCGGGAAAAATCGATGTGCTATAGCCCACGGTTTCGGCGGTAGGCCTGAAGTTCGGGTGTTATGTGGGTCGAAAATTGATCTGGGCATGCTAGGAAGGTTGGGATTGTTCCACTGTGGTCAGTTTAATTTTTTTGTGGCCATTTGGGAGGATAAACGGGCGAAACGACGCGAACGGGGCATTTTCAGGCTAAATTGGTGTGCTATAGCCACGGTTTTAGAGGTGGGCCTGAGGTCCAGGCGTGATGTGAGTTTAAAATCGACCGGGGCATACCAGGGAGGTTGGGGATCATCCCAATGTGGTCCGTTTAATTTTTTGTGGCCATTTGGGTAAACAAACGGGCGAAACAGCGCAAACGAGGCATTTTCGGCCTAAATCGGTGTGCTATAGCCCACACTTTCGGGGGTGAGCTCGGGGTCCGGGTGTGCTGTAGGCTGAAAATCGACTGGGGAGTGCCAGGGGAGTTAGGGATCATCCCAGTGCGGTTCGTTTAATTTTTCTTGGCCATTGGGTGGACAAACGGGCGAAACGGTGCAAACGCGGCATTTTCATGCTAAATCGGGGTGCTATAGCCCACGGTTTTGGGGGTGGGCTCGGGGTCGGGGCATGCTTTGGGCTAAAAATCAACTGATGTGTGCCAGGGAGATTGGGGATCGTCCCAGTGGGGTATGTTTAATTTTTCGTGGCCATTTGGGTGGACAAACGGGCGAAATGACACATTTTCAGGCCAAATCGGTGTGCTATAGCCTACGGTTTGTGGGGTAGGCCCGAGGTCCAGGTGTGCAGTGGGCCGAAAATGAACCAGGGTATGCCAGGGAGGTTGGGGATCGTCCCAATATGGTCCGTTTAATATTTTGTGGCCATTTGGGTGGACAAATGAGCGCAACGGTGCAAATGGGACCTTTTTGGGCTAAATCGATATGCCATAGCCCACGGTTTCGAGGGTGGGCCCAGGGTCGGGGCGTTCGGTGGGCCGAAAATTGAACAGGCATGTTAGGGAGGTTGGGGAACATTCCAGTGTGGTCCGTTTAATTTTTTGTAACCATTTGAGTGGGCAAACGGGCGAAACGGAGCTAATGGGGTATTTTCGAGCCAAATCAGTGTGATATGGCTGCAGTTTTAGGGGTGGGCCTGGGGTTCAGGTGTCTTGTGTGCCGAAATCGATCGGTGCATGCCAAGGTGGTTGAGGATCATACCAGCATGGTCCATTTATATTTTCGTGGCCATTTGGGTGGACAAAAGGGCGAAACGGAGTGAATTGGGTATTTTCGGGCCAATTCGGCATGCTATAGTGCACGGTTTCAGGGGTGGCCCCGGGGTCTGGGCGTGCTGTGGGCCGAAAATCGATTGGGGCATGCCAGGAAGGTTGGGGAATATCCCAGTATGGTCCGTTTAATTTTTCGGGACCATTTTGGAGGACAAACGGGCGAAAGAGCGTAAATAAGGCATTTTTAGGCCAAATCGGTGTGCTATAGACCGCGATTTTGGGGGTGGGCCTAGTGTCCGAGCGTGTTGTGGGCCAAAAATTGATCGGGGCATGCTAGGGAGTTGAGGATCGTCCCTGTGTGGTCAGTTTAATTTTGCGTGGCCATTTAGGTGGACAAACGTGCTAAAAGGCGTGAGCGGGGCATTTTCGGGCTAAATTGGTGTGCTATAACCCACGGTTTTATGGCAGCCCAGGGTTCGGGCATGCTGTGAGCCAAAAATTAACCGAGGCATGCCAGAGAGGTTGGGGATTATCCCAATGTGTTTCGTTTAATTTTTCGTGGGCATTTGAGTGGACAAATAAGCAAAACAGCGCAAACGGCGCATTTTCGAGCCAAATAGGTGTGATATAACCCACCATTTTGGGGGTGGGCCCGGGGTTCGGGTGTGCTGTGGGACCAAAATCAACCAGGGCATGCTAGAGAGGTTGGGGATCCTCCCAGTGTGGTTCGTTAAGTTTTTTGTGGCCAATTGGGTGGACAAACGGGTGAAACAGTGCGAACAAGGCATTTTTTAGCCAAATCGGTATGCCATAGCTCACGATTTACGGGGTGGGCTCGGGGTCTGGGCATGCTGTGAACCAAAAATCGAACGGGCATGCCAGGTAGGTTGGGGGTCGTCTCAGTGTAGTCCGTTTAATTTTTTTTGGCCATTTGGGTGAACAAATGGGCGAAACAGCGCGAACGGGGCATTTTTAGGAAAAATTGGTGTGCGATAGCCCACGGTTTTGGGGTTTGGACCAAGGGTCCGGTCGTGCAGTGGGCCAAAAATTGATCGGGGCATGCCAGGGAGGTTGGGGATCGTCCCAGTGTGTTCCATTTAATATTTTGGGGCCATTTGGTTGGACAAACGCATGAAACAGCGCGAACGGTGCATTTTTGGGCCAAATCGGTGTTCTATAGCACGCGGTTGGGGGTGGGCCTAGGGTCCGGGCGTGCTGTGGGCCAAATATTGATCGGGCCATGCGAGGAAGGTTGGGGATCGTCCCAGTGTGGTCTGTTTAGTTTTTCGTGGCCATTTGTGGGGACAAATAGGCAAAACTTCTCGAATGAGGCATTTTAGGGCCAAATCGGTGTCATAGCCCACGGTACCTGGGGTGGGCTCAGGGTCCGGGCGTGCTGTGGGCCAAAAACTGATCGGCATATGCCAGGAAGGTTGAGGATTGTCTCAGTGTGGTCCGCTTAATTTTTCGTGCTATAGCCCATAGTTTTAGGGGTGGGCTCAGGGTTCGGGCGTGCTGTGGGCTGAAAATCGATCAGGGCGTGCCAGGTTGGGGTCATCCCAGTGTGGTTCGCATAATTTTTTTTGGATATTTGGGTGAAAAAACGGGCAAAACAATGCTAACGGAGCATTTTCAGGCTAAATCGGTGTGCTATAGCCCACGGTTTTGGGAGTGGGCTCAGGGTCCGGGCGTGCTGTGGGCCAAAATTGACCGGGGCATGCCAGGGAGGTTGGGGATCAACCCAACATAGTCCATTTATATTTTCATTGCTATTTGGGTGGATAAACGGGCAAAACAGCTCGAACAGGGCATTTTCAGGCTAAATCGATGTGCTATAGCCCACTATTTTGGGGGTGGGCCCGGGGTCCGGGCGTGCTGTGGGCCAAAAATCGACCAGGGCATGCCAAGGAGGTTGGGGAACATCCCAGTATGGTCTTTTTAATTTTTTGTGGCCATTTAGGTGGACAAAGGGGCAAAACGGCGCGAACGGGGCATTTTCGGGAAAAATCGGTGTGCTATGGCCCACGGAGTTGGGGTTTGGGCCTAGGGTCTGGGCGTGCTAAGGATCGAAAATCGACCGGGCCATGCCAGGGAGGTTGGGGATCATCCCAGTGTGGTCCGTTTAATTTTTTGTGGCCATTCGTGGGGAAAAATAGGCAAAATTCCGCGAATGGGGCATTTTAGAGCTAAATCAGTGTTTTATAGCCCACGGTTTTGGGAGTGGGCTCAGGATCCGGTCGTGTTGTGGGTCAAAAATTGACCGGCGCGTGCCAGGAAGGTTGGGGATCATCCCAGTGTGGTCCATTTATATTTTTGTGGCCATTTGGGTAGACAAACGGGAGAAACGGTGTGAATGGAGCATTTTCGGGCTAAATCGGTGTGCTATAGCGCACGGGTTTAGGGGTGGGCCCCGAGTTCGGGCGTGCTGTGGGACAAAAATTGACTGCGGTGTGCCAGGGAGGTTGGGGATCATCCCGGTATGGTGTATTTATATTTTTATGGCCATTTGGGAGGACAAATGGGTGAAACGGCGCGAATGGGGCATTTTCGGGCCAAATCGTTGTGCTATAGCCCACAAATTCGGGGGTGGGCACTGAGTCCGGGCGTTCTGTGGGCCGAAAATCGAACAGGGTGTGCCAGGGAGGTTGGAGATCATCCCAGTGTAGTCTATTTAATTTTTCGTAGCCATTTGGGTGGATAAACGGGATAAACGGCACAAAAGGGGCATTTTCGGGATAAATTGGTGTGCTATAGCCCACGATTTTGGGTGTGGTACCGGGGTTCAGGCGTTCTGTGGGCCGATAATTGACTGGGGCATGCCAGGGAGGCTGGGGGTCATCCTTGGTGGTCCGTTTAATTTTTTGTGTCCATTTGGGTGGACAAATAGGAAAAATGGCGCGAAAGGGGCATTTTCGGGACAAATTGGTGTGCTATAGCCCATGGTTTCGTGGGTGGGCTTAGGGTCCGGGCGTGCTGTGTGTCAAAAATTTATTGGGGCATGCCAAGGAGGTTGGGTATCATCCCAGTGTGGTTCGTTTACTTTTTCGTGGCCATTTGGATGGACAAAAGAGCAAAACGGTGCAAACGGGGCATTTTTGGGCCAACTTGGTGTGCTATAACCCACAGTTTTGGGGGTGGGCTCGGGAATGCTGTGGGCCCAAAATCAATCGGGGCTTGCCAAGGTGGTTGGGTATCATCCTAGTGTGGTCCGTTTAATTTTTTGTGGTTATTTGTGTGGAAAAAATGGCAAAACAACGTGAATGGGGCACTTTAGAGCCAAATTAGTGTGCTCTAGCCCACGGTTTTGGGGGTGCGCTCGGGGACCGGGCATGCTGTGGGTCGAAAATCAACTGGGGCATGTCAGGTAGATTGGGTATCATCTCAGTGTGGTCCATTTAATATTTCGTGGCCATTTGGGTGGACAAGCGGGCGAAACGGCGCGAACAGGGAGTTTTCGGGACAAATCGATGTGTTATAGCCCACGGTTTTGGGGGTAGGCCTGAGGTCCAATTTTCTGTAGGCCAAAAATCGATCGGGGCATGCCAGGGAGGTTGGGATTGTTCCACTGTGGCCAGTTTATTTTTTTCGTGGCCAGTTGGGTGGATAAACGGGAGAAACAGCACGAACAGCGCATTTTCGGGCCAAATTGGTGTGCTATAGGCCACGATTTTGGGGGTGGGCCCGAGGTCCAGACGTGATGTTGGCTGAAAATTGACCGGGGCATGCCAGAGAGGTTGGGAATCGTCCCAATGTGGTTCGTTTAATATTTTATGGCTATTTTGGTAGACAAACGGGCGAAACAGTGCGAATGAGGTATTTTCCGCCTAAATCGGTGTGCTATATAGCCCACGCTTTCGGGGGTAGGCTCGGAGTCCGGGCGTATTGTAGGCTGAAAATTGACTGGGGCGTTCCAGGGAGTTAGGGATCATGCCAGTTCTGTCCGTTTAATTTTTCTTTTCCATTTGGGTGGACAAACGGGCGAAACGGTGCGCATGGGGCATTTTCGGGCCAAATTAGTGTGCTATAGCCCACAATTTTGGGGGTGGGCTAGGGGTCCGGCCGTGCTGTGGGCCAAAAATTGACCAGGACGTGCCAGGGAGGTTGGGGATCGTCCCAGTATGGTCCGTTTAATATTTTATGGCCATTTGGGTGGACAAACGAGCGAAACGGTGCGAACAGAAATTTTTGGGCCAAATCGGTATGCCATAGCCCATGGTTTCGAGGATGGGCCAGGGGTCTGGGTGTGCGGTAGGCCAAAAATTTAACGGGCATGCCAGGGAGGTTGGGGATTGTCCTAGTGTGGTCCGTTTAATTTTTTGGGGCCATTTTGGAGGACAAACGGGCGAAACAGCATAAACGGGGCATTTTCAGGCCAAATCGGTGTGCTATAGACCCCGGTTTTGGGGTTGGGCCTAGGGTCCCGGCGTGTTGTGGGCTGAAAATCAACTGAGACCTGGCAGAGAGGTTAGGGATCTTCCCAGTGTGTTTCTTTTAATTTTTTGTGGGCATTTGGGTGGACAAATGGGCGAAACACTGCGAATTGCGCGTTTTTGGGATAAATCGGTGTGCTATAACCCATGATTTTGGGGTGGGCTCAGGGTCCGGGCGTGCTGTGGGACAAAAATCAACCATGGCATGGCAGAGAGGTAGGGGATCATCCCAGTTTGGTCCGTTAAATTTTTTGTGGCTATTTGGGTGGACAAACGGGCGAAACGGCGCAAACGGGGCATTTTTTGTCCAAATAGGTATGCCATAGCCCACGATTTCGGGGGTGGGATCGGGGTCTAGGCATTCTGTGGACCAAAAATCGAACGGGCATGCCAAGGAGGTTGGTGATCGTCCCAATATGGTCTGTTTTATTTTTAGTGGCCATTTGGGTGGACAAACAGGCGAAACGGCGTGAACGAGGCATTTTTGGTAAAAATCGGTGTGCGATAGCCCACGATTTTGGGGTTTGGACCTAGGGTCCGGGCGTGCAGTGGGCCAAAAATCGACCGAGGTGTGCCAGGGAGGTTGGGGATCATCCCAGTGTAGTTCATTTAATTTTTTGGCGCCATTTGGTTGGACAAACGGGCAAAACTACGCGAACGGGGCATTTTTCATCCAAATCGGTGTGCTATAGCTCGTGGTTTTGGGGGTGGGCCCAGGGTTCGGGCATGCAGTGGGCCAAAAAATTAATCCAGGCATGCCAAGGAGGTTGGGGAACGTCCCAGTATGGTCTGTTTAATTTTTCGTGGCCATTTGTTGGGACAACTGGGCAAAACTGCGCCAATGGGGCATTTTAGGGCCAAATCTGTGTGTCATAGCTCACGGTTTCGGGGGTAGGCTCGGGGTCCGGACGTGCTGTAGGCCAAAAATTTATCGGCGTGTGCCAGGAAGGTTGAGGATCATCTCAGTATGGTCAGATTACTTTTTTGTGCTATAGCCCACGGTTTTGGGGGTGGGCTCAGGGTCTGCGCGTGTTGTGGGCCGAAAATCGACTGGGGCGTGCCAGGTTGGGGATCTTCCCAGTGTGGTTCGTATAATTTTTCATGGCCATTTTTGTTGACAAACGGGTGAAACGATGCGAACGGAGCATTTTCAGGCCAAATCGGTGTGCTATAGCCCATAATTTTGGGGGTGGGCTTGGGGTTCGGGCGTGCTGTGGGCTAAAATTGACCGGGGTATGCCAGGGAGATTGGGGATCAACCCAGTGTAGTCCATTTATATTTTCGTGGCTATTTGGGTGGACAAACGGGTGAAATGGCTGGAACAGGACATTTTTGGGAAAAATCGGTGTGCTATAGCCCATGATTTTGGGGGTGGGCTCGGGGTACGAGTGTGCTGTGGGGCTAAAATCAACCAGGGCGTGACAGGGAGGTTGGGGATCATTCCAGTGTGGTCCTTTTAAGGCCATATCGATGAGCAATAGCTCACGGTTTTGGTGGTGGGCTCGGCGTCCAGGCATTTTGTAGGCCGAAAATCAACCGGGGCATGCCAAGGAGGCTGGGGGTCATCCCAGTGTGGTCCTTTTAATTTTTTTTGGCCATTTGGGTGGACAAACAGCGACAAAGGGGCATTTTCAGGCCATATTGGTGTGCTATAGTCCACGGTTTTGGGGGTGGACCCAGGATCCGGGCATGCTGTGGGCCAAAAATTGACCGAGGCGTGCCATGGATGTTGGGGATCGTCCCAGTGTGGTCCGTTTAATTTTTCGTGGCCATTTGTGGGGACAAATGGAAAAAATTGCATGAATCGGGCATTTTAAGGCTAAATCGATGTGTTATAGCCAGGACATGCCAGGGAGGTTGGGGATCATTCCAGTGTGGTCTGTTTAAGTTTTCATGGCTATTTGGGTGGACGAACGAGCAAAACAGCGCAAAAGGGGCATTTTCGAGACAAATTGGTGTGCTATAGCCCACGGTTTTGGGTGTGCTGTGGCTCAAAAATCAATCGGGGCATGCCAGGGAGGCTGGGGGTCATCCCAGTGTGGTCCTTTTAATTTTTTGTGGCAATTTGGGTGAACAAACGGGCTAAACGACGCGAAAGGGGCATTTTCGGGACAAATTGGTGCGCTATTGCCCACGGTTTTGGGGGTGGGCTTAGGGTCCGAGCGTGTTGTGTGCCAAAAATTTATCGGGGCATGCCAGGGAGGTGGGGATCATCCCAGTGTGGTCCGTTTACTTTTTCGTGGCCATTTGGGTAGACAAATGGGCGAAATGGCGCGAATAGGGCATTTTTAGGCCAAGTTGATGTGCTATAGCCCATGGTTTTAGGGGTGGGACCCGGTGTGCTGAGGGCCAAAAATTGATCGAGGCATACCAGGGAGGTTGGGTATCATCCCAGTGTGGTTCGTTTAATTTTTTGTGGCCATTTGTGTGGACAAATAGGTAAAACGGCGCGAACGGGGGGTTTAGGGCTAAATCGATGTGCTATGGCCTACGGTTTTGGGGGTGGGTTTGGGGTATAGGCATGTTGTGGGCCAAAAATTAACTGGGGCATGCCAGGGAGGTTGGGGATCGTCTCAGTGTGGTCTGTTTAACATTTCGTGTCCATTTGGGTGAACAAATGGGCAAAACGGCGCCAACGGAGAGTTTTCGGGCCAAATCGATGTGCTATGGCCCACGGTTTTGGGGGTGGGCCCACGATCCCGGTGTGTTGTGGGCCAAAAATTGATCGGGGCATGCTAGGGAGGTTGGGGATAGTTTCGGTGTGGTCAGTTTAATTTTTTCGTGGCCATTTGGGTGGATAAACGGGCGAAACGGCGCGAATGGGGCATTTCGAGGGAAATCGTTGTGCTATAGCCTACGGTTTTAGTGGTAGGCAGGGGTCCGGGCGTGATGTAGGCTGAAAATCGACCGAGGCATGCAAGGGATGTTGGGGATACTGTCAGTGTGGTCCGTTTAATTTTTCATGTCCATTTGGGTAGACAAACGGGCGAAACGGTGCGAGCGAGGCATTTTCAGGCCAAATCGGTATTCTATAGCCCACGCTTTCGGGAGTAGGCTCTGGGTCCGGGTGTGTTGTAGGCCAAAAATCAACCGGGGTGTGCCAGGGAGATCGGGATCATCCCAGTGTGGTTCGTTTAATTTTTCGTGGCCATTTGGCTGGACAAACGGGCAAAACGACGCGAATGGGACATTTTCAGGCTAAATCGGTGTGCTATAGCCCACGGTTTTGGGGGTGGGCCCGGGGTCCAGGCGTGCTGTGGGCCGAAAATCGACCAGGGCGTGCCAGCGAGGTTGGGGATCATCCCAGTGTGGTCTTTTTAATTTTTCATGGCAATTTGGGGGGACAAAGGGGCGAAACGGCGTGAACGGGGCATTTTCGAACCAAATCAGTGTGCTATAGCCCACGATTTTGGGGTTTGGACCTAGGGTTCGGGCGTACTATGGGCCAAAAATTGACTGAGGCGTGCCAGAGAGGTTGGGGATTGTCCTAGTGTGGTCTGTTTAATTTTTCGTCGCCATTTGTGGGGGTAAATGGGTAAAACTGCGCGAATGGGGCATTTTAGGGCTAAATTGGTGTGTTATAGCCCATGGTTTCGGGGGTGGGATCGGGGTCTGATCATGCTGTGGGTAGAAAATTGACCGACGCATGCCAAAGAGGTTGGGGATCATCCCAGTGTGGTCCATATATCTTTTTATGGCCATTTGGGTGGACAAACGGGCGAAACGATGCAAACGGGGCATTTTCGGGCCAAGTCGGTGTGCAATAGCCTATGATTTTGGGGGTGGGCCCAGGGTACGGGCGTACTGTGGGCCAAAAATTGACTGTGGCATGCCAGGGAGGTTTGGGATCATCTCAGTGTGGTACATTTATATTTTTGTGGACATTTGGGAGGACAAACGGGTGAAACGACACGAATTGGGCATTTTTGTGCCAAATCGGTGTGCTATAGACCACGATTTTGGGGGTGGGCTCGGGGTCCGGGCGTGCTGTGGGTCGAAAATTGACCAGGGCATGCCAGGGAGGTTGGGGATCATCCCAGTATGGCCTGTTTAATTTTTCATGGCCATTTGGGTGGACAAACGGGCGAAACAGCGCAAAAGGGGCATTTTCGGGACAAATTAGTGTGCTATAGCCCACGGTTTCGGGTGTGGTCCCAGGGTTCGAGCGTGTTGTGGGCAAAAAATTGATCGGGGCATGCCAGGGAGGCTGGGGGTTATCCCAGTGTGGTCCGTTTAATTTTTCGTCGCCATTTGGGTGGATAAACGGGCGAAACGACACGAAAGAGCCATTTTCTGGACAAATTGGTGTGCGATAACCCACGGTTTTGGGGGTGGGCTTAGGGTCCGGGCATGCTGTGTGCCAAAAATTGATCGGGGCATGCCAGGGAGGTTGGGGATCATCCCAGTGTGGTCCGTTTACTTTTTTGTTTCCATTTGGGTGGACAAACGGGCAAAACGGTGCAAATGGGGCATTTTTGGGCCAAGTTGGTGTGCTATAGCCCACGGTTTTGGGGGCCCGGGAGTGTTGTGGGCTGAAAATCGACCGGGGCATGCCAGGGAGGTTGGGGATTATCCCAGTATGGTTCGTTTAATTTTTTGTGGCTATTTGTGTGGACAAACTGGCAAAACAATGCAAACGGGGCATTTTAGGGCCAAATCGGTGTTCTCTAGCCCACAGTTTCGGGGGTGGGCTCGGGGTCCGGGAGTGTTGTGGGCCTAAAATCGACTGGGGCATGCCAGGTAGATTGGAGATTGTCTTAGTGTGGTCCGTTTAATATTTCGTGGCAATTTGGGTCGACAAACGGGTGAAACGGCGCGCACGGGGAGTTTTTGCGACAAATTGATGTGCTATAGCCCACGATTTTGGGGGTGGGCCTGAGGTCCGGGTGTTCTGTGGGCGAAAAATCGATCGGGGCATGGCAGGGAAGTTGTGTTTGTTCCACTGTGGTCAGTTTAATTTTTCGTGGCCATTTGGGAGGATAGACAGGCAAAACGGCACGAACGGGGCATTTTTGGTCCAAATTGGTGTGCTATAGCCCACGGTCTTTGGGGTGGGCCCGTGGTCCAAGCATGAAGTGGGCTGAAAATCGACCGGGGCATGCTAAGGAGGTTGGGGATCGTCCGAATGTGGTCCATTTAATTTTTCGTGGCTATTTGGGTAGACAAATGGGCGAAACAGCGCGAACGAGGCATTTTCGGCCTAAATCAGTGTGCGATATATCCCACACTTTCAGGGGTAGGCTCGGGGTCCGGGCGTGCTGTAGGTTGAAAATCGACTGGGGTATTCCAGGGAGTTAGGAATCATCCCAGTGCGTTCCGTTTAATTTTTCATGGCCATTTGGGTGGACAAACTGGCGAAACAGTGTGAACGGTGAATTTTCAGGCTAAATCGATGTGTTATAGCCCACAGTTTTGAGGGTGGGCTCGGGGTCCGGGCGTGCTGTGGGCCGAAAATCAATCGGGGCATACCAGGGAGGGCAGGGATCATCCTAGTATGGTTCGTTTAATTTTTTATGGCCATTTGGGTGGATAAACGGGTGAAACTTCATATTTTGGGCCAAATCGATGTGCTATAGCCCACGGTTTTGGGGGTGGGCTCGGGGTCAGGGTGTTCTGTGGGCTAAAAATCGACCAGGGCGTGCCAAGGAGGTTGGGGATCATCCCAGTGTGGTCCGTTTAATATTTTGTGGCCATTAGGGTGGACAAACAAGTGAAACGGTGCGAATGGGGCATTTTTGGGCCAAATCGGTATGCCATAGCCCACGGTTTTGAGGGTGGGCCCGGGGTCTGGGCGTGTTGTGGGTAAAAAATTGAACGGGCATGCCAGGGAGGTTGGGGATCATCCCAGTGTGGTCTGTTTAATTTTTCGTAACCATTAGAGTGGGCAAACGGGGAAACGGCGCAAACGGGGTATTTTTGAGCTAAATCGGTGTGCTATAGCCTGCAGTTTTGGGGGTGGGCCTGGGTTTTGGGCGTTTTGTGGGCCAAAATCAACCGGTGCATACCAGGGAGGTTGGGGATCGTCCCAGTGTAGTCCGTTATATTTTCTTGGCCATTTGGATGGACAAACAGGCAAAACGGCGCGAACGGGGCATTTTTGGGCCAAATCAGTATGTTGTAGCGCACGGTTTCAGGGGTGGGCTCGGGGTCCGGGCATGTTGTGGGACAAAAATCAATTGGGGCGTGCCAGGGAGGTTGGGGATCATCCCAGTATGGTCTGTTTAATTTTTCGGGACCATTTGGGAGGACAAATGGGCGAAACAACGTAAACGGGGCATTTTCAGGCCAAATCGGTGTTCTATTGATACAAGTACGACCACGAGGATGGAAGTGAAAATGTAATGAACCCGAGGCTTGGAGTGTGCAAGAAAAATGCAAAAGAGGGCCTAAAACACTCACCTAAACCAAACCTACACTACACTCCATGGGCGATATTTTGAGGCTTTTCATTAAAGGGCCTTTTGGTTATTTTGTATTCTAGTTGTAACCTAGTAAATAGAACATTGTAGGTCATTTTTGGCTTATACTTTGATGATATTGTAAGTTGTAGAACACTTTGAAAGACAAGTCCTCTCTTCTCTTTAGGAGGCAACCTGAAACTAGGGTGATACTAGTGTGGAATCACTAGTGTTGCATTCATGGCTTGAGACGTTGGTGTTTAGAGGAGGTAAAGTCCCTCTTATGTCAACGTAGAAGTTAGGTTAACCGTTGTGTGTAGCGTTAAGGGTTCAAGAGTATCACATGTTCTTGGGTTCTTAAGATTATACCAACCAAGGTCTAACTATCTATCCCTTTTGTTTATTGTAATCTTTTAACCGTTTGTGTATCCTGTAATCTTCAACCCGTGAGTTGTTGTCTCTTGTTGTTATTGTTCTTATCATATTGTTCTCATCTTATTGTTGTTTTTGTTGTTTTGGTGTTGAAAACGCACCTTTCTATCTCGTCATTGTGTGTTGTAGTGAATCCGAGAGTTGGTCTCCAATAGGTCTTCGAATCTTGTGATTTGTGGACTGTTGGGAATGTAATTTCGTGTATCCTTTGGTTTTCTTGTATCATTTGGTATAAATCGTGGCTTGATCTTGTTAGTTAAAAATAAAAAAAATTGATGAAAAAAATTAAAAATCCAGAAAAATAGCAATCTGTCCAATTTGTGTTCTTGGACGAAAATTGTGTTCTTGTTGAGTATTGGCCAAGATTTTTTACTTGGCTTTGTTGTCTCTAAGTGTTAGTATTGTTCCTCACTAACACATTGAGTCTATATCTTAGATTTGAGCTTGAAATGTTGATGTTGTTGTTGTGAACATAAGCTTGGCCGATTGTTGTTGGTGTTGTTGTGGCTCATGGTTTGGATTTTTAATGTGAATATTATTGTTGTTCTTAGTTTGGCCGTGTTATGTTGTTATAAAATTGGTGTCCTAAGAGCAATTTTGTTAAAGATATGGTAGTCTTGGCCGTGTGAGACAATATTGTTGTGGGTTTAGAGTGGGCTGTGAAAAAGGGAATTGTTGGTGTTCTTGAAAATTGTTCTTGTTGTTTTTGGTGAATGTTGTTGTTTTTCTTGATGTTCATCAATAACTTCATACCTTTCTAGAAAAATAAAGTGCTTATTTGATCCAAAAAGGTGAAGGAAAAGGTGTAGAAACTTGTTAGTCTTGAAAGACCCCCAACCACTAAAGACCTATCAATCACTTCTCAACAACTTTTCCATGATTTAAGGACCTTGTCTTGAGGAGAAAAGTCAAGTCTTGCTTTTTGAATTTGAAAGAGGATTTCAAGACTTGTTTTCCCCCCTTAACCAATTCCCTCCAATTCCAAATTACAATTGGATCAAGACTTGAATTGGAAAATAAAATTTGATAACAACCACAACCAATACGTGGCTGCCACATCACGTTTTACTGTTCACCAACAATTTTTAAGCTCAAATTTTAGATGTATTTGTTTCTTATTTGTTGATCCTTCATTTCGTTTAATTGATCCTAGTACTAATTAATAAACTAGTAAACTCCTACTAGATTGTCAATTAGTCCTTTGAATCCATTGTTCGTGTCTATGTTTCTTTTGTGCTTTTATCATTTTTAAAATCATAGTACTTCTTGGTTCAAGTTCGGACACTACTTTCCTTGAGTCTTCAAACAAAGAATCCATTCCGACCAAGGAGTAGACTCACCCCTCGATTCATCACGAACTACGAGCCGACTTGCAACACTTGTGAATCCAAGTGTGAGACGATTAAGTGTGTAAGAGTGTGGTGAGGTTGTTTCAAACTAACTTGTGTTTTTCTTTGTAGGCTTGTTCTTTTCTTTTCTTTTTTTAGGTACAATTACAAGGGAACCCGCGGCTTCAACCTCTCAACCCATGGACAACAATGCCACCAATGTCATTTTGGCCTACCTTGACACTATATCCCGAGACCTAGCTATGAAAAATGAAAAGTTGGATCGTATGGTAGGTCAAAGGGAGCAAGTGGGCTGCCCGGACACACATAAAGAGGAAGATCATAGATGACGTGAGTTACGAGGTAAAAACGTTATCCCCTACACTCCTATGAACTTAGAATGTTGTGTTGTGGCTAGTAGGATCCAAGTAGGTATAGTTGCAACTTTGCCTAGGGTAGAGGTGCTCAAGTTTCCTTTTTATGATACTCTCGGTATTGTTAGGCCACATGAGGAACAAACTCTTGTTGTAGGTACTCAAGCACTAGTTGATCCTTTAGATGATGAAATTGATTCTCCTCGTGAGAATGATTTGTGTCCATCTAGTGATAGCACTTATAACTTGACTAAGGTTTCATTACCAAGTGACAAGAGTATTCACACACTAGTTGACCCTTGTGAAAACCAAGGTGGGTGTACGTTGGTATATGAGTTGCCAACAACTAGTGAGGTTGTGGACAATGATCAATCGGGTGGAAATGACCTTGACGTGCTTGATTGTTTAGGAAACCCAAATTGTGAATGTCTTGGTAAAGATGGTTTTTCTTGTGATCCCTTTGCTGCCCATGATAGTTTATGTCTATGTAGGAACTACTCTCTTGAAAGAGAAAGTGTTGCATGCTTAGAAATTCCATCTACTTCTTCTTTATGTGTTTCCTATGTTAAGCCTACTAGTGTTGTTGGACTTGAAACTAGTGAGTACATGCATTAGAAGATCATAGTTGGAGTTGAATCGTGTGACATATTTCTTTATCCTCTTTGTGCTCATGATATTTTCCACAAGGATATAGAGGGTATGCCTAATTTTGAAGACAACACCTTAGGGGAAAGTGAGAGTGGCCGAGGCCTAAGTCCTTGGTTACTCTACCCATTTGATCCTGGTACCATCTTAGGGTTGGAAAGGATTACTCTAGGCCTATTTTCCTTTTGTATTGATGCTTGCCCAAGCCACCTCCTTTGTAGCATTTGTACTAATCTTTTCATGATTAAAACAAATGACCCGTGGCTATACTTTAATTTTGTTCCGCCTCGTCATGGAATGTTGATGTGTTATTTTTTGCTAACCCTAACCCCTCATGTCATAAGGATGTTTGCTTGTTTTCCTTCTCTTGATTTTGTAAGGTACGGATTCGAGGTCGAATCCTTTTCAAAAATGAGAGGATGATACAAGTACGACTACGAGGATGGACGTGTGAAAATGTAATGAACCTGAGGCTTGGAGTGTGCAAGAAAAATGCAAAAGAGGGACTAAAACTCACACCAAAACCGAACCTACACTACACTCCATGGGAGACATTTTGAGGCTTTTCATTAAAGGGCCTTTTGGTCATTTTGTATTCTAGTTGTAACCTAGTATAAATAAAACATTGTAGGTCATTTTTGTCTTAGACTTTGATGATATTGTAAGTTGTATAACACTTTGAAAGACAAGTCCTCTCTTCTCTTTAGGAGGCAACCCAAAACTAGGGTGATACTAGTGTGGAATCACTAGTGTTGCATTCATGGCTTGAGACGTTGGTGTTTAGAGGAGGTAAAGTCCTTCTTGTGTCAACGTAGGAGTTAGGTTAACCGTTGTGTGTAGTGTTAAGGGTTCAAGAGGTTTGTTGAATAGGTCTTCGAATCTTGTGATTTCTTGACTGTTTGGAATGTAATTTCGTGTATCCCTTGGTTTTCTTGTATCAGCTATAGACCACGGTTTCGGGGGTAGGCCTAGGGTTCAGGCGTGCTGTGGGCCAAAAATTGATTGGGGCATGCCAGGGAGTTGAAGATCATCCCTGTGTGGTCCATTTAATTTTTCGTGTCCATTTGGGTGGACAAACGGGAGAAACGGCGTGAATGGGGCATTTTCGGGATAAATAGGTGTGCTATAGCCCACAATTTTGGGGTGGGCCCCGGGTTTGGGCGTGTTGTGGGCCGAAAATCAGCTGAGGCATGCCAAAGAGGTTGGGGATTGTCCCAGTATGTTCCATTTAATTTTTCATGGGCATTTGGGTGGATAAATGGGCGAAACAACGCAAATGATGCATTTTCGAGCCAAATCGGTGTGCTATAACCCACGGTTTTAAGGGTGGACCCGGGGTCCGGGCGTGCTGTGAGATGAAAATCAACCAGAGCATGCCATAGAGGTTGGGGATAGTCCCAGTGTGATCCGTTAAATTTTTTGTAGCTATTTGGGTGGAAAAACGGGCGAAACGACGTGAGCGGGCCATTTTTTGGCTAAATCGCTATGCCATAACCCACGATTTCAGGGTTGGGCTCGGGGTCTGGGCATACTGTGGACTAAAAATCAAACGGGCGTGCCAGGGAGGTTAGGGATCATCCCAATGGGGTCCGTTTAATTTTTTTGGCCATTTGGGCGGACAAACGGGCAAACCGGTGCGAACGGGGCATTTTTGGGAAAAATCGGTGTGCGGTAGCCCACGGTTCTGGGGTTTGGGCCCAGGGTCCAGGTGTGCAGTGGGCCAAAAATCGGCCGGGCGTGCTAGGGAGGTTGTGGATCATCCCAGTGTGGTCCGTTTAATTTTTTGGGGCCATTTGGTTGGACAAACGGGCGAAACAGTGCGAACAGGGCATTTTCAGGCCAAATAGGTCTGCTATAGCCCGCGGTTTTGGGAGTGGACCTAGAGTCCAAGCGTGCTGTGGGACAAAAATTGATCGGGGCATGCCAGGGAGGTTGGGGATCATCCCAGTATAGTTTATTTAATTTTTCGTGGCCGTTTGTGGGGACAAATGGGCAAAACTGCGCGAATATGGCATTTTAGGGCTAAATCGGTGTGTCATAGCCCACGGTTTTGGGGGTGGGCTCGGGTTCTGGGCGTGCTGTGGGCCAAACAATTAACGGGCGCGTACCAGGGGGTTGAGGATCATCTCAGTGTGGTCTATTTAATTTTTCATGTTATAGCCCACGATTTCGGGGGTGGGCTCAGGGTTCGAGCGTGCTGTGGGCAAAAAATTGATCGGGACGTGCCAGGTTGGGGATCATTCCAGTGTGGTCCGTATAATTTTTCGTGGCTATTTGGGTGAACAAATGAACGAAACGATACGAACGGAGCATTTTCAGGACAAATCGGTGTTCTATAGCCCACAGTTTTGGGGGTGGGCTCAGGATCTGGGCGTGCTGTGGGCCAAAATCAACTGGGGCGTGCCAGGGAGGTTGGGGATCAACCCAGTATGGTCCATTTATATTTTCGTGGCCATTTGGGTGGACAAATGGGAGAAACAGTGCGAATATGGCATTTTCAGGCCAAATCGGTGTGCTATAGCCCACGGTTTTGAGGGTGGCCCCGGGGTCCAAGCGTGTTGTGGGCCAAAAATTGAATAGTACATGCCAGGAGGGTTGAGGATCATCCCAGTTTGGTCTTTTTAATTTTTCGTGGCCTTTTGGGTGGACCAAGAGGCGAAATAGCGCGAACGAGGCATTTTAGGGCCATATCGGTGTGCAATAGCCCACGGGTTTGGCCGTGGGCTCGGGGTCCAGGCTTGCTGTGGGACGAAAATCGAACGGGACGTGCCAGGGGGGTTGGGGATTGTCCCAGTGTGGTCTGTTTACTTTTTTGTGGCTATTTGGGTGGATAAACATGCGAAATGGCGCGAATAGGGCATTTTTGGGCCAAGTTGGTGGGCTACAGCCCACGGTTTTGGGGGTGGGCCCGAGGTTCGGGCGTGCTGTGGGCTAAAAATTGACCGGGGCATGCCAGGGAGGTTGGGGATCGTCCCAGTGTTGTCCGTTTAATTTTTTGTGGCCATTTGTGTTGACAAACGGGCGAAACGGCGCGAACGGGGGGTTTTAGTGCTAAATCGGTTTGCTATTGCCCACGTTTTTGGGGGTGGGCTCAGGTTCTAGGCGTACTTTGAGCTAAAAATCGACCGGGGTGGTCCAAGGAGGTTGGGAATCGTCTCAGTATGGTTCGTTTAATATTTCATGGCCATTTGGGTGGATAAACGGGCGAAACGGTACCAACGGGGAGTTTTCAGGCCAAATCAATGTGCTATAGCCCACGATTTTAGGGGTGGGCCCGAGGTCCCGGTGTGTTGTGGGCCAAAAATTAACCGTGGCATGCTAGGAAGGTCGGGGCAAATCGGTGTGCTATAGCCTACGGTTTTAAGGGTGGGCCGGGGTCCAGGCGTGATGTGGGCTGAAAATCGACCGGGGCATGCAAAGGAGGTTGGGGATCGTTCCAGTGAGGTCCGTTTAATTTTTCGTGGCCATTTTGGTAGATTAACGGGCGAAACGGTGCAAACGAGGCATTTTCAGGCCAAATCGGTATGATATAGCCCACGCTTTCGAGTGTGGGCTCGGTGTCCGGGCGTGTTGTAGGCCTAAAATCGACCGAGGTATGCCAGGGAGTTGGGGATCGTCCAGTGTGGTCCGTTTAATTTTTCGTTGCCATTTGGATGGACAAATGGGTGAAACGGCGCGAACGGGACATTTTCGGTCTAAATCGGAGTGCTATAGCATACGATTTTGGGGGTGGGCTCGGGGTCCAGGCGAGCTGTAGGCCAAAACTCGACCGCGGCGTGCTACGAAGTTTGCGGATCATCCCAATGTAGTCTGTTTAATTTTTCGTAGCTATTTTTGTGGACAAACCGGCAAAATGGCACAAACGAGGCACTTTCGATCCAAATCGGTGTGCTATAACCCACAGTTTTGGGGGTGGACCTAGGGTACGGGCGTGCTGTGGCCAAAAATGGACCAGGGCGAGCCAGGGAGGTTGCGAATAGTCCCAATTTGGTCCATTTATTTTTTTGTGTCCATTTGGGTGGACAAACGAGCCAAACAGCACGAACGGGGCATTTTTGGTCCGAATCAGTATGCCATTGCCCATGGTTTTGGGGGTGGGCCCGGGGTCTGGGCGTGCTGTGCACCAAAAATTGAACGGGTGTGCCAGGGAGGTTGGGATCGTCCCAGTGTGGTCCATTTAATTTTCTGTGGCCATTTGGGTGGCACACGGGTGAAACGGCGCGAATTGGGTATTTTCGGGCCAAATCGGTGTGCTATAGCATGTGGTTTCGAGGGTGGGCCTGAGGTTCGAGCGTGTTATGGGCCAAAATCGACCAGCGCATTCCAGGGAGGTTAGAAATCGTCCTAGTATGGTCCATTTATATTTTTGTGGCCATTTGGGTGGACAAACGGGCAAAACGGCTCGAAAGGGGCATTTTCGGGCTAAATCGGTGTGCTATAGCCAACAATTTTAGGGATGGTCCAGGGGTCCGGGTGTGTTTCTGGCTGATAATCGACCAGGGCGTGCCAGGGAGGTTGCGGATCATCCGAGTTTGGTCCGTTTATTTTTTATGTCTACTTGGGTGGACAAACGGGCAAAACGGCGTGAATGGGGCATTTTTGGGCCAAATCAGTATGCTATAGTCCACGGTTTAAGGGGTGGGCCCGAAGTCTGGGCATTCTGTGGGCCGAAAATTGAACGGGTGTGCAAGGGAGGTTGGAGATCGTCCTAGTGTGGTCCGTTTAATTTTTTGGGGATATTTGGATGGACAATTGGGCGAAATAGTGTGAATGGGGCATTTTCAGGCCAAATCAGTGTGCTATAGTCCACGGTTTCGGGGGTGGGCCTAGGGTCCGAGCGTGCTGTGGGCCAAAAATTAATCGGGGCATGCCAGGGAGATTAAAGATCATCCCAGTGTGGTCCGTTTATTTTTTCGTGGCCATTTGTGGGGAAAAATGGGCAAAACAGCGTGAACAGGGCGTTTTAGGGACAAGTTAGTATGTTATAGCCCACGATTTAAGAGGTGGGCTCGGGGACCGAGTGAGCTGAGGGACAAAAATCGATCGGGGCATGCCAGGGAGTTGGGAATCATCCCAGTATGGTCCGTTTAATTTTTCGTGGCCATTTGGGTGGACAAACGGGCCAAACGGCACAAATGGGCCATTTTCGGTCTAAATCGGTGTGCTATAGCCCACGGTTTTGGAGGTGGGCCCGGGTTTGTATGTTTTGTTGGTCGAAAATCAATCGAGGAGTGCCAGGGATGTTGGAGATCGTCCAAGTATATTCTGTTTAATTTTACGTGGCTATTTGGGTGGTCAAACGGGCAAAACGGAACGAACGGGGCATTTTTGGGTCAAATCGTTGTGCTGTAGCCCACGGTTTTGGGGGTGGGACCGGGGTCAGGGCCTGCTATGGGCCTAAAATTGACCAGGGCGTGCCAGGGAGGTTGGGGATCATCCCAGTGTGGTCTGTTTAATTTTTGTGGCTATTTTGGTGGACAAACGGGCGAAACGGTGTGAACGGGGCATTTTTGGGGTAAATCGGTATGCCATAGCCCACGGTTTCGGCGATGGGCCCAGGGTCTGGGCGTGCTGTGGGAAAAAAATTGAACGGGCATGCAAGGGAGGTTGGGGATCATCCCAGTGTGGTTCGTTGAATTTTTGGTGGTTATTTGGGTGGGCAAACGGGTAAAATGGCGCAAATAGGGTATTTTCGGGCCGAATAGGTGTGCTATTGCCTACGGTTTTGGGGGTGGGCCCAGGGTCCGGGCGTTCTATGGGCCGTAAATCAATCGGGGAGTCCCATGGAGGTTGGGGATCGTCCAAGTATATTCCGTTTAATTTTTTGTGACCATTTAGGCGGATAAACAATAGAAACAGCACGAACGGGACATTTTCGGGCCAAATCGGTGTGCTATAGCCCACGGTTTTCGGGGTGGGCCCGGGGTCCGGGCATGTTGTGGCCTCAAATAGACCAGGGCGTGCCAGAAAGGTTGGGGATCGTCCCAATGTGGTCCGTTTTAATTTTTGTGGTTATATGTGTGGACAAACAAGTGAAACGGCGCGAACGGGGCATTTTTGGGCCAAGTCGGTATGCCATAGCCTATGGTTTCAGGGGTGGGCCCGGGGGCCTGGGCGTGCTGTGTGCCAAAAATCAAACGGGCTTGCCAGGGATGTTGAACATTGTCCTAGTGTGGTCCATTTTATTTTTCGTTTCTATTTGGGTGGACAAACAGGCGAAACGGCGCAAACTGGGTATTTTCGGGCCAAATCGGTGTGCTATAACCCGCGGTTTTAGGGGTGGGCCCAGAGTTCGGGCGTGTTGTGGGCCAAAAATTGATTAGGCATTCCAGGGAGGTTGGGGATCGTCCCAGTGTGGTTCGTTTAATTTTTCGTGGCCATTTGGGTGGACAAACGGGCGAAACGGTGCAAACGGGGTATTTTTGGGCCAAATCGGTGTGCTAAAGCCTACGGTTTTTGGGGTGGACCTGGGGTTTGGGCGTGCTGTGGGCCCAAATTGACCTAGGTATGCCAGGGAGGTTGGGCATCATCCCTATGTGGTCCATTTGTATTTTTGTGCCCATTTGGGAGGAAAAATGGGCAAAACGGTGCGAACGGGGCATTTTTGGGCCAAATCGGTGTGCTGTTAGCCCATGGTTTTGGGGGTAGGCTCGGGTTTCGGGCATGCTATGGGCCAAAAATCGACCAAGGCATGATAGGGAGGTTGGGGATCTTCCCAGTGTGGTCCGTTTAATTTTTCGTGGCCATTTGGGTGGACAAACTGGCAAAACGGCACGAACGGGGTGTTTAAGGGCCAAATCGATGTGCTATAGCCCACGGTTTTGGGGGTGGGTCCGGTGTTCGAGCGTGTTGTGGGCGAAAAATCAAACGAGGAGTGCCAAGGAGGTTGGGGGTCATCCCAGTGTGGTCCATTTAATTTTTTGTGGCCATTTGGGTGGACAAACAGGAGAAACAGCACGAATGGGGCATTTTTGGGAAAAATCAGTGTGCTATAGCCCGCAGTTTTAGGGTTTGTGCACAGGGTTCAGGCGTGCACTGGTTTCAAAATCGACCGGGAGTGCTAGGGCTGTTGGGTATCGTCCAAGTGTGGTCCGTTTAATTTTTTAGGCCATTTGGGTGCACAAACGGGCGAAACAGCACGAATGAGGCATTTTCAGGAAAAATCGATGTGCTATAGCCCACGGTTATGGGGGTGGGCCTAGGGTCCGGGCGTGCTGTGGGTCGAAAGTTGATCGAGGCATGCCAGAGAGGTTAGGGATCTTCCCAATATGGTCCGTTTAATTTTTCGTGGCCATTTGTGGGGCCAAATGGGAAAGATGGTGCAAACGAAGCATTTTAGGGTTAAATCGGTGTGTTATAGCCCATAGTTTTGGGGGTGGGCTCGGGGTTCGGGTGAGCTGTGGGCCAAAAATCAACCGGTGCATGCTAGGAAGGTTGGGGATCATCCCAGTGTGGTCAGTTTAATTTTTCCTGGCCACTTGGGTGGACAAACGAGCGAAATGGTGCGAACGGGGTGTTTTTGGGACAAATCGGCGTGCAATAGCCCACGATTTCGGGAGTGGGCCTGGGATTTGGGTGTGCTTTGGGCCGAAAAATTGACCGAGGAGTGTCAGGGAGGTTGGGGATCATCCCAGTGCGGTTAGTTTAGTTTTTCATTTTCATTTGGGTAGATAAACGGGCAAAATGGAATGAACGAGGCATTTTTGGGATAAATCGGTGAGCTATAGCCCACGGTTTTGACGGTAGGCCCGGGGTCCAGGCGTTTTGTGGGTTGAAAATTGATCGGGCCATGCCAGGGAGGTTGAGGATCATCCCAGTGTGGTCCGTTTAATTTTTCATTGCCAAATCGGTGTGTTATAGCCCACATTTTTGGGGGTAGGCAGGGGTCCGAGCGTGCTGTGGGCCGAAAATCAATCGGGGTGTGCCAGGAGGGTTGGGGATCGTCCCAGTGTGGTCCGTTTAATTTTTTGTGGCTATTTGGTTGGACGAACGGGCAAATGGGCGCGAACGAGGCATTTTTGAGCTAAATCGGTGTGCTAGCCTACGGTTTTGAGGGTGGGCCCAGAGTTCAGGCGTGTTGTGGGCTAAAAATAGATTGAGGCACGCCAGGGAGGTTGGGGATCATCCCAGTAGGGTCCATTTAATTTTTTGTTTCCATTTGGGTGGGTAAATGGGAGAAACGGCACAAACGGGCCATTTTCGAGCCAAATCGGTGTGTTATAGCCCATGGTTTCGGGGGTGGGCTCGGGGTTCGAGCGTGCTGTGGGTAAAAATTAATCAGGGCTTGCCATGGAGGTTGGGAATCATCCCAGTGGGGTCCGTTTAATTTTTCATTGCCATTTAGGTGGTCAAATGGGAGAAACAGTGCGAACGGGCATTTTTGGGCCAAATCGGTGTGCTATAGCACATGGTTTCAGGGATGGGCCCGGGGCCAGGGAGTGTTGTGGGTTGAAAATCAATCGAGCTATGCCAGGGGGTTGAGGATCATCCCAATGTAGTCCGTTTAATTGTTTATGGCCATTTGGGTGGGCAAACGAGCGAAATGGCGGGGAACGGTGCATTTTTGGGCTAAATCGGTGTACTATAGCCTACGGTTTTGGGGGTGGGCCCGGGGTCCGGGCATGCTGTGGGTCATAAATCGACCAAGGCATGCCAAGGAGGTTAAAGATCATCCCAGTGTGGTTCATTTTATTTTTTGTGGCTATTTGAGTGGACATACGAGCAAAATGATGCGAACGGGGCATTTTTAGGCCAAATCGATGTGCTATAGCCCACGGTTTCGGAGGTGGGCCCAGGTTCTGGGCGTGCTGTTGGCCAAAAATCTACCGGGGCATTCCAGGGAAGTTGGGGATCATTACACAAGATGGTTCGTTTAATTTTTCGTGGCCTTTTGGGTGGACAAACGGGTGAAATGGTGCGAAGGAGGCATTTTCAAGCCAAATCAGTGTGTTATAGCCCACAGTTTTGGGGGTGGGGCGGGGGTTCAGGCGTACTCTGGGCCAAAAATCGACTAGGGCGTGCCAGGAAGGTTGGGGATCATCCCACTGTCGTCTGTTTAATTTTTTGTGGCCATTTGGGTGGACAAACAGGCAAAATGGCACAAACGGGGCATTTTCGGGTCAAATTGGTGTGCTATGACCCACGGTTTTGGGGGTGAGCCCGGGCGTGCTGTGGGCCAAAAACCGACCTGGGTATGCAAGGGTCATTGGGTATCATCCCAAGGTGGTTTATTTGATTTTTCGTGGCCATTTGGGTGGACAAACGAGCGAAACGGCGCTAACGGGCCATTTTCGAGCCAAATTGGTGTACTATAGCCCATGGTTTCAGGGGTTGGCCTGGGGTCCGGGCGTGTTATGGGTTAAAAATCAATCAGTGCATGCCAAGTAAGTTAGGGATCATCCCAGTATGGTCCGTTTAATTTTTCGTGGCCATTTGGGTGGACAAACGGGCGAAACAGCGAGAACGAGGCATTTTCGGGCCAAATTGGTGTGCTATAGCCCACTGTTTTGGGGGTGGGCCCGGCGTCCAAGCGTGATATGGTCAAAAAATAGACTGGGGCATTCCAGGGAGGTTAGGGATCATCCCAGTATGGTCCATTTATTTTTTCATGGCCATTTGGGTGGACAAACGGGTGAAACGGTGCGAATGGGTCATTTTCAGGACAAATCGGTGTCCTATTGCCCACGGTTTTTAATGTGGGCTCAGGGTTCGGGCGTGCTGTGGGTCAAAAATTGACCGGGGTGTGCCAGGTTAGGGATCATCCCTGTTTGGTCCGTTTAATTTTTTATGGCTATTTGGGTCGTATCATCATTCCCTTCTAGAAAGGATTCGACCTCGAATCCATACCTTGAAAAACTAAAGAAAGGACAAACAAGCACAACTTCCTCATGGCATAAGGGTTAGGGTTAGTACAACAAATAACATCATCATGCCAAGGTGGTACATACTTGAGATATAACCATGAATCCTTTGTATTAGTCATTAAAAGTTTAGTAAGAATGTTACAAAAGAAATGGCTATGACAAGTATCAAGCGGTGTAGAAACTACAAAGGTCATAATGGTATCACTAAGTCCAAAAGGTAAGGCTACCCTTGTCTTAGGAACCATAAAGTACAATTGTTTGATTGCCTCTTCAAGTGGCCTCATCAAACGTGGTGCCACTATTGGTATCAAAGTCCAACAATCCCACATAACTTTGTCATTCAAACAAGTGGACCAACCAACAAGATATATGTCTCTACTTAATCCAAACTCGAAACTAGCATGGATATCATCATAGGAAAAGAGGTAGTATAGGACAGAATCAAGTGTAAAGACATGCACGGGTGAAGACAAACCATTTAAGCACATACACTCTCTTTTCTTCAAACAAATAGACAACTTGGCATCCACAAGTTGGGATTCATGCAATTTAAGAAAAAGTGTGTCAAGCAAGGATGCATATTTAGAAACATTACCCCAAGGAATCAATGACACCTTTGCCCTTGGGTTGTCAAGAAGGACTATACATTTCTTACCCTTAAGAGTACTCTCATCTTGCAAAAAGATATTTTCATCTTTAGGAGGAATGTTGTCACACCATAGTGGGTTAGCATATAGACTATAGCCTTCAAGACAAGCTATACCATAATTCTCACCACTAGGTTCATTGGGAGTGATTATACCATCTTTAAACATAACATTATACCTAAAGAGAGCATGATCTATCCCATGGGTAGATTTGGAACAAGTAAGTTCACTCTATAAAAGTTCATTATCAAGTTTTAAAGATGTTTCAAGCACATGATTATCCCTATGAGCCAAGAAAATATTAGAATCAAAGGGCAACCTCACGGGTTTACTCCTATTCCTTTGATCAACATTTTCAACATCATCACACACTTGAGATTCATTAATCATATCACACACATCCTCGAGTAGTGGGAAATTTTCACACAAAAGTTGTTCAACATAAATTTCACAAGACGATGTACTTTCATTCAACACAATGGTTTCAACACTAGGTGGACATAAATCAATCTTACAAGAAGGGTCAATTCGGTAATCAATAAGATCAACTAGTATATCCACACTCACAACAAGTACATCATTATCAAGTGGCAAAGAAACAATAGACTCACATATAGGCAAGCTACAACTCACATTCAATGGGCTACTAACAACACAATTATCATTCGCATGTACAAAAGTGTAAGATTTAGCTATTTTACCTTGACATTCATGAGTATGTTCGTCTTTAACTCGGTGTGAAATTCCATCATAGTCTTGGGAAGAAACTTCCTTTGGGAAGCTCTCACCGCAAGTTGTTTCGACAATTGGATTTTTAGGAAAGAGTTTGGGTAACAATTGGCGTATAATTTCAATGATTCGTTGCATATCTTTAAGATTGTCATGGATGCGATTACACGTGGCCTTAAAATTATGGGCAGACATGGTACCTAAACCAAAAAAAGCAACAAAAAACAAAAGAAAACAAATAAGATTAGTAGTAAAAGCTAGTAAAATCTCCTTACCAACACTCGATACTCTCACCTTTGTGATTCTCACAATTGGAGCGACGAATATTGAAAGTTGCTTATACTCCGGTAGTCAATAAGATGTCAATCCTACTTGGCGGCCGAAATGGATTCTTGTTTTCATTGACTCAAGACACAAAAAAAAATTCACTTACGAACTTGAAACAGAGAAGTTACTACGAGTTACAAACGAGAAAAGCACACACATAACGAAGACACAAATGAAACGTATTTAAAAACTAATTAACAACCTAGTAGGTGATTACTAGTTTGTCTATTAGTACTAGGATCAAGAAAATTGAAACTAAAGAAACAAGAAATGAAACTTAGAAATCTGAAATTTTGAGCCTAAGGGTCGTTTTTGAGGTTGATGACATGTCAACCTCCTATTGGACGTTAAAATTATTGAAAGTTTGAGAAATTTTCTTGTCTTCAAATTGTATTGATCAAATTCTAAGTGAGGAATGGTGGAATTTCGGCTATGGGAGGGTAACAACAAGACTTTGGAGCCCTTATTTCAAGTTCAAAAAGTGTTAGACTTTTTTGCATCTTTTTGGATAAACACTTTTTTGAAAGACTTTTGGCTCTTTCCCTTTTTGTAAGTCTTGGTAGGTGGACTTTCTCCCTTTTGGCAAGACAACTTTTGAAACCATTTTGTCCCCTTTCCCCTTTAGATGTCTTATAGTTGTGTCTTACAAGACTAACAATAATACACACTCTCTTTCTTTAATTTCTAAGATCAAACAACCATTTTCTCTTCAACAAAATATGAAGATGGTGAAGAATACCAAGAACACAACTTTTGAATCCTGGAGTTCTATGGTTCAAGTTAGATCCCACACATAAACAATGCATTTTTCAAGCTCCAACCCTCAACAACAACATCAACAAAATGTTTTTAAGCCACAATTTCAACAACAAACTTCAACAACACTCTTTCAAGCCACCAATCCTAAAAAACAGCAACCTTCAAAGTTCAAAAACAACTCAGAAATGACTCAAAATTTAGATCTAGACTCTATAAGTGTTAGTGAAGAAGGGACTAACACTAGAAACAATAAAACATACAAAAAATACAAGAAAACTAGGCTTAAAATCGGCCTAAACATAAAAAAAGTGGACAAATTACTATTTTTCAGTTTTTCAGTTTTTCAACACCTCTTTTTTTGTCAAGTAAGCTAGCCCAAGATTTGATCTTGTAGGAACAAGATCAAGCTATGCTTTGATAACAAACGATACCATATGATATCTACAACACAAAAATAGTCCGCAAATGAGATACAACAACACACCTTAACCCACAATAACAAGACAAAAAGATGATACAAGAAGCAAACACAAATTTAAAACGATAAAGGATAGGTAACCTGACACAAAGAGAATACGAAATGTAGCAACTAAAGAGTATATTAAACTCTAAAACCTCTAAAAATCATATTAAAAAGAACCAAATTCTTACGGTGACCGCTAAGGGAATCAACTCCACCTTACAACCACCGTTTCTAAGCAAAGATCACTAAAGGCTTTTCTAAGCCCTACACTAATGGCTTATCTAAGCCCTACACTAAGGATGTTACACTCTCAAAGAGAGAAGAAGTCGTTTAAATATTCATCATTCAAAAACTAAAGATCAAATGACTTAATAAAAATCTATATAGAGGCTAGCTTATTACCTAACAAAAATGACCACAATACCCTTAATCAAAGGGGTGTCTATGAAGTGTCTTTCTAACAAAGTGTGATACCCAAAACACCCTTAATGAAGGGTTCTTCTTTAATGTTCCACAACCGAGGGGTCATTCTTCAACACTTGTAGTCTCGGGTTGGCATCAAATGTAAGACCCCACGCAATCTTCCACACATGGGTTTGCCTTATGTCATTCTCAAAACGGGTCTCCATGCATATTCTTGTGTCCTTGAGGTGACCAATTCTTGAGTCTTTATGCATTGGCATCCAGTAATGTATTCAAAAACATAGATGGCCATTTGGCTCGTATTAGGGTGGGTCTGGGTACGGGCGTGCTGTGGGCCAAACATCGACCGGGGCGTGCCAGGGAGGTTGGGGATAGTCTCAGTATGGTCCGTTTAATTTTTCATGGCTATTTGGGTGGGAAAATGGGCGAAATAGTACAAACGGGGCATTTTTGGGCCAAATCGGTGTGTTATAGCCTATGGTTTCGGGGGTGGGATCGGGGTTCGGGTATGCTGTGGGCCAAAAATCGATTGGGTATGCCAGGCAGGTTGGAGATCATCCCGGTGTGATCCGTTTAATTTTTTGTGGCCATTTGGGTGGACAAACGGGCAAAACGATGCTAACATGATAATTTTGGTCCAAATCGGTGTGCTATAGCCTACGGGTTTGGGGGTGGACCTGGGGTCCGGGCATGCTGTGGGCCAAAAATCGATCGGGGCATGCCAGGGAGGTTGGGGATCATCCCAGTGTGGTTCGTTTAATTTTTTGTGGCCATTTGGGAGGACAAACAGGAGAAATGGTGCAAACAGGGAATTTTCGAGCTAAATGGGTTTGCCATAGCCATGATTTCCGGGGTGGGCCCGGGGTTCGGGCGTGCTGTGGGCCAAAAATTGACTGAGACATGCCAGGGAGGTTGGGGATCATCCCAGTGTGGTTCATTTAATTTTTCGTGGCCATTTGGTTGGACAAACGGGCAAAACGGCCTAAATGGGGTGTTTTCGAGCCAAATCGGTGTGCTATAGCCCACGGATTCGGGGGTGGGCCCGGGGTTCGGGCGTGCTGTAGGCTAAAAATTGACCAGGGCATGCCAGGGAGGTTGGGGATCGTCCCAGTATGGTACATTTAATTTTTTGTGGCCATTTAGGTGGACAAATGGGCGAAATAAGTCAAATGGGGTATTTTCAAGAAAATTGGTGTGCTATAGCCCACGGTTTTGGGGGTGGACCCGGGGTTCATAGATGTTGTGGGCCGAAAATCGATTTGGGTGTGCCAGGGAGGTTGGGGATCATCACAGTGTGGTCTGTTTAATTTTTCATGGCCATTTGGGTGGACAAACGGGCGAAACGGCGGGAACGGGGTATTTCAAGTTAAATCGGTGTGCTATAGCCCATGGTTTTGAGGGTGGACCCAGGGTCCGAGTGTGCTGTGGACCAAAAATCGACCTGGGCATGCCAGGGGGGTTGAGGATCATTCGAGTGTGGTCTGTTTAATTTTTTGTGGCCATTTGTGTGGATAAACAGGCGAAACAGCGTGAACGGGGCATTTTTGGGCTGAATCAGTGTGCTAACCCATGATTTTGGGGGTAGGCACCGGATCTGTGCGAGCTATAGGCCAAAAATCGACCAGGGCATGCCAAGGAGGTTGGGGATCATCCCAGTATGGCCAGTTTAATTTTTTGTGGCTATTTGGATGGACAAAAGGGAGAAACGGCGCGAACAAGGCATTTACGGGCTAAATCAATGTGCTATAGCCCACAGTTCTGGGGTGAGCCTAGGGTATGGGTGTGTTTGGGGATTATCCCAGTGTAGTCCATTCCATTTTTCATGGACATTTGGGTGGACAAACGGTGAGAATGGTGCAATTTTGGGAAAAATAGGTGTGCTATAGCCCACTATTTCGGGGGTGGGCTCGGGGTTCGGGCGTGCTGTAAGCCGAAAATCAATCGAAGCATGCCAGGGAGTTAAAGATCATCCCAGTGTGGTCCGTTTAATTTTTTATGGCCATTTTGGGTGGACAAATGGGCAAAACGGTGCGAATGGGTATTATTTGGGCTAAATCGATGTGCTATAGACCTCAGGTTTTGGGGTGTGGACATCGGCGGTGTTCGTGGACAGAAAATTGACCAGAGCGTGCCAGAGAGTTGGGGATCGTCCCAGTGTGGTCCATTTAATTTTTCGTGGCCATTTGGGTGGACAAACGAGCGAAACAGTACAAATGGGACATTTTTAGACCAAATCGGTGTGCTATAACCCACGATTTCGGGAGTTGGCCTGGGTCCAGGCGTGCTGTAGGCCAAAAATTAACATAAGTGTGCCATAGAGGTTAGGGATCGTCCCAGTGTGGTCCGTTTAATTTTTTAATGGCTATTTGGCTGGACCAAATGGGCGAAACGGTGCGAACAGGGCATTTTTTTGCCAAATCGGTGCGCCACAGCGCATAGTTTTGTGGGTGGGCTCAGGGGTCTGGGCGTGCTGTAGGCCAAAAATTGAACGAGCATGCCGAGGAGGCTGGGGATCATCCCATTGTGGTCCGTTTATTCTTCGTGGCCATTTGGGAGGATAAAAGGGTAAAAACGACACAAACGGGGCATTTTCGAGCCAAATCGGTGTGCTATTGCCCACGGTTTCTGGGGTGGGCTCTGGGTTCGGGCGTGTTGTAGGCAAAAAATAGACTGGGGGCATGCCAGGGAGGTTAGGGATCATCTCAGTTGGGTCCGTTTAATTTTTTCATTGCCATTTGGGTGGACAAACGGGCGAAACGACACGAATGGGCCATTTTTGTACCAAATCAGTGTGCTCCGGGGGTGGGCTCGAGGTTTGGGTGTATTGTTGGTAAAAATTAATCAGGGTGTGCCAGGGAGGTTGAGAATCATCCCAGTCTGGTCCGTTCAATTTTTCGTGGCCATTTGGGTGGTCAAATGGGAGAAACGGCGTGAACGGGCATTTGTTGGCCAAATCGTTGTGCTATAGCCCACGATTTATGGTGGGCCCGGGGTTAAGGCGTGCCGTGGGCCGAAAATTAATCGGGGTGTGCCAAGGAGGTTGTGGATCGTCCCAGTATAGTCCGTTTAATTTTTAATGGCCATTTGGGTGGAAATATGGGAAAAACAGCGTGAACGACGCATTTTCGGGCTAAATCAGTGTACTAGAGCCCACGGTTTTGGGGGGTGGGCTCGGGGTTCAGGCGTTCTGTAGTCCCAAAATATGATCAGAGTGTGCTAGGGAGGTTGGGGATCGTCCCAGTGTGGTCTGTTTAGATTTTTTGTTCCCATTTGCGTGGACAAACGGGCGAAATGACGCAAATGGGGCATTTTCGGACAAATCGGTGTGCTATAAACCCACGGGTTTCGGGGGTGGGACCGAGGTTCGAGCGTGCTGTGAGACAAAAATCGACTGGGTCATGCCAGGGAGGTTGGGGATCATCTTAGTATGGTTCGTTTAATTTTTTGTGGCTATTTGGGTAGAAAAACTGGCGAAACGGCGTGAAACGGGGCATTTTTAGGCTAAATCGGTGTGCTATATCCCACGATTTCAGGGGTGATTCGATGGTCCGGGCATGCTATGGGTCAAAAATCAATCGGGACATTTCAGGGAGGTTGGGGATTATCCCAGTGTGGTCCGTTTAATTTTTCGTGGCATTTGGGTGGACAAACGGGCGAAAATAACGCGAACGGGGCATTTTGGAGACAAATTGGTGTGCTATAGCCCACAGTTTCGGGGGTGGGCCCGAGGTCCGGGCATGCTGGGGGTCAAAAATCGACCGAGGCATGCAGGGAGGTTGAAGATCATTCCATTCTGGTCCTTTAAATTTTTCAGGGCCATTTAGGTGAACAAACAGGCGAAACAGTGAGAACGGGGCATTTTCCAGGCCAAATCGGTGTGCTATAGCAAACGGTTTCGGGGGTGAACCTGAGGTCCGGGCGTGCTGTGGCCAAAAATTGACCGGGGGCGTGCCAGAGAGATTTGAGATCATATCAGTATGGTCCGTTTAAATTTTTTGGCCATTTGGGGGACAAACAGGCGAAATAGCGCGAACAGGCCATTTTCGAGCCAAATCGTTGTGCTATAACCTATGGTTTTGGGGGTGGGCCCGGGGTTCGGGCGTGCTGTAGGCTAAAAATTGATCGGGGCATGCAGGGAAGTTGGGGATCATCCCAGTTTGGACCGTTTAATTTTTTGTGGCTATTTGGGTGGGAACACAGGCGAAATAGCAGGAACGGGGAATTTTTAGGGCCCAAATCGGTATGCTATAGCCCACGGTTTTGGGGGGTGGGCCCGGAGTCCAGGCGTGCTGTAGGCAAAAAATCAATCGGGCTATGACAAGGGAGTTAAGGATTGTCCCAGTGTGGAGCATTTAATTTTTCGTAGCCATTTGGGTGGACAAACGGGCAAAACAACGCGAATGGGGCATTTTTTGGGCCAAATCCGTGTGCTATAGCCCACGGTTTTGGGGGTGGACTCAGGGTTTGGGCGAGCTGTGGGCTAAAAATTGACCAGGCTATGCTAGGGAGGTTGGGGATCATCTCAGTGTTGTTCATTTAATTTTTTGTGGCTATTTAGGTGGACAAACGAGCAAAACGGCACGAACGGGACATTTTTGGGCCAAATCGATGTGCTATAGCCCACTATTTTGGGGGTGGGCCCAGAGTTCGGGCGTGCTGCAGCAAAAAATTGATTGAGGCATGCCAAGGAGGGTTGGGGATCATCCAGTGTGTTACGTTTAATTTTTTGTGGCCATTTGGGTGGACAAACGAGCGAAATGGCGTGAACGGAGCATTTTTGGGCCAAATCGGTGTGTTATAGCCCACAGTTTTGGGTGTAGGCTCGGGTTCCAGGCGTGATGTTGACCAAAAATAGATCGGGGCGTGGCTGGGAGATTGGGGATTGTCCCACTGTGGTCTGTTAATTTTTTGTGGCCATTTGGGTGGACAAACGGGCAAAACATCGCAAATAGGGGCAATTTCTCGGGTCAAATCGGTGTGCTATAGCCCACATCTTTAGGGGTGAGGTTCGAGCGTGGTGTGGGCCAAAAATCGACCGAGGCATGCTAGGGACGTTGAAGATCATCCCAGTGTGGTTCGTTTGATTTTTTGTAGGCCATTTGGGTGGACAAATGGGCGAAACATCGCGAACGGGCCATTTTTTAGCCAAATTGGTGTGCTATAGCCCACGGTTTCAGGGGTTGGCCCGGGGTCCGGGCGTGCTGTGGGCCAAAAATTGACCGGTGCGTTCCAGATAAGTTGGGGATCATACCAGTATGGTCCGTTTAATTTTTCATGGCTATTTGGGTGGACAAACGGGCGAAACAGCGCAAGCGGGGCATTTTCGAGCTAAATCAGTGTTCTATAGCCCACGGTTTGGGGGTGGACCCGGGGTCTGGTCGTGCTGTGTGCCAAAAATTGATTGGGGCATGCCAGGGAGGTTGAGGATTGTCCCAATGTGGTATGTTTAATTTTTCGTGGCCATTTGGGTGGACAAACAGGCAAAACAGCGCGAAAGGGCATTTTTGGACCAAATCGGTATGCTATAGCCCACGGTTTTGGGGGTGGGCTCTGGGTCCAGGCATTCTGTGGGCCGAAAATTGATCGGTACATGCTAGGGAGGTTGGTTATAATCCCAGTATGGTCCGTTTAACTTTTTATGGCCATTTCGGTGGATAAACTGGCGAAACAGCGCGAACAAAACATTTTCAGTTCAAATTGGTATGCTATACCCACGTTTTTGGGGGTGCGCCCAGGGTCCGGACGTGTTGTGGACCAAAATTGATCGGGGCATGCCAAGGAGGTTGGGTATCATCCTAGTGTGGTCCGTTTAATTTTTTGTGGCCATTTGGGTGGACAAACGGGCGAAACTGCACGAACCGGGCCTTTTCAGGCAAAATCTATGTGCTATAACCCACGATTTCGGGGGTGGTCCAGGGGTTCGGGCATGATGTGGGACAAAAATCGACGGGACCCCAACACAAAAATAGTCCACAAACGAGATACAACAACACACCTTAACCCACAATAACAAGACAACAAGACGATACAAGAAGTAAACCCAAATTGTAAACGATAAAGGATAGGTAACTTGACACACCAAGAGAATAAAAAATGTAGCAACTAGAGAGTATATTAAACTCTAAAACCTCTACAAATCACATTAACAAGCACCAAATTCTTACGGTGACCGCAAAGGGAATCAACTCCACCTTACAACCATCGTTTCTAAGGAAAGATCAATAAGGGCTTCTCCAAGCCCCTACACTAATGGCTTATCCAAGCCCTACACTAAGGATGTTACACTCTCAAAGTGAGAAAAGTCTTTTACATATTCTCCATTCAAAAACTAAAGAGCAAATGACTTAATAGAAGACTATTTAGAGGCTAGCTTATTACATAACCAAAATGACCACAATACCCTTAATGAAAGGGGTGTCCATGAAGTGTCTTTCTAACAAAGTGTGATCCACAAAATACCCTTAATGAAGGGTTCTTCTTCAATGCCCACACAACCGTGGGGTCATTCTTTAACACTTGTAGTCTCGGGTTGGTATCAATCTAATCCCCCACGCAATCTTTCACACTACGGGTTTACCGTATGTCATGCTCAAAACGGGGTCCTCCATGCATGTTCTTGTGTCCTCGAGGTGACCAAGTCTTGAGTCTTTATGCGTTGGAATCCAATGATGTATTCAAAAGCATAGATGGCCATTTGGGTCATATCATCATTCCCTTCTAGAAAAGGATTCGACCTCGAATCCATACCTTGAAAAACTAAAGAAAGGACAAACAAGCACAACTTCCTCATGACATACGAGTTATGGTTAGTACAACAAATAACATCATCATGCCAAGGTGGTACATACTTGAGATATAACCATGATCCTTGGTATTAGTCATTAAAAGTTTAGTAAGAATGTTACAAAAGAAATGGCTATGACAAGTATAAAGAGGTGTAGAAACTACAAAGGTCATAATGGTATCACTAAGTCCAAAAGGTAAGGCTACCCTTGTCTTAGGAACCATAAAGTACAATTGTTTGATTTGACTCTTCAAGTGGCCTCATCAAACGTGGTGCCACTATTGGTATCAAAGTCCAACAATCCCACATAACTTTGTCATTCAAAACAAGTGGACCAACCAATAAGATATATATCTCTACTTAATGCAAACCCGAAACTAGCGTGGATGTCATCATAGGAAAAGAGGTAGTATAGGACAGAATCAAGTGTAAAGACATGCACGGGTGAAGACAAACCATTTAAGCACATACACTCTCTTTTCTTCAAACAAATAGACAACTTGGCATCCACAAGTTGGGATTCATGCAATTTAAGAAAAAGTGTGTCAAGCAAGGATGCACATTTAGAAACATTACCCCAAGGAATCAATGACACCTTTGCCCTTGGGTTGTCAAGAAGGACAATACATTTCTTACCCTTAAGAGTACTCTCATCTTGCAAAAAGATATTTCCATCTTTAGGAGGAATGTTGTCATACCATAGTGGGTTAGCATATAGACTATAGCCTTCAAGACAAGCTATACCATAATTCTCACCACTAGGTTCATTGGGAGTGATTATACCATCTTTAAACATGACATTATACCTAAAGAGAGCATGATATATCCCATGGGTAGATTTGGAACAAGTAAGTTCACTCTCTAAAAGTTCATTATCAAGTTTTAAAGATGTATCAAGCACATGGTTATCCCTATGAGCCAAGCAAATATTAGAATCAAAGGGCAACCTCACGGGTTCACTCCTATTCCTTTGATCAACATTTTCAACATCATCACACACTTGAGATTCATTAATCATATCACACACATCCTCGAGTAGTGGGCAATTTTCACATAAAAGTTGATCAACATAAATTTCACAAGATGATGTACTTTCATTCAACACAATGGTTTCAACACTAGGTGGACATAAATTGATCTTACAAGAAGGGACGATTCGGTCATCAATATGATCAACTAGTATATCTACACTCACAATAAGTACATCATCATCAAGTGGCAAAGAAACAATAGACTCACATATAGGCAAGCTACAACTCACACTCAAGGGGCTACTAGCCGCACAATTATCATTCGCATGTACAAAAGTGTAAGAGTTAGCTATTTTACCTTGACGTTCATGAGTATGTTCGTCTTTACCTCGATGTGAAAGTCCATCAAAATATTGGGAAGAAACTTTCTTCGGGAAGCTCTCATCGCAAGTTGTTTTGATAATTGGATTTTGAGGAAAGAGATTGAGAAACAGTTGGCGTATAATTTCAATGTGCCATTGCATATCTTCAAGATCGTCATGGATGCGATTACATGTGGCCTTAAAATTATGGGAATCCATGGTACCTAAACCAAAAAAAAAGACAACAACAAACAAAATAAAACAAACAAGATTAGTAGTAAAAACTAGTAAAAGCTCCTTACCAGCATTCGATACACTCACCTTTGTGATTCTCACAATTGGAGCGGCGATTGTTGAAAGTTGTTTATACTCCGGTAGTCAATAATACGTTAATCCTACTTGGTGGCCGAAATGGATTCTTGTTTTGATTGACTCAAGACACTAAAAAATATTCACTTACGAACTTGAAACAGAGAAGTTACTATGAGTTACAAACGAGAAAAGCACACAAATAACAGAGACACGAAAGAAACGTATTTAAAAACTAATTAACAACCTAGTAGATGGTTACTAGTTTGTCTATTATTACTAGGATCAAGAAAATTGAAACTAAAGAAACAAGAAATGAAACTTAGAAATCTGAAATTTTGAGACTAAGGGTCGTTTTTTAGGTTGATGACGTGGCAACCTCCTATTGGACGTTAAAATTATTGAAAGTTTGAGAAATTTTCTTGTCTTCAAATTGTATTGATCAAATTCTACGTGGGAAATGGTGTAATTTTGGCTATGGGAGGGTAACAATAAGACTTTGGAGCCCTTCTTTCAAGTTCAAAAAGTGTTTGACTTTTTTGCATCTTTTTGGCTAAACACCTTTTTGAAAGACTTTTGGCTCTTTCCCTTTTTGTAAGTCTTGGTAGGTGCACTTTTTCCCTTTTGGCAAGACAACTTTTGAAACCCTTTTTTCCCCTTTCTCCTTTAGATGTCTTAGAGTTATGAATTTCAAGACTAACAATAAGACACACTCCCTTTCTTCAATTTCTAAGATCAAACAACCATTTTCTCTTCAACAAAATATAAAGATGGTGAAGAACACCAAGAACACAACTTTTGAATTTTGGAGTTCCGCAGTTCAAGTTGGATACCATACATCAACAACACATTTTTCAAGCTCCAACCCTCAACAACAACATCAAAAAAACGTTTTTAAGCCACAATCTCAACTATAAACTTCAACAACACTCTTTCAAGCCACCAATCTTAAAAAAAAACAGCAACCTTCAAAGTTCAAAAACAACTCAGAAATGACTCAAAATTTAGATTTAGACTCTATAAGGTTAGTGAAGAAGGGAATAACACTATAAACTACAAAACACACAAAAAATATAAGAAAGCTAGGCTTAAAATCGGCCTAAACACAAAAAATTGAACAGATTACTATTTTTGAGTTTTTCAGTTTTTCAACACCTCTTTTTTTGTCAAGTGAGCTAGCCCAAGATATGATCTTGTAGGAACAAGATCCAGCTATGATTTGATACCAAACGATACCATACGATATCTACAACACAAAAATAGTCCTCAAATGAGATACAACAACAAACCTTAACCCACAATAACAAGACAACAAGACGATACAAGAAGCAAACACAAATTGAAAACGATAAAGGATAGGTAACTTGACACAAAGAGAATACAAAATGTAGCAACTAAAGAGTATATTAAACTCTAAAACCTCTAAAAATCATATTAAAAAGCACCAAATTCTTACGGTGACCGCTAAGGGAATCAACTCCACCTTACAACCACCGTTTCTAAGCAAGTATCAATAAAGGCTTTTCTAAGCCCTAAACTAATGGCTTATCCAAGCCCTACACTAAGGATGTTACACTCTCAAAGAGAGAAGAAGTCTTTTACATATTAATCATTCAAAAACTAAAAAGCAAATGACTTAGTAGAAGACTATATAGAGGCTAGCTTATTACATAATAAAAATGACCACAATACCCTTAATGAAAAGGGTGGCCATGAAGTGTCTTTCTAACAAAGTGTGATCCCCAAAACACTCTTAATGAAGGGTTCTTCTTTAATTCTCCACAACTGTAGGGTCATTCTTCAACACTTGTAGTCTCGGGTTGGCATCAAATGTATGCCCCCATGCAATCTTTCACATACGATTTTGCCTTATATCATGCTCAAAATGGGTCCTCGATGCACTTTCTTGTGTCCTCGAGGTGACCAAGTCTTAAGACTTTATGCGTTGGCATCCAATAATGTATTCAAAAGTATAGATAGCCATTTGGCTCGTATCAGGGTGGGCCCGACGTGCGGGCGTGTTGTGCACCAAAAATCGATCGAGGTGTACCAGTGAGGTTGGGGATAGTCCTAGTATGGTCCATTTAATTTTTCATGGTCATTTGGGTGGACAAAGAGGCGAAACGGCATGAACGGGGCATTTTGGGGATAAATAGGGGTGGTATAGCCAATGGTTTTAGGGGTGGGCTCAGGGTTCGGGCGTGCTGTGGGCCAAAATTTGACTGGGGCATGCCAGGAAGGTTGGGGATCATCCAGTGTGGTCCGTTTAATTTTTTGCAACCATTTGGGTGGACAAACTGGCAAAACGATGCTAACATGGCATTTTTTGTCCAAATCAGTGTGCTATAGCCCACGGTTTCGGGGGTGGGCCTCAGGTCCGGGCATGCTGTGGGTTGAAAATCGACCAGGGCATGCCAGGGAGGTTGGGGATCATTCTAGTATGGTTTGTTTAATTTTTCGTGGCCATTTGGGTGGAGAAACGGGCGAAACGGTGCGAACGGGGAATTTTTGGGCCAAATCGATGTGCTATAGCCCACAATTTCTGGGGTGGGCCCGGGGTCCGGGGGTTTTATGGAATAAAAATTGACCGAAGCATGCCAAGGAGGTTAGGGATAATCCCAGTGTGGTTTGTTTAGTTTTCATGGCCATTTGGGTTAAGAAACGGGAGAAACAGCCCGAACGAGGTATTTTTGAGCCAAATCGGTGTGCTATAGTCCACGGATTTGGGGGGTGGGTCTGGGGTTCGGGAGTAATGTAGGCCAAAAATTGACCCAGATATGCCAGGGAGATTGAGGATCGTCACAATGTGGTCTGTTTAATTTTTCATGGCCATTTGGGTTGACAAACAGGCGAAATAGCGTGAACGGGGCATTTTTAGGTCAAGTCCGTGTGCTATAGCCTACAATTTTGGGGGTGGACCCGGGGTTCAGGAGTGCTTTGGGTCGAAAATTGACCAGGGCGTGCCAGGGAGGTTTGGGATCATCACAGTGTGTTCTGTTAAATTTTCGTGGCCATTTGGCTGGACAAACGGGCAAAACGGCGTGAACGGGGCATTTTCGTGCAAAACCGGTGTGCTATAGCCCATGTTTTCGGGGGTGGACCCGGGGTCCGAGCGTGTTGTGGGCTGAAAATCGACCGGGGCATGCCAGGATAGTTGGGGATTTTCCCAATGTGGTCCGTTTAATTTTTGTAGCCATTTGGGTGGACAAACAAGTGAAACGGTGTGAACGGGGTATTTTTTGGCTAAATCGATGCGCTATAACCTACGGTTTTCGGGGTGGGTACGGGGTCCGAGCATGTAATGGGCTGAAAATCAATCGGGGCTTGCCAGGGATTTTGGGGATCATTCCAGTATGGTCATTTTAATTTTTTATAGCCATTTGGATGGACAACAGGGCAAAACGGCGCGAACGAGGCATTTTCAGGCCAAATCGGTGTGCTATAGCCCACGTTTTCTGGGGTGGGCGCGGGGTACGGGCATGCTGTGGGACAAAAATCGATCGGGGCATGCCATGTAAGTTGGGGATCATCCCAATGTAGTTCGTTTAATTTTTTTTGGCCATTTGGGTGGACTAACGGTGCAAATGGAGCATTTTCGGGCCAAATCGGTGTGCTATAGCTCACGGTTCCGGGCGTGCTGTGGGCCAAAAATCTACCGGGCGTGCTAGGGAGGTTGGGGATCATATCTGTGTGGTTCGTTTAATTTTTTGTGTCCATTTGGGTGGAAAAATGGGCATAACGGTGCAAACAGGGCATTTTCGGGCTAAATCGATGTGCTATAGCCCCCGGTTTTACGGGTGGGCCCGGGGTTCGGGCATGCTGTGGGTCAAAAATTGACTGGGGCGTACCAGGGAGGTTAGGGATCATCCCAATGGGGTTCGTTTAATTTTTTGCTGCTATTTGGGTGGACAAACGGGCAAAACAAAGCAAACGGGGCATTTTTTGGCCAAATCGGTGTGCTATTGCCCACGGTTTAAGGGGTGGGACCGGGGTTCAAGAGTTCTATAAGCTAAAAATTAACTGGGGCATGCCAGGAAGGTTTGGATCATCTCAGTGTGGTCTGTTCAATTTTTTGTGGCCATTTGGGTGGACAAACAAGCGGAACGACGCGGATGGGGCAGTTTTTAGCCAAATCAGTGTGCTATAGCCCATAATTTTAGGGGTCGGCCCGGGCTTCGTGCGTATTGTGGGCCAAAAATCGACCGGGACGTGCCAAGGAGGTTGGGGATTATCCCAGTGTGGTCCGTTTAGTTTTTTATGGCCATTTGGGTGGATAAACGGGCATAACAGCGCGAATGGGCATTTTTGGGCAAAATCAGTGTGCTATTGCCCACGGTTTTAGGGGTGGGCCCGGGGTTCGAGTGTGCTGTGGGCCAAAAATCGATCAGGGTGTACCTGGGAGGTTGGGGATCATCCTAGTGTGGTCCGTTTAATTTTTTGTGGCTATTTGAGTGGACAAATGGATGAAACAGCGCAAATGGGGTATTTTCAGGCTAAATCGGAGTGCTATAGCCCACGATTTCGGGGGTGAACCCAAGGTCCAGGCATGTTGTGGGCCAAAAATTGATCGGGGCATGCCGGGGAAGTTGGGGATCGTCTTAGTGTGGTCTGTTTAATTTTTCCTAGCCATTTGGGTAGACAAATGGGCAAAACGGCGCGAATGGGCCATTTTTTAGCCAAATCGGTGTGCTATAGCTTACGGTTTTGGGGGTGAGCCCAGGGTCCGGGCGTGCTGCGGGCCGAAAATCAACCGGGGCGTGCCAGGGATATTAGGGATCATCCCATTATGGTCTATTTAATTTTTCGTGTACATTTGTGTGGACAAACGAGCAAAACAACGCTAACGTGGAATTTTTGGGGCAAATCGGCGTGCTACAACCCACGGTTTAGGGGGTGGGCCCTGGGTCCCGACGTGTTGTGGGCTAAAAATTGGCTGGGGCGAGCTAGGGAAGTTTGGGATCATCCCAGTGTGGTCCGTTTAATTTTTCGTGGCCATTTGGGTGGACAAACGGGCAAAACGACATGAATGGGGCATTTTCAGGCCAAATCGATGTGCTATAGCCCACGGTTTTAGGGGTGGACCCGAGGTCCAAGCGTACTGTGGGATGAAAATCGATCGGGGCATGCCAGGGAGGTTGGGGATCGTTCTAGTGTGGTCTGTTTAATTTTTTGTGGCCATTTGGGTTTACAAATGAGCGATACGCTGCGAACGGGGCATCTTCAAACTAAATCGGTGTGCTATAGGCTATAGTTTCGAGGGTGGACTCGGGGTCCGTGCGTGTTGTGGGTCAAAAATCAACTAGGGCGAGCCAAGTAGGTTGGGGATCATTCCAGAGTGGTCCGTTTAATTTTCCATGGCCCTTTGGGTGGACAAACAGGCGAAACGGCGCGAATGAGGCATCTTCGGGCCAAATCGGTGAGCTACAACCCACGATTTCAGGGGTGGGTCCGGGTTTCGGGCATGCTATGGGCCAAAAATTGTCCAGGGCGTGCCAGGGAGATTGGGGATCAACCCAGTGCCGCTAGTTTAATTATTCGTGGCCATTTGGATTGACAAAAGGGCGAACGTGGTGTTTTTGGTCCAAATCGGTGTGCTATAGCCCATGGTTCCGGGGGTAGGCCTGGGGTTCGGGCGTGCTGTAGACCAAAAATTAACCGGGGCGTGCCGCGTAGCTTGGGTATCATCCTAGTATAGTCCATTTAATTTTTTGTGGCCATTTGGGTGGACAAACGGCGTGAATGGTGCATTTTTGGGCAAAATCGGTGTGTTATATCCCATAGTTTTGGGGGTGAGCCCGGGGTCCGGGCGTGCTGTCAGCCAAAAATTGACCGGAGCATGCCAGGGAGGTTGGATATCATCCCAGTATGGTCCGTTTAATTTTTCGTGGCCATTTGGGTGGACAACGAGCAAAACAAAGCGAACAGGGCATTTTCGGGCTAAATCGGTGTGCTATAGCCCACAGTTTAAGGGGTGGGCCCAGGGTTCGGGCGCGCTGCAGGCCGAAAATTGACTAGGGCATGCCAAGGAGGTTGGGGATCATCCCAGTGTGGTCCGTTTAAATTTTTGTGTCATTTGGGTGGACAAACGGGCAAAACAGAGGGAACAGGGCATTTTTGGGACAAATTGGTAAGCTATATAGACCACGGTTTCAGGGGTGCGCCCGGGGTCCGAGCGTGCCATGGGCCGAAAATCGACTGGGCGTGTCAGGGAGGTTGGGGATCATCCCAATGTGGTCTGTTTAATTTTTCGTGGCCATTTAGGTGGACAAATTAACAAAACGGCGTAAATGGGGGCATTATCGGGCTAAATCGGTGTGCTATAGCCCACGGTTTAGGGGGTGGGCCTGGGGTTCGGTCGTGCTGTGGGCCAAAAATCGACTGGAGCTTGTTAGGGAGGTTGGGGATCGTCCTAGTGTGGTCCGTTTAATTTTTCGTGGCCATTTGGGTGGACAAATGGATGAAACGGTGCAAATGGGGTATTTTCAAGCCAAATCGGAGTGCTATAGCCCATGATTTCAGGGGTGAACCCGAGGTCCGGGCGTGTTGTGGGCCAATAATTAACCAGGGCATGCCAGGGAGGTTGGGGATCGCCTCAGTGTGGTTCGTTTAATTTTTTCTGGCCATTTGGGTAGATAAATAGGCAAAACGGCGCGAATGGGTCATTTTTTAGCCAAATTGATGTGCTATAGCCTACGGTTTCGGGACTAGGCTCGGGGTCCGGGCGTGCTGTTGACCGAAAATCGATCGGAGTGTGCCAGGGATATTGAAGATCATCCCATTATGATCCATTTAATTTTTCGTGTCCATTTGGGTGGACAAACGGGCGAAACGGCTCGAATGGGGTATTTTCGGGGTAAATCGGTGTGCTACAGCCCATGGTTTAGGGGTTGGACCCAATGTCCAGGCGTGCTGTGGGCAAAAAATCAACCGGGGGGTGTCAGGGAGGTTTGCGATCATCCTAGTGTCGTCCGTTTAATTTCTTGTGGCCATTTGGGTAAACAAACGGGTGAAACGGCACGAATGGGGTATTTTCGGGCTAAATCAGTGTGCTACAGCCCACGGTTTAGGGGTTGGACCCAATGTCCAGGCGTGCTGTGGGCAAAAAATCAACCGGGGGGTGTCAGGGAGGTTTGCGATCATCCTAGTGTCGTCCGTTTAATTTCTTGTGGCCATTTGGGTAAACAAACGGGTGAAACGGCACGAATGGGGTATTTTCGGGCTAAATCAGTGTGCTATAGTCCACGGTTTTAGGGGTGGACCCGGGGTACGGGCATGCTGTGGGCAAAAAATTGACCGGGGCATGCCAGGAAGGTTAGGGATCGTCCCAGTGTGGTTCGTTTAATTTTTCCTGGCTATTTGGGTGAACAAATGGGAGAAACGACGCGAACGGGGCATTTTCAGGCAAAATTGCTATGCTATAGCCCATGGTTTTAGGGTTGGACCCGGGGTCCAGGTGTGCTGTGGGCTGAAAATCGACCGGGGCATGTCAGGGAGGTTGGGAATCATCCTGGTGTGGTCTATTTAATTTTTCGTGGTGATTTGGGTTTACAAACGGGCGAAACGGTGTGAATGGGGCACTTTTGAGTTAAATCGGTGTGCTAATAGCCCATGGTTTCGAGGGTGGACTCGGGGTCCGGGCGTGTTGTGGGTCAAAAATAGACCACAGCATGTCAGGGAGGTTGCGATCATCCCAAAGTGGTCCGTTTTATTTTTCATGACCATTTGGGTGGACAAACAGGCGAAACAATGCGAACGGGGTATTTTTGGGCCAAATTGGTGAGCTATAACCTACGGTTTCGGGGGTGGGCCAGGGGTCCGGGCGTGTTATGGGTCGAAAATCGACCAGGGCATGCCAGGGAGGTTAGGGATCATCCTAGTGCGGTCAGTTCAATTTATTCGTGGCTATTTGGACGGACAAAAGGGCAAAACAGTGCGAATGTGGTGTTTTTGGTCTAAATCGGTTTGCTTTAGCCCACGGTTCCGGGGGTGGGCCCGGGGTCCGGGTGTGCTGTGGGCAGAAAATTGATCGGGGCATGCCACGTAGGTTGGGGATCATCCTAGTGCAGTTTATTTAATTTTTCATGGCCATTTGGCTGGACAAACAGCGTGAATGGTGCATTTTCGGGCAAAATCGGTGTGTTATATCCCCCGGTTTTGGGGGTGAGCCCGGGGTCCAGGCGTGCTATCTATTGAAAATCGACTGAAGCGTGCCAGGGAGGTTGGAGATCATTCCAGTATGGTCCGTTTAATTTTTTGTGGCCATTTGGGTGGAAAAACAGGCAAAACGGAGCGAACAGGGCATTTTTGGGCTAATTTGGTGTGTTATATCCCACGGTTTTAGGGTTGGGCCTGGGGTCCGGGCGCGCTGTGGGCTAAAAATCAACCAGGGCATGCCAGGGAGGTTAGGGATCATCCCAGTGTGGTTCGTTTAATTTTTCGTGGCCATTTGGGAGGACAAACGAGGGAAATGGCGTGAACGGGGCATTTTTTGGCCAAATCTTTGTGCTATAGCCCATGGTTTTTAGGGTGGGCTCGGGGTCCAGTATGGTCCATTTTATTTTTCGAGGCCATTTGGGTGGACAAACAGGCGAAGCAGCGCGAAAGGGGAATTTTTGGGTCAAATCAGTGTGCTATAGCCCACGGTTTTGGGGGTGGGATGGGGGTCCGGGCGTGCTGTGGGATGAAAAATTGACTGGGGCATGCCAGGGATGTTGGGGATCGTCCCAGTATGGTCTGTTAATTTTTATGGCCATTTGGGTTGACAAGCGGGCGAAACGACTCGAACGGGGCATTTGCGAGCCAAATCGGTGAGCTATAGCCCACGATTTCGGGGGTTGGCCTGAGCTCTGGGTGTGCTGTGGGTCGAAAATCGATCGGCGCGTGCTAGGGAGGTTGGGGATCGTCCTAGCTTAGTCCGTTTATTTTTTTGTGGCGATTTGGGTGGATAAACAAGCGAAATAGTGTGAACGCGGCATTTTTAGGCTAAATTGGTGTGTGCTATAGCCACGATTTTGGGGGTGGGCCTGGTATCCGGGCGTGCTGTGAGCCGAAAATTAACCCGGGCATGCTAGAGAGTTGGGGATTATCCTAGTGTGGTTCGTTTAATTTTTTGTGGCTATTTGGGTGGACGAACTAGTGAAACGGCGTGAACGGGGCATTTTTGGGCCAAATCGATTTGTTATAGCCCACGGTTTTGGGGGTGGTCCCGGGGTCCGGGCGTTTTGTCGGCCGAAAATTGACCGGGGCATTCTAGGGAGGTTCGGGATCATCCCAGTGTGTCTCATTTAATTTTTCATGGCCATTTGGGTGGAAAAACGGGTGAAACGGCGTGAACGGGGCATTTTCGTGCCAAATCGGTGTGCTATAGCCCATGGTTTTGGGGTGGGCCCGGGGTCCTGGCATGCTGTGGGCTGAAAATTGAATGGGGTGTGACAGGGAGGTTGGTGATAATCTCAATATGGTCCGTTTAATTTTTCGTGGTCATTTGGGTGGACAAATAGGCAAAATGGTGCGATCAGGGCATTCTCGGGTAAAATCGGTGTGCTATAGCCCACGGTTTCAGGGGTGGGCCCGGGGTCCGGGTTTGCTGTCGGCTGAAACTCGACCGGGGCGTGTCAGGGAGGTTGGGCATCATCCTAGTATGGTACGTTTAATTTTTTGTGTCCCTTTGGGTGGACGAACGGGCTAAACGGCGCGAATGAGGCATTTTTAGACAAAATCGATGTGCTATAGCCCACGGTTTTGGGGGTGGGCTCGGGGTTTGGGCATGCTGTGGGCCAAAAATCTATCGAATCATGCCAAGAAGGTTGGGGATCATCCCAGTGTGGTTCGTTTAATTTTTCGTGAATATTTGGGTGAAAGGGCGAAACGGTGCGAACGGGGCATTTTCGGGCTTAATCGGTAAGCTATAGCCAACGATTTCTGGGGTAGGCTCAGGGTCCGGGCGTACTATGGGCTGAAAATCAACCGGGGCATGCCAGGGAGGTTGGGGATCATCTCAGTGTGGTTCGTTTAATTTTCCATGGCCATTTGGGAGGACAAACGGGCGAAACAGCACCAACGGGGCATTTTCGAGCCAAATCAGTGTGCTATTGCCCACGGTTTCAGTTGTTGACCAAGGATCCAAGCGTGCTGTGGGCCAAAAATTGACCGGGACATGCCAGGTAGGTTGGGGAACATTCCAGTGTGGTCCGTTTAATTTTTCGTGGCCATTTGGGTAGACAAACGGACGAAACGGCACGAACGTGGCATTTTCTAGCTAAATCGGAGTGCTATAGCCCACGGTTTCGAGGATGAACATGGAGTTCGGTTTCGGGGGTGAACCAAAGAGAGAATAAGTCTTTTAAATATTCATCATTCAAAACCTAAAGAGCAAATGAATTAATAGAAGACTATATAGAGGCTAGCTTATTACATAACAAAAATGACCACAATACCCTTAATGAAAGGGGTAGCCATAAAGTGTCTTTCTAACAAAGTGTGATCCCCAATACACCCTTAATGAAGGGTTCTTCTTCAATGCTCCACAACCGTGGGGTCATTCTTCAACACTTGTAGTATCGGGTTGGCATCAAATGTAAGCCCCCACGCAATTTTCCACACACGGGTTTGCCTTATGCCATGCTCAAAATGGGTCCTCGATGCATGTTTCTTTGTCCTCGAGGTGACCAAGTCTTGAGTCTTTATGCGTTGGTATACAATGACGGATTCAAAAGCATAGATGGCCATTTGTCTCGTATCAGGATGGGTCCGGGAGTGTTGTGGGCCAAAAATCGATCAGGGCATGCCAGGGAGGTTGGGGATCGTCCCAGTGTGGTCCTTTTAATTTTTTGTGGCCATTTGGGTGGACTAACAGGCAAAACGCAGTGAACGGGGCATTTTTAGGCCAAATCGGTGTGCTATAACCCACAGTTTCAGAGGTGGGCCCAGTGTTCGGGTGTGTTATAGGCCAAAAATCGGCCAGGGTGTGCCATGGAGGTTGGAGATCATCCTAGTATGGTCAGTTTAATTTTTCGTGGCCATTTGGAAGGACAAAAGGGCGAAACGGCCTGAACGGGGCATTTTTGGGCCAAATTGGTGTGCTATAGCCCACGGTTCTGGGGATGGGCCCGGGGCTCGAGCGTGCTGTGGGCCAAATCACGTAGGTTGGGGATCATCCCAATGTAGTCCGTTTAAGTTTTCATGGCTATTTGGGTGGACAAATGGCGCGAATGCTGTATTTTTAGGCCAAATTGATATGCTATGGCCCACGATTTTGGGGGTGGGCCCAGGGTCTGGTTATGTTGTAGGCTAAAAATTGATCGGAGCATGCCACGGAGGTTGGAGATCATCCCAGTGTGGTTTATTTAATTTTTCGTGGCCATTTTAGTGGACAAACTGGCAAAACGGCATGAACGGGACATTTTTGGGCTAAATCGGTGTTCTATAGCCCACTGTTTTTGGGGTGGACCCGGGTTCTGGGCGTGTTGTGGGCTAAAAATTGAATGGGGTGTGCCAGGGAGGTTGGGATTGTCCCAGTGTGGTTCGTTTTATTTTTCGTGACCATTTGGGTGGACGAACTAGTGAAACGGCGCAACCGGGGCATTTTTTGTCTAAATTGATCTGCTATAACCCACAGTTTTGGGGTGGTCCCGGGGTTTGGGCGTTCTGTAGGCCAAAAATCGATCGGGGCATGCTTGGGAGGTTAGGGATCATCACAGTATAAACCGTTTAATTTTTCGTGGCCATTTGGCTGGACGAACGGGAGAAATGGCGCAAACGGGGCATTTTTGGGCAAAATCGGTGTGATATAGTCCACGGTTTTGGGGGTGGCCTCGGTGTCCAGGCATGCCGTGGGCCAAAAATCTACCGAAGCGTGCCAAAGAGGTTGGGGATCATCCCAGTGTTGTCCGTTTAATTTTTTGTAGCTATTAGGATGGATAAACGGGTGAAACGGTGCGAACGGGGCATTTTCGGGCTGAATCGGTGAGCTATAGCCCACGGTTTTCAGGGTAAGCCCGGGGTCCGGGCGTACTTTGGGCCAAAAATTAACCAGGGCATTTCAGGGAGGTTGGGGATCGTCTCAGTGTAGTTCGTTTAATTTGTCGTGGTCGTTTGGGAGGACAAACGGACGAAACGGCACCAACGGGGCATTTTTTAGCCAAACCAGTGTGCTATTACCCACGGTTTCGGGTGTTGGCCCAGGATCCGAGCGTGCTGTGGACTGAAAATCGACCGAGATGTGCCAGGGAGGTTGGGGAATATCCCGGTATGGTTCGTTTAATTTTTCGTGGCCATTTGGGTATACAAACAGATGAAACGGCGCGAATGGGGCATTTTTTGGCCAAATCAGAGTGCTATAGCCAACGGTTTTTGGGGTGAACCTGGGGTCCGGGCGTGCTATGGGCCAAAAATCGACCGAGGCATGCTTGGGAGGTTGGGGATCATCCCAGTGTGGTCCGTTTAAATTTTTGTGGCCATTTGGATGAACAAACAGGCAAAACGGCACGAATGGGGCATTTTCGGGCCAAATCGGTGTGCTATAACCCACGGTTTTGGGGTTGGGCCTGATGTTTGGATGTGCTATTAGCCGAAAATCAATTGGGGCGTGCTAGGAAGGTCGGGGATCATCCCAGTGTGGCCAGTTTAATTTTTTGTGGCCATTTGGAACGACAAAAGGGCAAAACGACCCGAACGAGGCATTTTTGGGCCAAATTGGTGTGCTATAGCCCACGATTCCGGGGGTGGGCTCGGGGCTCGGGCGTGCTGTGGGCAAAAAGTCGATGGGGTCATGCCACATAAGTTGGGGATCATCCTAGTATAGTCCGTTTAAGTTTTCGTGGCTATTTAGGTGGACAAAAGGTGCGAATGTTGTATTTTAGAGCCAAATCAGTGTGCTATGGCCCACGATTTTGGGGGTGGGCCTAGGGCCCGGGTGTGCTGTAGGCAAAAAATTGACCGGAGCATACCAGTGAGGTTGGAGATCATTCTAGTGTGGTTCGTTTAATTTTTCGTGGCCATTTGGGTGAACAAACGGGCGAAACGGGGCGAACGAGGCATTTTTGGGATAAATCGGTGTGCTATAGCCCACGGTTTCTGGGGTGGGCCTGGGTTCCGGGCGTGCTATGGGCAAAAAATTGATTGGGGCGTACCAGGGAGGTTGGCGATCGTCCCAGTGTGGTTCATTTAATTTTTCGTGACCATTTAGGTGGACGAACTGGTGAACCGACGCGAACGGGGCATTTTTAGTCCAAATCGATGTGCTATAGCCCATGATTTTAGGGGTGGTCTCGGGGTCTGGGCGTTCTGTGAGCCAAAAATCGATCGAGGCATGCTAGGGAGGTTAGTGATCATCCCAGTGTGTCTCATTTAATTTTCCGTGTTCATTTGGATGTACAAACGGGCGAAACGGCGCGAGCGAGGCATTTTTGTGCCAAATCGATGTGCTATAGTTTACGTTTTTTGGGGTGAGCACGGGGTACGGGCATGCTGTCAGCCGAAAATTGACCGGGGTGTGACAGGGATATTAGGGATAATCCCAGTACAGTCCGTATAATTTTTCATGGCCATTTGGGTTGACAAACGGGCGAAACGGTGCGACTATGGGCATTTTTGGGCTAATCGGTGAGCTATAGCCCACGATTTTCGAGGTAGGCCCGAGGTTCAGGCGTACTTTGGGCCAAAAATCAACCAGGGTATGCCAGGGAGGTTGGGGATCATCTTAATGTAGTTCTTTTAATTTTTCATGGCCGTTTGGGAGGACAAACGGGCGAAACGACGCCAACCAGGCATTTTCTAGCCAAATCAGTGTGCTATTGCCCAAGGTTTCGGGTGTTGGCCCAGGATCCGAGCGTGTTGTGGGCTGAAAATCGACCGAGACGTTCCAAGGAGGTTGGGGAACATCCCAGTGTGGTTCGTTTGATTTTTCGTGTCCATTTAGGTGGAAAACGGATGAAATAGCGCGAACGGGGGCATTTTTGGCCAAATAGGTGTGCGTAGGCCCGGGGTCCGGGTATGCTGTGGGCCGAAATTCGATCGGGGTGTGACGGGAGGTCGGGGATAATCCCAGTACGGTCCGTATAATTTTTTGTGGCCATTTGAGTGGACAAACTGGCAAAAGGGCGCGAATGCGACATTTTAGGGTAAAATCGGTGTGCTATGACCCACGGTTTAGGGGGTGGGCCTGGGGTCCGGGCGTGCTATAGTCTAAAACTCAACTGGAGCGTGCCAGGGAGGTCGGGGATCATCCCAGTATGGTCCGTTTATTTTTTCATGGCCATTTGGGTGGACAAATAGGAAAAATGGTGCGAACGAGGCATTTTTAGGCTTAATAGGTGAGCTATAGCCCACGGTTTCCAGGCTAGGACCGGGTTTCGGGCGTACTATGTGTTAAAAATAAACCGGGCGTGCCAGGGAGGTTGGGGATCATCTTAGTGTGGTTCGTTTAATTTTTTGTAGCCGTTTGTGAGGACAAACGGGCGAAACGGTGCCTACAGGGCATTTTCGAGCCAAATTAGTGTGCTATTGCCCATGGTTTTGGGTGTTGGCCTAGGATCGGGGCGTGTTGTGGGCTGAAAATCGACCGAGATGTGCCAAGGAGGTTGGGGAACATCCCAGTGTGGTTCATTTAATTTTTCGTTGTCATTTGAGTGGACAAACTGATGAAACGGCGCAAATGGGTCATTTTTTTTTGCCAAATTAGAGTGCTATAGCACACGGTTTTGGGGGTGAACCCGAGGTTCGAGCGTGCTGTGGGCCAAAAATCAACTAGGGTATACCAGGGAGGTTGGGGATTATCCAGTGTGGTCCGTTTAATTTTTTATGGCCATTTAGGTCGATAAAAAGGAAAAATAGATGGGGCAAAACAGAGTGAACAGGGCATTTTTTGGCCAAATCAGTGTGCTATAGCACACGGTTTTAGGGGTGGGCCCGGGGTCCAGGCTTGCTATGGGATGAAAATCAATCGAGCGTGCCAGGGAGAATGGGATCGTCACAGTGTGGTCCATTTAATTTTTCGTTTCTAGATGGGTGAAAAAATGGATAAAACGGCGCAAATGAGGCATTTTTGAGCCAAATCGATGTGCTATAGCCCACGATTTCGGGAGTGGGCCCGGGGTCCGCGCGTGTTGTGGGTCGAAAATCGATCAGGGCGTACCAGGGATGTTGTGGATCATCCTAATGGGGTCCGTTTAATTTTTTAGGGTTATTTAGGTGGAAAAACGGGTGAAACGGCACGAACGGGTTATTTTCGGACCAAATCATTGTGCTATTGCCCACGATTTTGGGGTTGGGCCAGGGGTCCGGGTATGCTGTGGGCCAAAAATCAACGAGGGCATGCTAGGGAGGTTGGGGATCGTCCCAGTATGATCCTTCTAAGTTTTTGTGGCCATTTGGTTGGAAAAACAGGTGAAACAACGCGATTGGGGCATTTTTGGTCAAAACCGGCGTGCTATAGCCCACGGTTTTGGAGGTGGCCCTGGGTCCGAGCGTGCTGTGGGCCAAAAATTGACTGGGGCGTGCCAGGGAGTTTGGGGATCGTCCTAGTGTGGTCCGTTTAATTTTTCGTGGCCGTTTGGGTGGACAAACGGGAGAAACGGCGCGAACAGGGCATTTTCGGGCCAAATCGGTGTGCTATAGCCCACGATTTTCGGGGTGGGCCTAGGGTTTGAGCTTGCTGTGGGTTAAAAATGACCAGGCATGACAAGGAGGTTGGGGATCATCCCAGTGTGGTCCATTTTATTTTTCATGGCCATTTGGGTGGACAAACGGGCAAAACTGCGCGAACGGGGCATTTTAGGGCCAAATCGGTGTTCTATAGCCCACAGTTATGGGGGTGGGCCCGGGGTCCGGGCATGTTGTGGGCCAAAAATTGATTGGGGCATGCCAGGAAGGTTGGGGATGGTCCCAGTGTGGTCCATTTAATTTATCGTGGCCATTTAGGTTGACAAACGGGCGAACCGACACAAACCAGGTATTTTCGAGCCAAATCGATGTGCTATTGCCCACGATAGAGGGGGTGAGCCAGAGGTCCGAGCGTGCGGTGGGCCAAAAATCAACCGAGGCGTGCCAGGGCAGTTGGGGATCGTTTGAGTGTGGTCCGTTTAATTTTTGTGGCCATTTGGGTGGACAAACGAGCAAAATGGCACCAACGAGCTATTTTTTTAGCCAAATTGGTATGCTATAGCCTATGGTTTCGGGGGTGGGCCCGGGGTTCGGGTGTGCTATGGGCCGAAAATCGATCAGGGCGTGCCAGGGAGTTTGGGGATCGTCCCAGTGTAGTCCATTTAATTTTTTGTGGCCGTTTAGATGGACAAACGGGCGAAACGGCGCAAAAGGGGCAACTTCAGGCCAAATCAGTGTGCTATAACCCATGATTTTTGGGGTGGGCCCGGGGTTTGAGCCTGCTGTGGGTTAAAAATGACCAGGCATGCCAAGGAGTTTAGGGATCATCCCTGTGATGTCCATTTTATTTTTCGTGGCAATTTGGGTGGACAAACGGGAAAAACTGCGCGAACGGGGCATTTTAGGGCCAAATCGGTGTTCTATAGCCCACGGTTATGGGGGGTGGGCTCAAGGTTCGGGCGTGCCGTGGGCCAAAAATTGACTGGGGCCTTCCAGGGAGGTTGGGGATGGCCATAGTGTGGTCCATTTAATTTATCGTGGCCATTTAGGTAGACAAACGGGCGAAACGATGCAAACCGGGTATTTTCGAGCCAAATCGGTGTGCTATTGCCCACGATATAAGGGTGGGCCAAAGGTCTGAGCGTGCGGTGGGCCAAAAATTAATCGGGGTGTGCCAGGGAGGTTGGGGATCATTCTAGTATGGTCCGCTTAAATTTTTGTGGCCATTTGGGTGGACAAACGAACGAAATAGTGCCAACGAGCCATTTTTGAGCCAAATTGGTGTGCCATAGCCTATGGTTTCGGGGGTGGGCCCGGGGTCCGGGCGTGCTGTGGGCCAAAAATCAACCGAGGCGTGCTAAGGATGTTGGGGATCATCCCAGTATGGTCTGTTTAATTTTTTGTGTCCATTTGGATGGTTAAACGGGCGAAACGGCGCGAACGATGCATTTTCGGCCAAATCGGTGTGCTATAGCCTATGGTTTAGGGAGTGGGCCTGGGGTCCGGGCGTGCTGTGGTCTAAAAATTGATCAGGGCGTGCCAGGGAGGTTTGGGATCAACCCAGTTTGGTCTATTTAATTTTCGTGGCCATTTGGGTGGACAAACGAGAGAAACAACGTGAATTGGGCATTTCTGCGACAAATCGGTATGCTATAGCCCACGGTTTCGTGAGTGGGCCTGGGGTCCTGGTGTGTTGTGGTCCAAATTTGATCGGGGTGTGGCAGGGAGGTTAGAGATCGTCCTAGTGTGTTCTGATTAATTTTTCATGGCCATTTGGGTGGTGATGAAATGACGCATACAAGGCATTATCGAGCCAAATGGTGTGCTATAGCCCACGGTATCGGGGGAGGGTCCGGGTTCCAAGCGTGTTGTGGGCCAAAAATTGACCGGGGAGTGCCAGGGAGATTGGGGATCATCTCAGTGTGGTTCGTTTTATTTTTTTTGGCCATTTGGGTGAAAAAATGGGCGAAACGGTACGAACGAGGCATTTTGGGCCAATTTGGTGTGCTATAGCCCATAGTTTTGGGGTGGGCCCAGGGTCCTGGCGTATTGTGGGCCAAAAAATATTGGGGCATGCCAGGGAGGTTGGGGATCGTCCCAGTATCGTCCATTTAATTTTTTCTGGCCATTTGGATGGATAAACGGGCGAAGCAGCACGAACAAGGATTTTCGGGCCAAATTGGTGTGCTATAGCCCACGGTATTGGTGTGGGCCTAGGTTTCGGGTGTACTGTGTGCTAAAAATCGATCGGGGTATGGTAGGGAGGTTGGGTATCAACCCAGTATGGTTCGTTTAATTTTTTGTAGCCATTTGGGTGGACAAACGGGCAAAACAGTGCAAATGGGGCATTTGCGAGCAAAATTAGTGAGCTATAGCCCACGATTTTGGTGATAGGCCTGGGGTCCGGGCATTCTGTGGGCCGAAAATTAACCAGGGCATGCCAGGGAGGTTGGGAATCGTCCCAGTATGGTCCATTTAATTTGTCATGGCTAATTGCATGGACAAAAAGGCGAAACAGCACAAACGGGGCATTTTCGGGCCAAATCGATGTGCTAAAGCCCACAATTTTGGGGGTGGACCAGGGGTCCGGATGTGCTGTGGCCCAAAAATCAACCGGGGTGTGCCAGGGAGGTTGGGGATCTTCCCAGTGTAGTTCGTTTAATTTTTCGTGGCCATTTGGATGAAAAAACGGGCAAAACGACACGAACAAGGGATTTTCAAGCCAAATCGGTGTGCTATAGCCCACAGTTTTGGGGGTGGCCCCGGGTTACGGGCGTGCTGTGTGCCGAAAATCAACCGGGGAATGCCAGGGAGGTTGGGGATCGTCCCAGTGTGGTCCGTTAAATTTTTTGTGGCCATTTGAGCGGACAAACGGACAAAACGGCGCGAACGTGGTGTTTTCGATCCAAATTGGTGTGATATAGCCCACGGTTTTGGTTGTGGGCTCGGGGTCCGGGCATGCAGTTGGCCAAAACTCGACCGAGGAGTGCCAGGGAGGTTGGGGATTGTCCCAATATATATTTTTTATTTTTTCATCACCGTTTGGGAGGACAAACAGGCGAAACGGCACGAATGGGACATTTTTGTGCCAAATTAGTGTGCTATAGCCCACGGTTTTGGGGGTGGGCCCGGGGTCCGGTCTTGCTGTGGGCCAAAAATTGATCGAGGTGTGCCAGGGAGGTTGGGAATCATCCCAGTGTGGTCCATTTAATTTTTTGTGGCTATTTTGGTGGACAAAGCGGTGAAACAGTGCGAATGGGGTATTTTTGAGCCAAATTGGTGTGTTATAGCCCACGGTTCCGTGGCTGGGTATGGGGTTCGGGCATGCTAAGGGCCAAAAATCAATCGGGATATGCCAGGAAGGTTAGGGATCATCCTAGTGTTGTCCGTTTAATTTTTTATGGCCATTTGGGTTGACAAATGGGCAAAACGGCGCGAATGGGGCATTTTCGAGCCAAATCGATGTGCTAAAGCCCACGATTTTGGGGGTTGGCCCGTGGTCTGGGCGTGCTGTGGGCTGAAAATGGACCGAGGCATGCCAGGGAGGTTGGGTACTATCCCAGTGTGGTCCTTTTAATTTTTCATGACCATTTGGGTGGATAAACGGGTGAAACAGTGCGAACGGGGCATTTTCGGGCTAAATTGGTGTGCTATAACCTACGGTTTCATGGGTGGGCCCGGGGTCCGAGCGTGCTGTGGCCCGAAAATTGACTGAAGCATGCCAGGGAGGTTGAGGATCATCCCAGTGGGGACCGTTTAATTTTTTGTGGCATTTGGGTGGACAAACAGATGAAATGGTACGAATGGGGCATTTTCAGGCCAATTGGTGTGCTTTAGCCAATGGTTTCAGGGTTGGTCCCAAGGTCCAAGCGTGCTGTGGGATAAAAATCAATAGGGGCGTGACAGGGAGGTTGGGCATAATCCCAGTATGGTCCGTTTTAAATTTTGAGGCCCTTTGGGTGGACAAATGGGCGAAACAGCGCGAAAGGGGCATTTTTGGGTCAAATCGGTGTTCTATAGCCCACGGTTTTGGGGTTAGTCACGGGGTTCGGGCGTCCTGTGGGACGAAAATCGATCGGGGCATGCCAGGGAGGTTGGGGATCGTCCTAGTGTGGTCAGATTAAAGTTTTTGTAGCCATTTGGGTGGACGAACGGGCGAAACGGCGCAAATGGGGCATTTTTGACCAAAATCGGTGTGCTATAGCCCACGATTTCGGGGGTGGGCTTGGGGTCCAGGCGTGCTGTGGACCAAAAATATACCGAAGAGTGTCAAGGAGGTTGGGGATTATCCTAGTGTGGTCAGTTTAGTTTTTCGTGGCCATTTGGGTAGACAAATAAGTGTGCTATAGCCCACGATTTTGGGGGTGGGCTCGGGGTCCGGGCGTGTTGTGTGACAAAAATCGATCAGGGTGTGCCAGGGAGGTTGGGGATCATCCCAGTGTGGTGGGTTTAATTTTTTGTGGTCATTTGGGGGGATGACCTGGTAAAACGGTGTGAACGGGGCATTTTTGGGCCAAATCGGTGTGCTGTAGCCCACAGTTTTGGGGGTGGTCCCGGGGTCTGAGCATTTTGTGTGCTAAAAATTGACCGGAGCGTGCTAGGGAGATTAGGGATCGTCCCAGTGTGGTTCGTTTAATTTTTTGCGGCCATTTGGGTTGGAAAATAGGAGAAACGGTGCGAACGGGCCATTTTCGGCCCAAATCTGTGTGCTATAGCCCACAGTTTTGGGGTGGTCCAAGGGTCCGGGCGTGCTTTGCGCTAAAAATTAACCGGGGTGTGACAGGGAGGTTGGGGATAATCCCAGTATGGTCCATTTAATTTTTCATGGCCATTTGGGTGGACAAACGGGCAAAATAGCGCGAATGGGGCATTTTCGGGTCAAATCGATGTGCTATAGCCCACGGTTTTGGGGGTAGGCCCGGATTTCGGGTGTGTTGTGGGCTGAAAATCGACTGGGACGTTCTTGGAGGTTGGGGTTCAGACCAGTGTGGTATGTTTAATTTTTCGTGGCCATTTGGGTGGACAAACAGGCGAAACGACGCGAACGGGGCATTTTCGTACCGAATCGGTAAGCTATAGCCCACGGTTTCGGGGGTAGTCCTGAGGTCCGGGCGTGCTATGGGACAAATATCAATCGATGTGTGCCAGGGATGTTGGGGATCATCTCAGTGTGGTTGTTTAATTTTTCATGGTCGTTTGGGATGACAAACGGGCAAAACGACGCCAACGGTGCATTTTCAAGCAAAATCGATGTGCTATTGCCCACAGTTTTGGGGGTTGGCTCAGGGTCCAGGCGTGCTGTGGGCTGAAAATCGAGCGTGACATGCCAACGAGGTTGGAGAACATACCAGTGTGGTTCGTTTAATTTTTCATGGCTATTAGGGTGGACAAACAGGCGAAACGGCGCGAACGAGGCATTTTTGGGCCAAAACGGTGTGCTATAGCCCACGATTTTGGGTTGGGCTTGGGGTTTGGGCGTGCTGCAGGCCGAAAATCAACCGAGGCATGCCAGGGAGGTTGGAGATCATTCCAGTGTGGTCCATTTAATTTTTCGTGGCTATTTGGGTGGACAAACGGGCGAAACGGCACAAACGGGGTATTTTTGGGCCAAATCAGTGTGCTATAGCCCACGGTTTTGGGAGTGGGCCCGGGTCCAGGTGAGATATGGGCCAAAAATTGATCAGGGCATGCCAGGATTGTTGGGGATCATTCTAGTGTGGTCCGTTTAATTTTTCATGGCCATTTGGGTGGACAAACGGATGAAATGGTGCGAACGGGGCATTTTTGGGCCAAATCAGAGTGCTAGCCCACAGTTTTGGGGTTGGGCTCGGGGTTCGGGCGTGATGTGGGCCAAAAATTGACTTGGGCGTGTTAGGGATCGTCCCAGTGTGGGCCGTTTAATTTTTCAAGGCTATTTGGGTGGACAAACGGGCGAAACTGCACAAACGAGGCATTTTCAGGCCAAATCGGTGTGCTATAGCCACGGTTTTGGGAGTGGGCCCGGGGTTTGGGTGTACTGTGGGTCAAAAATTGATCGAGATGCTCTAGGGAGATTAGGGATCGTCCCAGTGTGGTCCGTTTAATTTTTCGTTGCCATTTGGGTGGACAAACGGAAGTAACGGTGTGAACGAGGCATTTTCAAACCAAATTGGTGTGCTATTGCCCACGGTTTTGGGTGTTGGCCCGGGATCTGGGCATGTGTGGGCTGAAAATTGACCGGGGTATACCAAGAAGGTTGGGGATCATCCTAGTGTTATCTGTTTAATTTTTGTAACCATTTGGATGGATAAACGGGCGATACGGCGCAAACGGGGAATTTTTGGGCCAAATCGGTGTGCTATAGCCCACGATTTTGGGGTAGGCTCGGGGTCCGAGTGTGATGTAGGCCAAAAATTGATTGAAGCGTGCCACGAAGGTTGGGGATCATCCTAGTGTGGTCCGCTTAATTTTTCATGGCTATTTGGGTGGACAAACGGGCGAAATGGTGCAATTGGGGCATTTTCAGGCCAAATCGATGTGCTATAGCCCACGGTTTCGGGGGTGGGCCTAGTGTCGGGGAGTGCTGTGGGCCAAATATCGATCAGGGCGTGCTAAGGAGGTTGGGGATCGTCCCAGTGTGGTCCTTTTAATTTTTCATGGCTATTTGGGCGAAACAGAGCGAACAGGGCATTTTTAGGCCAAATTGGTGTGCTATTTCCCACGGTTTCGGGGGTGGTCCCAGGGTTCGGGCATTTTTTGGGCCGATAATAGATCGGGGTGTGCTAGGGAGGTTGGTGATTTTCCCAGTGTGGTCCGTTTAATTTTTGTTTGCCATTTACATGGACAAACTGGCAAAAGGGCGCGAACGGGCCATTTTCGAGCTAAATCGATGTGCTATAGCCCACGTTTTTGGGAGTGGGCCCGGGGTCCGAGCATACTGTAGGCCAAAAATCGACTGAAGCATGCCAGGGAAGTTGGGGATCATCCCAGTGTGATCTGTTTATTTTTTCGTGGCCATTTGGGTAGACAAACGGGCAAAACGGCACGAACGGGGCATTTTTGGGCAAAATCGATGTGCTATAGCCCACGATATTAGGGGTGGTCCCGGGGTCCGGGCGTGGTGTGGGCCAAAAATTGATCGGGGCATGCCAGGGAGGTTAGAGATCATCACAGTGTGGTCCGTTTAATTTTTTTTGTCTATTTAGGTGGACAAACAGGCAAAACAGCGCGAACGGGGCATTTTCATGCCAAATCGGTGTGCTATAGCCCATGGTTTGGGGGTGGGCTCGGGGTCCGAGCCTACTGTGGGATGAAAATCGACCGGGGAGTTCCAGGGAGGTTGGGGATCATCCCATTGTGGTTGGGAGGACAAATGGGCAAAACGGCGCAAACGAGGCATTTTCGAGCCAAATCAGAGTGCTATTGCCCACGATTTTGGGGGTGGGCCCAGGGTTCGGGCATGTTGTGGGCCGAAAATCGATCGGGGCATGCCAGGGGTATTGGGGAACGTCCCAGTGTGGTTCGTTTAATTTTTTGTGGCCATTTGGGTGGACAAACGAGCAAAATAGCGCGAACCGGGCATTTTCGGGCTAAAATAGAGTGTTATAGCCCACGATTACAGGGGTGGGTTTGGGGTGCGGGCGTGCTGTGGGTTGAAAATCAACCAGGGCATGCCAGGGAGGTTGTTAATCATCCTAGTATGGTCCGTTTAATTTTTTGTGGCCATTTGGGTGGACAAACAGGCGAAACGATGCAAACGGTGTATTTTCGGGCTAAATCGGTGTCCTATATCCCACGGCTTTTGGGGTGGGCCCGAGGTTCGAGCGTGCTACGGGACAAAAATTGACCAAGGCATTCCAGGTAGGTTGGGGATTGTCCCAGTATGGTTTGTTTAATTTTTCACGGCCATTTGAGTGGACAAACTGGCAAAACGGTGCGAACGGGGAATTTTCGGGCCAAATCAGTGTGCTATAGCCCACGGTTTTAGGGGTTGGCCTGGGGTTCGATCGTGTTGTGGGTAAAAAATAGACCGGGGCGTGCCAGGAAGGTTGGGGATCGTCCTAGTGTTGTCCGTTTAATTTTTTGTGGCCATTTGGGAGGACAAACGGGCAAAACGGCGCGAACGGAGCATTTTCGGGCCAAATCGGTGTGCTATAGTCCACTGTTTAGGGGGTTTTCTCGGGGTTCGACCATCCTGTTGGCCAAAAATTGACCGGGACATGCCAGGGAGGTTGGGGATCATCCCAGTGTGTTTCGTTTAATTTTTTTGTGGCCATTTGGGTGGACAAACAGGTGAAACGACGTGAACGGGGCATTTTCGGGCCAAATCGGTGTGCTATAGACCACTAATACAAGAAAGACAATTAAGCATGAAAAAAAACACCAAAATTAGTCCACTATCCATGAAATTGAGGACCTCTTTTGGTGACCCCTCTCGAATTCGCTACCAACAAGAAGAATACAAGGCACAAGGGCGTAATAACACTAAAACAGTAGCATCACAACAAGAACAAGACGAAGAATAGACTAATTTCGGATTCCACATTAACAACACAAACACACGGTTACAACATCAACACTACTACACGATTACAAACAAACAAAATGATAGATAGTTAGACAAATTAAAGGTATAATCTTAACAACCCAAAAGCCTATTCCACTCTTGGACCTTTAACATCACACAGATCAAATACCTTACTCTTACGTTGGCACAAGAGTGACCCCGATCTTCCAAGCATCCAACTTTTTCAATCTTGAATCCAACACGAGCGATTCCACACTCAAGTTGATTTCCCTAGTTACAATTTTGGGTTTGGGGTCTTCTCTCCTTAGAGAGGAAATGTTTCAAGTGTTATAAACTCATAATATTCATCAAAATCCCTAATGAAATCCTACATTATTCTATTTATAGTGTATTACAAATAATAGGTAAAATGACCAAAAGGCCCTTTAGTGAAAGGGCACCCCTCTAGTGTATGTAGTGGACTGATTTGGCCCTTTTAGTGTATGTAGTGGATTGTTTTGGTGTACATTTAGGTGCTCCTTTTCACTTCATTGCACACACCAAGTCTCGGGTCTAACGTACGCCCTCATAAGTCCATCTACATGATCGTACTAGTATCATCCTCCCCTTCTTGAAAAGGATTCGACCTCGAATTCGTACCTTGCAAAATTAAAGAGGAAACAAACAAGTACACATCCTCATGGCATGAGGGTTAGGGTTAGCAAAATAAACAATTAGCACTATCATGCCAGGGTGGTACAAACTTGAAGTACAACCAAGTATCCTTTGTGTTAATTATGAAAAGCTTTTGTACAACATCACAAACGAAAGGGCTCAGATGAAAATCAAGAATTAATGGACAAAAATTGAGACTACGCCTCTCATACGATGTATATCCAACAACATCATGAATATCATCATATGCATATAGGTAGTGAAGAAAGGCACCAAAGACACAATTCTCATCTAAGAAATATTCACAAGTAGGAACACACAACGTGAGAAAGGGGCATTGCAAGCACGTAGGACCTTTCTCCTTCCAACCACTTACCGAGGGAAGGTATTCCATCAAGGGAGTCATACCAATAGGGAGAATAGGGAAACTACCATGCAAAAATCCAATCCAAGGCAAGTAGTTTGCCCAAGAACTCGGCTTCCCTCTACAAATGATGTGAAGCACGCTCCCAAGAGTCCCACAAGATACTTCAACCTGTCCAACCCCATAAAGGTGACAAGAAGTCTTTAACATCCTTGGACCCTTCCACAAACAACAATACAACTTGACATCCTCAAGTTGTGGTTCACATAACTTAAATACAAGTGTGTCAAACATGGATGCACGGATATGAGCAACACCCCAAAGAGACAATGACACATTTGACCTACGGTCCTCGAGTAGACACAAACCACCATTAACATCAAAGGGATCATAATTCAAGTCGCCATATTTGTCAAGCACGGGTGGGGTGTCATGCAAAGGAGTACAATCAAAATCATTTTTCAAAGATATGTCAAGCACATGATTAACCCTATGAGCCAATCAAACATTAGAATCTTTACAACAACATAGGCTCACGGGTTCACTCCTTTGTCCTTGACAAACATCTTCAAATTCTTCACTCACTTGAGATTCATTAATCACATCACATATATTCTCAAGTGGTGGGCAAGTTTTACACACAAGTTGATCAACACAATTTTCACATAATGATGTACTTTCATTCTACACAATAGCTTCAACACTAGGTGGACACAAATCGATCTTACTAGAAGAGTCGATTTGGTCATCTATAGGATCAACTAGTGTATCCCCTCGCACAACATGTACATCATACACAAGTGGTAAGGAGTCAATATACTCATATGTAGGTAAGATACTACTCACACTCAACGGCTTATTAGTCACATGTTCATCATTCACATGTACCAAAGTATAAGAGTTAGCTATTTTTCCTTAACGTTCATGAGTATGTTCATCTTTACCTAGGTGTGAAAGTCCTTCACAAGTTTGGTCAGTAACTTCCTTCGGGAAGCTCTCACCGCAAGGTGTTTGGACCTTAGGTTTTGGATTTGTTGGGATAAGTGTGGATACCAATTGGCGTAGCCTTTCAACATGCCCTTTCATGTCTTCAATATTGTCAGTGATGTGGTCAAACGTGGCATCGAGATTGGTGGCATCCCTGGTACCTAAAATAAAAGACAACAACGAACAACAAAACAACAAACTTGTTATCTCAAAAATGCCTCACCACACTCTCACTCTCAATTTTTATCTCATACTTGGTTTCACAAGTGTTGAAAGTCGACTTGTACTTCGCGAGTGATTGAGGGTCGAGTCTACTCTTGCCCGGAATAGATTTTCGTTTGAGTTGACTCAAAGAAAATTTGTTTACGGACTTGAACCAACAAGATAAAATGAATTCACAAAAGATAAAAGCACACAACAAACGTAGACACGAACAAACGGACTCTACAACTAACTTACAATCTAGTAGGAGATTACTAGTTTGTTAATTAGTGTTAGAACCAACAAACGGAACTAGGAAAAAATAAAATGAAACTAAGAAATCTGAAATTTGAGCTTAAAAATTGTTGATGAACAGTAGAAACGTGATGTGGCAGCCACGTATTGGTTGCGGTTGTTATCAAATTTTATTTTCTAATTCAAGTCTTGGTCCAATTGTAATTTGGAATTGGTGGGAATTGGTTAAGGAGAGAAAAAAAGTCTTGAAATCCTCTTTCAAATTCAAAAAGAAAGACGTGACTTTTCTCCTCAAGACATGATCCTTAAATCATGGAAGGTTGTTGGAAAAGTGGTTCTTAAAGTCCTTGAGTGGTTGGAATTGGTTGTAAAAGTCTTGAGAGGTCTTAAATTTTGGAAATATGTCTTTCAAGACTAACAAAATACACACTCTCTTTCTTCAACTTCCAACATCAAACATCCACTTTTTCTTCAACAATAGATGAAGATGTGAAAAACACCAAGAACACATTTTTTGAATCTTGAAGTTCTAAGGTTCAAGTTGGACCCCAAACATCAACAATACCTTTCCAAGCTTAAAATTACTACACAATAACCACCATACACATTAAAACCTTGAACCAACAACACACCACGCGTCCAATCTTTGAATCCGCAACAACAATACCAACAACAATTACACGGCCAAAGTTTAGGTTCACAACAACAACATTAACAATTAAAGCTCAAATCTAGATCTAGACTTCTTTAGTGTTAGAGGTGTAGAAGCTAACACTAGAAACAACAAAACAAATAAAATGAATCCTATATCTAGATTCAAAACAAGAAAAATCTCAGGCAAGACACAACAAGAACACAATTTCGGCCAAGACACAAAAATGGACAGATTTGCTTCTTTTTGGAATTTTCAGATTTCAACTTTTTTTTTTTGAATTTTCTAACAAGCAAGCCCAAGATTGGTCTTGCAAGAACAAGATCTAGCCATGCTATGATGACAAATGATACAAGAAAGACAACGGAAGCACAAAAACAAACACCAAAATCAGTCCACTAGCCAAGAAATTGAGGACCTCTTTTGGTGACCCCTCTCGGATTCGCTACCAACAAGAAGAATACAAGGCACAAGGGCATAATAACACCAAAATAGTAGCAACACAACAAGAACAAGATGAACAATAGAATAATTTCGGATTCCACATTAACAACACAAACACACGGTTACAACATCAACACTACTACACGATTACAAAGAAACAAAAGGATAGATAGTTAGACAAATTGAAGGTATAATCTTAACAACCCAAAAGCCTATTCCACTCTTGGACCTTTAACATCACACTCATCAAATACCTAACTCTTACGTTGGCACAAGAGTGACCCCAATCTCCCAATAATCCAACATTTTCAAGCTTGAATCCAACACGAGCGATTCCACACTCAAGTTGATTTCCCTAGTTACAATTTCGGGTTGGTGGTCTTCTCTCCTTAGAGAGGAAATGTTTCAAGTGTTATAAACTCATAATATTCATCAAAATCCCTAATTAAATCCTACATTATTCTATTTATAGTGTATTACAAATAATAGGTAAAATGACCAAAATGCCCCTTAGTGAAGGGGCACCCCTCTAGTGTATGTAGTGGACTGATTTGGCCCTTTTATTGTATGTAGTGGACTGTTTTGGTGTCCATTTAGGTGATCCTTTGCACTTCATTGAACACACCAAGCCTCGGGTCTAACATACGCCTTCATTGCACACACCAAGATCTAGCCATGCTTTGATACCAAATGATACAAGACAAACAAGGGAAAGCACAAAACATACCCCAAACAGTCCACAAATTCAACAAAAAACCGTGGACCAAAAGGGTACCTCACTCGGATTCGACAAGTATAACAAGAATACAAGAAACAAGGGTGTATTTGACACCCAAAAACAACCAACAACACAACAATAACGAGATGAACAAGATGACCGCAAGAATAACCAGATTCAGATTCCACAACAACAAGATATAATGTTACAAGACTACAAAAGACAAAGGGATAGATAGTGAGCCATAAACTACTATAATGACTAAGAACCTAAGTGTAGATGACACACAAAGACCCTTAATGATGATAGTAGGAACACCTACACTCTTCAAAGAGACACAAGAGAGGACCTCGATCTCCCAAGCATCCAACGTTTCCAAGCTTGAATCCAACACGAGTGATTCCATACTCAAGTTGATTTCCTTAGTTACAATTTCGGGTTGGTGGTCTTCTCTCCTTAGAGAGGAAATGTTTCAAGTGTTATAATCTCATAATATTCATCAAAATCTAACTAGTGAAACCCTATATTATTCTATTTATAGTGCATTACAAATAATAGGTAAAATGACCGAAAGGCCCTTGGGTGAAGGGGCTCCCCTCTAGTGTATGTAGTGGACTGATTTGGCCCTTTTAGTGTATGTAGTGTACTATTTTGGAGTCCATTTAGGTGCTCCATTGCACTTCATTGAACACACCAAGCCTCGGGTTTAACATACGCCCTCATGGGTCCATCTACGTGATCGTACTCGTATCACCCATGGTTTCAGGGGTGGGACAGGGGTCTGGGCGTGCTGTGGGATAAAAATCGACAGGGGCGTATCAGGGAGGTTGGGGATCGTCCTAGTGTGGTTCGTTTAATTTTTCGTGGCTATTTGGGTGGACAAACGGGAGAAATGACACAAACGGAGTGTATTCGAGCCAAATCGGTATGTTAGAGCCCACGGTTTTGCGGGTGGGCCCGGGCGTACTGTGGGCCAAAAATCGACCGGGGCGTGCCAGGAAGGTTGGGGATCATCCTAGTGTGGTCCGTTTAATTTTTTCTGGCCATTTAGCTGGATGAACGGGCAAAATGGCAGGAACGGGGAATTTTTGGGCAAAATTGATGTGTTATAGCCCACGATTTTGGGGGTGGGCTCGGGGTACGGGCGTGATGTGGGCCAAAAATCTACCGGAGCATGCTAGGGAGGTTGGGATTGTCCCAGTGTGGTCCGTTTATTTTTTCGTGGACATTTGGGTAGACCAATGGGCAAAATGGCACGAACTGGGCATTTTCAGGCCAAATCGGTGTGCTATAGCCCACGATTTTGGGGGTAGGCCAGCCCGGGGTCCGAGCGTGCTGTGGGCCAAAAATCGACTGAGGCGTGCTAAGGAGGTTGGGGATCATCCCAGCTTGATCCGTTTAATTTTTTGTGGTTATTTGGTTGGACAAATGGGCGAAATGGGGCGTTCTTAGGCAAAATTGGTGTCCTATAACCCACGGTTTCGTGGGTGGGCCCGGGGTTCGGGTGTGCTGTAGGCCAAAAATCAATAGGGGCATGCCAGGGAGGTTAGGGATCATCCCAGTATGGTCCATTTAATTTTTTGTGGCCATTTGGGTAGACGAACGGGTGAAACGATGCAAAAGGGGCATTTTAAGGCCAAATCGGTGTGCTACAGCCCACAGTTTTATGGGTGGGACCAGGGTCTGGACGTGCTATGGGCCGAAAATCGATCGAAGCATGCCAAGGAGGTTGGGGATCATCCCAGTATGGTTTGTTTAATTTTTCGTGCCTATTTAGATGGACAAACGGGCAAAACGGCGAAAACACGATGTTTTCGGGCCAAATCGGTGTGCTACAACCCACGGTTTCGGGGGTGGGCCTAGTGTCCTGGCGTGATGTTGGCCAAAAATCGATCAAGGCATGCCAGGGAGATTGAGAATTATCCCAGTATGGTACATCTAATTTTTTATGGCTATTTAGGTGGACAAACGGGCAAAACGATGCGAATGGGGCATTTTTGGGCCAAATCGGTGTGCTATAGCCCACGGTTTAGGGGGTGGGCCCAGGGTCAGGGCGTGTTATGCGCCAAAAATCGACCGAGGCATGCCAGGGAGGTAGGGGATCGACCTAGTATGGTCCGTTTAATTTTTTGTGTCCATTTGGGTGGTTAAACGGGCGAAAAAGCGTGAATGGGGTATTTTCGAGCAAAATTGGTGTGCTATGGCCCAGGGTTTTAGAGTGGGCCCGATGTCCGGGCATTTTGTAGGCCAAAAATCAACTGGGGAGTGCCAGGGAGGTTGGGGATCGTTCCAGTGCGGTTCATTTAATTTTTTCTGGCTGTTTGGGAGGATAAACAGGCGAAACAGAGTGAATGGGGCATTTTCGAGCCAAATCGGTGTGATATTGCCCACGGTTTTGGGAATGGGCCCGGTGTTCGGGCGTGCTGTGGGTTAAAAATTGATCGGGGCATGCCAGGGAGGTTGGGGAGTGTCCTAGTATGGTCTATTTAATTGTTTGTGGCTATTTGGGTTGACAAATGTGGGAAACAGCGCTAACGGGGCATTTTCGGGCCAAAACGGTGTGCTATAGACCACGATTTAGGGTTGGGCCTGGGGTTCGGGCTTGTAGTGAGACAAAAATTGGTTGGGGCATGCCAGAGAGGTTGGGATCATCCCAGAGTGGTTCGTTTAATTTTTCATGGCCATTTGGGTGGACCAATGGACAAAACGTCGCAAATAGGGCATTTTCGAGCCAAATCAGTGTGCTATAGCCCACGGTTTTGGGGGTGGGCCCGGGGTCCAGGCGTGCTATTGGCCAAACATCGATCGGGTGTGCCAGGGATGTCGGAGATTATCCCAGTGTGGTCCGTTTAGTTTTTCCTATCCATTTGTGTGGACAAATGGGCAAAACGACACAAACGGGGCATTTTCGGGACAAATCGATGTTCTATAGCCCACAGTTTTAGGGGTGGGTTAGGGGTTCGACCGTGGTGGACCAAAAATCAACCGAGGTGAGCCAAGGAGGTTGGGGATCATCCCAGTGTGGTTCGTTTAATTTATCATGGCCATTTAGGTGGACAAAGGGGCAAAACGACACAAACGGGGCATTTTTAGGCTAAATTGGTGTGCTATAGCCCAGAGTTTTGAGGGTTGAACCGGGGTCCGGGCGTGCTGTGGGCCAAAAATTGATCGGGGCATGCCAGGAAAGTTGGGGATCGTCCTAGTGTTCGTTTAAATTTTTGTGGCTATTTGGGTGGACAAACGGGTGAAGCGGCACGAACGGGGCATTTTTGGGTAAAATTGGTGTGCTATAGCCCATGTTTTGGGGTTTGGCCTAGGGTCCGGGCATGCTGTGGGCCAAAAATTGATCGGGGCAAGCCAGGGAGGTTGGAGATCATCCCAGTGTGGTCTGTTTAATTTTCGTGGCCATTTGGGGGGACAAACTGGCGAAACGGCCCGAACGGGGTATTTTTGAGCCAAATCAGTGTGCTATAGCCCATGGTTTTGGGGGTGGGTCCGGGTTCCGGGCGTGCTGTGGGCAAAAAATCGACTGGAGCGTGCCATGGAGGTTGGTGATCATCTTTGTGTGGTCTGTTTAATTTTTCGTGGCCATTTGGGTTAAGAAACAGGAGAAACAACACGAATGGGGCATTTTCGAACTATATCGGTGTGCTATAACCATCAGTTTTGGGAGTTGGCCCGTGCATGCTGTGGGCTAAAAATTGACCGAAGCATGCCAGGGAGGTTGCAAATTGTCCTAGTGTGGTCTGTTTAATTTTTTGTGGCCATTTGGGTGGACAAAACGGATGAAAATGGGGCGAATGGGGCATTTTCAGGCCAAATCGGTGTGGTATAACCCACGGTTTTGGGGTTGAGCTTGGGGTCCGGGCGTGCTGTAGGGACAAAATCGACCAAGGCATGCCAGGGAGGTTAGGATCATCCCAGTTTGGTCCGTTTAATTTTTCGTGGCTATTTGGGTGGAGAAAAAGGCAAAACAGCGTGAACGAGGCATTTTCGAGCTAAATCAGTGTGCTATAGACCACGGTTTTAGGGGTGGGCTCGGGGTTCAGGCATACTGTGGGCTGAAAATTGATCAGGGCATGTCAGGGAAGTTAGGGATCATCCCAGTGCGGTTCATTTAATTTTTCGTGGCCATTTAGGTGAACAAACAGGCGAAATGGTGCGAACGACGCATTTTTGGGTCAAATTGGTTTGCTATAGCCTATGATTTCGGGGGTGGGCCCGGGGTTCGGGCATGTTGTGAGCTAAAATTTGACCGGGGCATGACAGGAAGGCTGGGGATCATCCCAGTATGGTCTGTTTAATTTTTCGTGTCCATTTGGTTAAACAAAAGGGTGAAACGGCACGAACAGGGCATTTTCGGCTATAGCGTACGGTTTTGGGGGTGAGTCCGGTGTCCAAGTGTGATGTGGCCAAAAATTGAACGGGGCATGCCCGGGAGGTTGGGGATCATCTCAGTGTGGTCCGTTTAATTTTTTTTGGCCATTTGGGTGGACAACTGGCGAAACGGCGCGAATGGGGCATTTTCAGACCAAATCGGTGTGATAAAGCCCACGGTTTTGAAGGAAGGCCCGGGATCCGGATGTGCTGTGGTCCAAAAATCAACCGAAGCGTGCCAGGGAGGTTAGGGATCATTCTAGTATAGTCTGTTTAATTTTTTATGCCTATTTGGGTGGACGAACGGGCAAAACGGCGCAAATGGTGTGTTTTTTGGGAAAATTAGTGTGCTATAGCCCATGGTTTCGGGGGTGCGCCCGGAGTCCGGGCGTGCTATAGGTCAAAAATCTACCGGGGCATCCCAAGGGGGTTGAGGATCATCCCAGTATAATCCGTTTAATTTTTCGTAGCCATTTGGGTGGACAAACGGGCAAAACTGCGCGAATAGGGCATTTTAGCCCACAGTTTCGGGGGTGGGCCCAATGTTCGGGCGTGTTGTGGGGAAAATATCAATTGGGGCGTGCCAGGGAGGTTTGGGATCATCCTAGTGTGTTCCGTTTAATTTTTTGTGGTCATTTGGATGGAGAAACAGGAAAAACAGCGCGAACGGGGCATTTTAGGGCAAAATCAGTGTGCTATAGCCCACGGTTTTGGGAGTGGGCCCGGGGTCCGGGTATGCTGTGGGCTAAAAATTGATTAGGGCGTTCCAGTGTGGTTAGGGATCATCCCAGTATGGTCCGTTTAATTTTTTGTGACAATTTGGGTGGACAAACGGGCGAAATGGTGCGAATGGGGCATTTTCGAGCCAAATCATTGTGCTATAGCCTATGGTTTCGGGGGTGGGTCCAGGGTTCGGGCATGCTGTAGGAAAAAAATCGACCGTAGTATGCCAGGGTGGTTGGGGATAATCCTAGTGTGGTCCGTCTAGTTTTTCATGGCCAATTGGGTGGACAAACAGGCGAAACGGCGCGAACGGGGCATTTTCGAGCCAAATCTATGTGCTATAGCCCATGGATTTTAGGGTGGGCCTGGTGTTTGGGCGTGCTGTGGACCAAAAATCAATCGGGGCATGCCAGAGAGGTTTAGCATCTTCTTAGTATGGTCTGTTTAATTTTTCGTGGAAATTTGGGTTGACAAACGGGCAAAACGGCGTGAACGGGGCATTTTTAGGCTAAATCGGTGTGCTATACCCCACGGTTCGTGGGTGGGCCAGGGGTCTGAGAGTGCTGTAGGCCCAAAATTAATTGGGGCATGCTAGGGAGGTTGGGGATTATCCCAGCGTGGTATATTTAATTTTTCGAGGCCATTTGGGTGTACAAAAGGGCGAAACGGCGTGAACGGGGTATTTTTGGGCCAAATCGGTGTGCTATAGCCTACGATTTTAGGGGTGGGCCCGGGGTTCGGGCGTGTTGAGGGTTAAAAATTGACTAGGGCATGACCAAGATGTTGGGAATCATCTCAGTGTGGTCCGTTTAATTTTTCATAGGCATTTCGGTGGACAAACAGGTGAAACGGCGCGAACGGGGCATTTTTGAGCCAAATCAAAGTCCTATTACCCACGGTTTTGAAGGTGGGACTGGGGTACGGATGTGCTGAGGGCAGAAAGTCGATCGGAGCGTGCCAGGGAGATTGGGGATCATCCCAATGTGGTCTGTTTAATTTTTCGTGGCTATTTTGGTGGACCAACGGGCAAAACGGCGCAAACGGGGTATTTTTGAGCCAAATTGGTTAGCTATAGACCACGATTTTGGGGGTGCGCCCGGAATCCGAGAGTATTGTCAGTCGAAAATCGACCGAGGCATGCCAAGGAGGTTGGGGATCATCCCAGTGTTGTCTGTTTAATTTTTGTGGCCATTTGGGTGGACAAACGGGCGAAACGGTGCGAAAGAGGTGCATTTTGGGGCCTAATCGGTGTGCTATAGCCATGGTTTTTGGGGTGGGCTGGGGGGTTCGGGCGTTCTATGGGTCAAAAATTGACAGGGGCATGCCAGGGAGGTTGGGATTGTTCCAGTATGGTTCGTTTAATTTTTAGGTCAAATCAGTGTGCTATAGCCCACGGTTTTGGGGGTGGTCCTGGGGTTCATGTATACTGTGGGCCCAAAATTGACTGGGGCGCGCCAGAGAGGTTGGGGATCATCCCAGTGTGGTCTATTTAATTTTTTGTGGCCATTTAGGTGGACAAACGGGCGAAATGGCCGAACGGGGCATTTTCGGGTAAAATTGGTGTGCTATAGCCCACGGTTTTGGGGGTAGGCCTGGGTTTCGAGCGTGTTATGGACCAAAAATTGATCGGGTCATGCCAGGAAGGTTGGGGATTGTTCCAGTGTGGTCCGTTTAATTTTTGTGGCCATTTTGATGGACAAACGGACAAAACAGCGTGAATGGGGTATTTTTAGGGCATATCGATGTGCTATAGCCTACGGTTTTGGGGGTGGGCCCGGGGTCCGGGCGTGCTTTGGGATAAAAATTTATCGGGGCATGCCCGGGAGGTTGGGGATCATCTCAGTATGGTCCGTTCAATTTCTTGTGGCCATTTGGGTGGACAAATGGGCGAAACAGCATGAACGAGGCATTTTCAGCATAAATTGGTGTGCTATAGCCCACGGTTTCGAAGGTGGGCCCAGGTTCTGAATGTGCTGTGGGACGAAAATCAACTGGAGCATGCCATAGAGGTTGGAGATCGTCACAGTGTGGTCTGTTGAATTTTCTGTGGCCATTTGGGTGGACAAACGGGCAAAACGGCGCAAACGGAGTTTTTTTGGGCCAAATTGGTTGGCTATAGCCTATGGTTTTGGGGGTGCGCCCGGGGTTCGGGCGTGCTGTGGGTTGAAAATTGACTGGGTCATCCCAAGGGGGTTGATGATCATCCCAGTATCGTCTGTTTAATTTTTTGTGGCCATTTGGGTGGACAAACAGGCTAAACGGCGCGAATGGGGCATTTTTAGGCCAAATCGGTGTGCTATGGCCCACGGTTTTGGGGGTGCGCCAGGGGTCCAGGCATGTTGTGGGCCGAAAATCAACTGGGGCATGCTAGGGAGGTTGGGGATTATCCCAGTATGGTCTGTTTAATTTTTTGTGGTCATTTGGGTAGACAAACTGGCGTAACAGCATGAACGGGACATTTTGGGGCAAACTCAGTGTGCTATAGCCCACGACTTTAGGGGTGGGCCCGGGGTTCGGGCGTGCTGAGGGCCAAAAATTGACTGGGGTGTACCAGGGTGGTTAGGGATCATCCCAGTGTGGTCCGTTTAATTTTTTGTGGCCATTTGGGTGGACAAACGGGGGAAACGGCGTGAATGGGGCATTTTCAATCCAAATTAGTGTGTTATAGCCCACGATTTTGGGAGTGGGTCCGGGGTTCGGGCATATTGTGGGCCAATAATCAATCAGGGCGTGCCCGGGAGGTTGGGGATGGTCCTAGTGTGGTCCGTCTAATTTTTCGTGGCCATTTGGCTAGACAAACGGGCGAAAGGGCGCGAACGGGGCATTTTCGAGCCAAATTGGTGTGCTATAGCTCACGTTTTTTAGGGTGGACCCGGGTTTAGGGTGTTCTGTGGACCAAAAATTGATCGCGGCATTGCAGGTAGGTTGGGGATCTTCCCAGCATTGTTCATTTAATTTTTCGTGAAAATTTGGGTTGACAAACGGGCAAAACGGTGCGAAAGGGGCATTTTTAGGCCAAATCGGTGTACTATAGCCCGCGGTTTCGTCGATGGACCAGGGGTCCGAGCATGTTGTGGGTTGAAAATTGATCGGGGCGTGTCAGGTAGGTTGGGGATTGTTCCAGTGTGGTTCATTTAATGTTTTAAGGCCATTTGGTTGGACAAACGGGCGAAATGGCGCGAACAGGTTATTTTCAGGCCAAATCGGTGTGCTATAGCATATTATTTATGGGGTGGTCCCAGGCATACTGTGGGCTAAAAATCGACCGGGGCGTTCCCAGGAGGTTGGCGATCGTCTCAGTATGGTTCGTTTATTTTTTCGTGGCCATTTCAACGGACAAACAGGCAAAACGGGGCGAACGGGGCATTTTCAGGCCAAATCAGTGTGCTATTTCCTACGGTTTTGAAGGTGGGCTCAGGGTACGAATGTGTTGAGGGCCAAAAATCGATCGGAGCGTGCCAGGGAAGTTGGGGATCATCCCAGTGTGGTCTGTTTGTTTGTTAGACAAATAGGCAAAACGATGCAAACGGGGCATTTTTGGGCCAAATTGGTTAGCTATAGCCCACGGTTTCGGGGGTGCGCCCGAGGTACGGGCGTCCTGTGGGTCAAAAATCTACCGAGGCATGCCAAGGAGGTTGGGGATCATCCCAGTGTGGTACGTTTAATTTTCGTTGCCATTTGGGTGGACAAACGGGTGAAATAGCGCCAATAGGGCATTTTCGAACCAAATAGATGTGTTATTGCCCACGGTTTTGGGGTGGGCCCAGGGGGTTCGGGCATCCTGTGGGCCAAAAATCGATCGGGGCATGGAAGGGAGGCTGGGGATCGTTCCAGTATGGTCCATTTAATTTTTCGAGGTCATTTGGGTGGACAAACGGGCAAAACGACATGAACGGGGAATTCTGGGGCAAATCAGTGTGCTATAAAACACTATTTTGGGGGTGGGCCCGGGGTTCGGGTGTGTTGTAGGCAAAAAATTGACCGGGGCGTGCCAAGGTGGTTAGGGATCGTCCCAGTGTAGTCCGTTTAATTTTTCATGCCCATATGGGTGGACAAATGGGCGAAACGACGCGAATGGGGCATTTTAGAGCTAAATAAGTATGCTCTAGCCCATAGTTTCGGGGGTGGGTTCAGAGTTCGGGCTTGCTGTGGTCCAAAAATTAACCGGGGCGTGTCAGGGAGGTTAGGGATCATCCTAGTATGTTCCATTTAATTTTTTATGGTTATTTCGGTGGACAAACGGGCGAAACAGCGCGAACGGGTAATTTCGGGCAAAATCAGTTTGCTATAGCCCACAGTTTTTGGGGTGGGCCCAGGTTCGAGTGTGCTGTGGACCAAAAATCAATCGGGGCGTGACAGAGAGGTTGGGGATCTTCCCAATATGGTCCGTTTAATTTTTCATGGATATTTGGGTTGATAAACGGGCGAAACGCCGTGAACGAGGTATTTTTGGGCCAAATCGTTGTGCTATAGCACACGGTTTCAGGGGTGGGCTCGGGGTTCGGGCGTGATGTTAGCTAAAAATCAACCGAGGTGATCCAAGAAGGTTGGGAATCATCCCTCTGTGGTCCATTTAATTTTTCGTTGCCATTTGGGTGGACAAACGGGAACGGTGCTAACGGGGCATTTTTTGGCCAAATCCGTGTGCTATAGACTATGGTTTTAGGGGTGGGCTTGGGGTTCTAGCGTGCTGTGGCCCAAAAATTGACCGATGCGTGCCAGGAAAGTTGGGAATAGTCCCAGTGTGGTCCGTTTAATTTTTCATGGCCATTTGGGTGAACAAACGGGAGAAACGGCATGAATGGGGCATTTTCGGGCCAAATCAGTGTACTATAGCCCACGGTTTTGGGGGTGGGACTGGGGTTCGGGCGTGTTGTAAGCCTAAAATCGACCGGTGTGTTCCATGGAGGTTGGGAATCATCCCAGTGTGGTCCGTTTAATTTTTTGTGGCCTTTTGGGTGGACAAACAAGCGAAACAGCGCGAATGGGGCTTTTTCGGGACATATCGATGTACTACAGCCCCTATGGGTTAAATATCGATCGTAGCGTGCCAGGGAGGTTAGGGATTGTCCCAGTGTGGTCCGTTTAATTTTTCGTGGCCATTTCGGTGGACAAACGGGCAAAACGGGGCGAACGGAGCATTTTCGGGCAAAATCAGTGTGCTATTTACCACAGTATCGAAGGTGGGCCTTGGGTCCGGATGTACTTAGGGACAAAAATTGATCGGAGTGTGCCAGAGAGTTTGGGTTTCGTCCCAGTATGGTCTATTTGTTTGGTGGACAAATAGGCACAACGGAGCTAACGGAGCTAACGGTTTCGGGGGTGCGACCGACGTCCGGGCATACTTTGGACCAAAAATCGATCGGGCATTCCAAGGAGGTTGGGGATCATCCCCGTGTGGTCCATTTAATTTTTTGTGGTCATTTAGGTGTACAAACGGGTGAAACGACGCGAACGAACCATTTTAAGACTAAATGAATGTGCTATAGCCCACGGTTTTGGGGGAGGCCCAAGGTTCGGGCGTGCTGGGCCAAAAATCGATTGGGGCGTGCTAGGGTGGTTAGGAATCGTCCCAGTATGGTCCGTTTAATTTTTCGTGGCCATTTGGGTGGACAAACAGGGGAAACGGTGGGAACGGGATATTTTTTAGCCAAATCAGTGTGCTATAGCCCACGGTTTTGGGGGTGGTCTGGGGTCCGGGCACGTTGTGGGCCAAAAATTGACCAGAGCGTGCCAGGGAAGTTGGGGATCCTCCTAGTGTGGTTCGTCTAATTTTTTGTGGCCATTTGGGTGGACAAACGAGCGAAACGGCGCGAACAGTGCATTTTTGGATCAAATCGGTATGCTATAGCCCATGGTTTTTTGGGTGGGCTCGGGATCCTGGCGTGCTGTGGACCAAAAATCGATCGGGGCATGCCAGGGAGGTTGGGGATCTCTCCAGTATGGTCTGTTTAATTTTTCGTGGAAATTTGGGTTGACAAACGGGCAAAACGGCGCGAATGGGGCATTTTTGGGCCAAATCGGTGTCCTATACCCCGCGTTTTTGTAGGTGGGCCAGGGGTTTGAGCGTGATTTGGGGAAAAAATCGATCAGGGCATGCCAGTGAGGTTGGGGATCGCCCAGTATGGTCTGTTTAATTTTTCGAGGCTATTTGGGTGGACAAATGGGCAAAACGGCGCGAACGGGGTATTTTCAAACTAAATCAGTGTGCTATAGCCTACGGTTTTGGGGGTGGGCCCAGGGTCTGGGCTTTTTATGGGCTAAAAATCGACCGGGGCATGTCCGGGAGGTTACGGATCGTCAATGTGGTCCGTTTAATTTTTCATGGCCATTTTGGTGGACAAACACGCAAAACAGAGCGAACGGTGCATTTTTTGGCCAAATCGGTGTGCTATTTCCCACGGTTTAGATAGTGGGCCCGGGTCCGGATTTGTTGAGGGCCGAAAATCAACCGGAGCGTGCCAGGGAGGTTGGGGATCGTCCTAGTGTGGTCTGTTTAATTTTTCGTGGCCATTTTGGTGGATAAATGGGCAAAACGGCGAAAACGGTGTATTTTTTGGCCAAATTGGTTAGCTATAGCCCACGGTTTCGGGGGTGTGCCCAGGATCCGGGCGTGCTGTGGGTCAAAAATTGACCGAGGCATGCCAAGGAGGTTGGCGGATCATCCCAGTGTGGTCCGTTTAATGTTTCGTGGCCATTTCGATGGAGAAATGGGCAAAATGATACAAAAGAGAGGCATTTTCTGGCTTAATCGATGTGCTATAGCCCATGGTTTTTGGGATGGGCCTGGGAGGTTTGGGCGTGTTGTGTGTCGAAAATCGACCGGGCCATGCCAGGGAGGTTGGGGATCATTCCAGTGTGGCCCGTTTGATTTTTCATGGTCATTTAGGTGGACAAACGGGCGAAACGGCGTGAACGGGGAATTTTAGGATCCAATCAATGTTCTATAGCCCACGGTTTTGGGGGTAGGCCCGAGGTTCAGGCGTACTGTGGGCTAAAAATTGATCGGGGCATGCCAGGGAGGTTGGGGATCATCCCAGTGCAGTCCATTTAATTTTTAGTGGCCATTTGGGTGGACAAATGGATGAAACGGCGCAAACGGGGCATTTTTGGGTCAATTCGGTGTGCTATAGCCCACGGTTTCAGGGGTGGGCCTGAGGTCCGGTCGTGTTATTGGCCGAAAATCAATTAGGGTATGCCAAGAAGGTTGGGTATCATCCAGTGTGGTCTGTTTAATTTTTCGTGGCCATTTGGTTGGACAAACGAGTGAAACGGCGTGAACGGGGCATTTTCGAGCCATATTGGTGTGCTTTAGCCTACAGTTTTGGAGGTGGACCCGGGGTCCGGGTGTGTTGTGGGATTAAAAATAATCGGGGCGTGCCCGGGAGGTTGGGGATCGTCTGAGTGTGGTCCGTTTAATTTTTTGTCGCCATTTGGGTGGACAAACGAGAGAAACGGCGCGAACGAGGCATTTTCGAGCCAAATCGGTGTGCTATAGACCACGATTTTGAAGGTGGCCCCGGGGTCTGAATGTGTTGTAAGCCAAAAATAACCGGAGTTTGCCAGGAAAGTTGGGGATCGTCCCAGTTTGGTTTGTTTTATTTTTCGTGGCCATTTGGTTGGACAAACGGGCAAAACGACGCAAACGGGGCATTTTTGGGCCAAATTGGTGTGCTATAGCCCACGGTTTTGGGGGTGTGTTTGGGGTCCGGGCATGCTGTAGGTTGAAAATTGATCGGGGCATCCCAAGGGGGTTAAGGATCATCCCAGTATCATCCGTTTAATTTTTTGTGGCAATTTGTGTGGATAAACGGGCAAAACGGCGCGAATGGAACATTTTTGGGCCAAATCGGTGTGCTATTGCCCACGGTTTTGGGTGTGGGCCAGGGGTTCGGGCGTGATGTGGGCCAAAAATCAACTGAAGCATGCCAGGGAGGTTGGGGATCATCCCAGTATGGTCTGTTTAATTTTTTATGGTCATTTGGGTGGACAAACGGGCATAACAGCGCGAACGCGACATTTTTTAGCCAAATCAGTGTGCTATAGCCCACAGTTTTGGGGGTGGATTCGGGGTATGGGGTCCGGGCATGCTGTGGGCCAAAAATTGACCGGGGTGTGTTAGGGAGGTTGGGGATCAGCCTAGTGTGGTCCGTCTAATTTTTTGTGGCTATTTGTGTGGACAAACGGGCAAAACGGCACGAACGAGGTATTTTTATGCCAAATCGGTGTGATATAGCCACAGTTTTTGGGGTGGGCCCGGTGTCCGGGCGTGCTGTGGACCAAAAATCGATCGGGGCATTCCAGGGAGGTTGGGAATCTTCCTAGTGTGGTCCGTTTAATTTTTTGTGGAAAGTTAGGTTAACAAACGGGTAAAACGGCACGAAAGGAGCATATTTAGGCCAAATCGGTGTGCTATAGCCCGTGGTTTTGGGGGTGGTCCAGGGGTTTGAGCGTGCTGTGGGCCAAAAATCGATTGGGACGTGCCAGGGAGGTTGGGGATCGTGCCAGTGTTGTCCATTTTATTTTTCTAGGCCATTTGGTTGGATAAACGGAGTATTTTTGGGCCAAATCGGTGTGTTATAGCCTACTATTTTGGGGGTGGGCACGGGTGTATTGTGGTCTAAAATCGATCGGGGCGTGCCCGGGAGGTTGGGGATCATCTCCGTACGGTCCGTTTAATTCTTTGTGGCCATTTCGGCCGACAAACGGGCAAAATGGGGCGAATGGGGCATTTTCGGGCTAAATTGGTGTGCTATTTCCACGGTTTCGAAGGTGGGCCCATGGTCCAGATGTGCTGAGGGCCGAAAATTGACCGGAGTATGCCAGGGAGGTTGGGGATCATCCCAGTATGGTCTGTTTGTTTGGTGGACAAACGGGCAAAACGGTGCAAATGGGCCATTTATGGGCCAAATTGGTTAGCTATAGCCCACGATTTCGGGAGTGTGCCCGGGGTTCGGGTGTGCTGTGGGTCGAAAACTGACCGAGGCAGGCCAAGGAGGTTAGGGATCGTCCCAGTATAGTACGTTTAATTTTTTATGGCCATTTGGGTGGACAAACGGGCGAAATAGCGCCAATGGGGCATTTTCGAACCAAATCAGCGTGCTATAGCCTACGGTTTCGGAGGTGGTCCCAAGGGGTTCGGGCATGCTGTGGGCCAAAAATTGACCGGGGCATGCCAGGGAGGTTGGAGATCGTTCCAGTGTGGTTCATTTAATTTTTCGTAGTCATTTGGGTGGACAAACGGGGGAAATGGCGAGAACGGGGAATTTGGGGGTAAATCAGTGTGCTATAAACCACGGTATTGGGGGAAGGCCCGGGGTCCGGGCGTGCCAGGGTAGTTAGGGATCGTTTCATTGCGGTCCGTTTAATTTTTCATGGCCATTTAGGTGAAAAAATGGGCAAAACAGCGCGAACGGGGCATTTTAGGGCTAAAAAAATGTGCTATAGCCCACGGTTTTGAGGGTGGATCTGGGGTACAGGCATGCTGTTGGCCAAAAATCGACCGGGACGTGCCAGGGAAGTTGGGGATCTTCCCAGTATGGTCTGTTTAATTTTTCGTGGAAATTTTGGTTGATAAACGAGCAAAACGATGCGAACGGGGAATTTTCAAGCCAAATCGGTGTGCTATAGCACACGGTTTTGGGGGTGGACCCGGGGTTCGGGCGTGTTGTGGGCCAAAAATCAATCGGGGCAATCCAATGAGGTGGGGAATCATCCCTGTGTGGTCCATTTAATTTTTTGTGGACATTTGGGTGGACAAACGGGCGAAATGGTGCTGACGGGGCATTTTCGGGCCAAATCCATGTGCTATAGCCTACGGTTTTGGGGAGGGGCTCGGGGTTCTTACGTGTTGTGGGCTGAAAATTGACCGGGGCGTGCCAGGGAGGTTGGGAATAGTCCCAATATGGTCCGTTTAATTTTTCGTGGACATTTTGGTGGAGAAACATGCGAAACGGCGTGAATGAGGCGTTTTTAGGATAAATTGGTGTGCTATAGCCCACGTTTTTGGGGGTAGGCCTGGGGCCCGGGCGGATTGTGAGCTAAAAATTGACCGGTGCATGCCAGGGAGGTTGGGGACCATCCCAGTGTGGTCCGTTTAATTTTTCGTGGCCTTTTGGGTGGACAAACAGACTAAACGGCGCAAACGGGGCATTTTCGGACCAAATCGGTGTGCTATAGCCCCTATGTGTCCAAAATTGATCGGAGCGTGCCAGGGAGGTTGTGGATTGTCCCAGTGTGGTCCGTTTAAATTTTTGTGGCAATTTCAGTGGATAAATGGGCAAAATAGGGCGAACGGAGCATTTTAGAGCGAAATCGGTGTGCTATTTCCCACGGTATCGAAGGTGGGCCCGGGGTCGTGATGTACTAAGGGACAAAAATAGATCAGAGCGTGCCAGGGAGATTGGGGATCGTCCCAGTATGGTCTATTTTTTTGGTGGAAAAACAGGCAAAACGACGCAAACGGTGCTTTTTTGGGCCAAATTGGTTAGCTATAGCCCACGGTTTTGGGGGTGTACCCGGGGTCTGGGCGTGTTGTGGGCCAAAAATCGATCGAGGTATGCCAGGGAGGTTGGGGATTATCCCAATGTGGTCCGTTTAATTTTTCGTGGTCATTTAGGTGTAAAAATGGGCGAAACGGCACGAACGTACCATTTTAAGGCCAAATCAGTGTGCTATAGCCCACGATTTTTGGGGTGGGCCTGGGGTTCGGGCGTGCTAGGCCAAAAATTGACTGGGGCATGACAGGGTGGTTAGGGATCATCCTAGTGTGGTTCGTTTAATTCTTTGTGGCTATTTGGGTGGCCAAATGGGGGAAACGGTGCAAACGGGAAATTTTTGAGCCAAATCAGTGTGCTAGACCACGATTTTGGGGCTGGGTCCTGGGTCCGGGCATGTTGTGGGCCAAAAATCAACCGGAGCGTGCCAGGGAGGTTGGGGATCGTCCTAGTGTGGTCCGTCTAATTTTTTGTGGCCATTTGGGTGGACAAATGGGCGAAACGACGTGAACGGGGCATTTTCGAGAAAAATCGGTGTACTATAGACCATGGTGTTTGGGGTGGGCCCGGGCTCCGAGTGTTCTATGGACCAAAAATTGATTGAGGCATGCCAGGGAGGTTGGGGATCTTCCCAGTATGGTCCGTTTAATTTTTCATGGAAATTTGGGTGGACAAGCAGGCCAAACGGCGTGAACGGGGCATTTTTAGGACAAATTGATTTGCTATACCCTGCATTTTTAGGGGTGGGCCAGGGGTCTGAGTGTGCTTTATGCCAAAAATTGATCGGGGCATTCCAGGGAGGTTGGGGATCATCCCAGTATGGTCCGTCTAATTTTTTGAAACCTTTAGGGTGGACAAATGGGCGAAACGGCGTGAACGGGGTATTTTTGGACCAAATCGGTGTGCTATAGCCTGCGGTTTTGGGTTTGGGCCTGGGGTCCGGGCGTGCTGTGGGCTAAAAATTGACCGACGCGTGCCCGGGACGTTGAGAATCGCTATAGTGTGGTCCGTTTAATTTTTCGTGGCCATTTCGGTGGACAAACATGCAAAACGGCAAGATTGAGGCATTTTCGAGAGAAATCGGTCTGCTATTTCCCACAATTTCGAAGGTGGGCCCGGGGTCCAGATGTGCTAAGGGCAAAAAATTGACCGGTGCGTGCCAGGGAGGTTGGGGATCGTCCTAGTGTGGTCTGTTTAATTTTTCGTGGCTATTATGGTGGACAAACAGGAATAACGGTACAAACGGGCTATTTTTGGGCCAAATTGGTTAGCTATAGCCCACGGTTTCAGGGGTGCGCCCGGGATCCGAGCGTGCTGTGGGTCGAAAATCGACCGAGGTATTCCAAGGAGTTTGGGGATCGTCCCAGTGTGGTCCGTTTAATTTTTTGTGGCCATTTAGATGAACAAACGGGCGAAATGGCGCGAAAGAAGGGCATTTTTAGGCCTAATTGGTGTACCAAAGCCCATGGTTTCGGGAGTGGACCCGGGGGGTTCGGTCGTGCTGTTGGTCAAAAATTGATCGGGGCATACTAGGGAGGTTGGAGATCGTTTCAGTGTAGGCCATTAAATTTTTCGTTATCACTTGGGTTGACAAACGGGTAAAACAGCGCGAACGGGGAATTTTGGGGCCAAATCAGTATGCTATAGCCCACGGTTTTGGGGGTGGGCCCGGTGTTCAGGCGTACTGTGGGCCAAAACTTGAACGGGGCATGCCAGGGAGGTTGAGGATCATCCCAGTGTGGTCCATTTAATATTTTGTGGTCATTTGGATGGACAAAAGGGCGAAACAGCGCGAACGGGGCATTTTCAGGTCAAATCAGTGCGCTATAGCCTACGGTTTTGGGGGGTGGGCCTTGGGTCTGGGCGTGTTATGGGCCAAAAATCTACCGGGGCATGCTAGGATAGTTGGGGATCGTCCAGTGTGGTCCGTTTAATTTTTCGTGGCCATTGGTTGGACAAGCGGGCGAAACGGCGTGAACGGGGCATTTTCAGTTCATATCGGTGTGGGCTCGGGGTCCGGGCGTGCTGTGGGCTGAGAAATGACCGGGGTATGCCTGGGAGGTTGGGATCATCTCAGTGTGGTCTGTTTAATTTTTTGTGGCCATTTAGGTGGACAAACAGGAGAAACGGCGCGAAGGGGGCATTTTTGATCCAATCGGTGTGCTATAGCCCATGATTTTGAAGGTGGGCCCAAGTCCGGAGGTTCTTTGGGCCAAAAATCAGTGCGTTCCAGGGAGGTTGGGGATTATCCCAGTGTGGTTTGTTTAATTTTTAGTGGTTATTTGGGTGGACAAATGGGCAAAACGGCGCAAATGGGACATTTTGGGGCCAAATTGGTGTGCTATAGCCCACGATTTTAGGGGTGTGCTTGGGGTCCGGGCGTGCTGTGGGTTAAAAATTGATCGGGGCATCCCAAGGGGGTTGAAAATCATCACAATATCGTTCGTTTAATTTTTGGTGGCTATTTGGGTGAACAAACGGGCAAAACAGTGTGAATGGAGCATTTTTGGGCCAAATTGATATGCTATAGCCCACAGATTTGGGGGTGGGCCAGGGGTCCGGGTGTGTTGTGGGCCGAAAATTGACCGGGGCATGCCAGGGAGGTTGGGGATCATCCCAGTGTGGTCCGTTTAATTTTTCATTGTCATTTGGCTGGACAAATGGGTGTAACGGCGCGAACGAGGCATTTTGGGGCCAAATCAGCGTGCTATAGCCCACGGTTTTGGGGGTGGGCTCGGGGTTCGAGCGTGCTGTGGGTCAAAAATCGACTGAGGTTTGCCAGGGTGGTTAGGGATCGTCCCAGTGTGGTCCTTTTAATTTTTTGTGGACATTTGGGTGGACAAACGGGGGAAACAACACGAACGGGGCATTTTTGAATCAAATCAGTGTGCTATAGCCCACAGTTTTGGGGGTGGGTTCGAGGTCCGGGCTTGCTGTGGGTCAAAATCGATTGAGGCATACCAGGGAGGTTGGGGATCATCCTATTGTGTTCCGTCTAATTTTTTGTAACCATTTGGGTGGACAAATGTGTGAAACAGCACGAACGGGGTGGGTCTGGGGTCTGGGCGTACTGTGGACCAAACATCGATCGGGGCGTTCCAAGAAGGTTGGGAATCTTCCTAGTATGGTTCTTTAATTTTTCGTGGAAATTTGGGTTGACAAATGGGTAAAACGGTGTGAAAGGGGCATTTTTAAGCCAAATCGGTGTGCTATAGCTCGTGGTTTCATTGGTGGGCAAAGGGTCCGAGCGTGCTGTCGGCCGAAAATCGATCGTGGCGTGACAGTATGGTCCGTTTAATTTTTTTAGTCCATTTGGTTGGACAAACGGGCGAAATGGGGTGAACGGGTTATTTTCGGGCCAAATCGGTGTGCTATAGTCTACTATTTTAGGGGAGGGCCCAGGCGTACTGTGGGCTAAAAATCAATCAGGGTATTCCTGGGAGGTTGAGGATCATCTCAGTGTGGTCCGTTCAATATTTTGTGGCAATTTTGCGGACAAAACGGGCGAAACGGGGTATTTTTGGGCCAAATCGGTGTGCTATTTCCCACGGTTTAGAAGTTGGGCCTGAGGTTCGGATGTGCTGAGGGCCAAAAATCAATCGGAGCGTACTAGGGAGGTTGGGGATCATCCCATTGTGGTCTTTTTGTTTGGTGGAAAAACAGGCAAAACGACACAAGCGGGGAATTTTTGGGCCAAATTGGTTAGCTATAGCCCATGGTTTCGGGGTGCGCCTAGGGTCCAGGCGTGCTGTGGGTCGAAAATCGACCAAGCCATGCCAAGGAGGTTGAGGATCATCCTAGTGTGGTACGTTAAAATTTCCGTGGCCATTTGGGTGGACAAACGGGCGAAACGGCACCAATGGGGCATTTTTGAACCAAATCAATGTGCTATAGCCCATGGTTTCGGGGGTGGGCCCGGGGGGTTTGGGCGTTCTATGGGCCAAAAATCGACCGAGGCATTCTTGGGAGATTTGGGATCGTTCCAGTGTGGTCCGTTTAATTTTTTGTGGTCATTTGGGTGGACAAAAGGGGAATTTTGGGGCAAATCAATGTGCTATAAACCACGGTTTTGGGGGTGGGCCCGGGGTCCGGGCGTGTTGTGGGCCAAAAATCAACCAGGGTGTGCCAAGGTGGTTAGAGATCGTCCCAGTATGGTGCATTTAATTTTTTATGGCCATTTCAGTGGACAAATGGGCGAAACGACGCGAACGGGAAATTTTCGGGCTAAATAAGTGTGTTATAGCCCACGGTTTGAGGGTGGGTCCGGGCATTCTGTGGGCCAAAAATCGACCGGAGCATACCAGGGAGGTTGTGTATCATTATAGTAGGGTCCATCTAATTTTTCGTGGCCATTTAGGTGGACAAACAGGCGAAACGGCGCAAACGGGTAATTTTCGGGCCAAATCGGTGTGCTATAGCCCACGGTTTTTAGGGTGGGCCCGGGGTCCGAGCGTGCTGTGGACCAAAAATCAATCGGGGCATGCCAGAGATGTTGGGGATCTTCCCAGTATGGTCCGTTTTATTTTTTGTGGACATTTGGGTTGACAAACGGGCGAAACAGCGCGAACGGGGCACTTTCGGGCCAAATTAGTGTGCTATAGCACACGGTTTCAGGGGTGGGCCTGGGGTTTGGGCGTGATGTGGTCCAAAAATCAACTGGGGTGATCCAAGAGAGTTGGGAATCGTCCTTGTGTGGTCCATTTAATTTTTGTGGCTATTTAGGTGGACAAACGGGCGAAACAGTGCAAATGGGGCATTTTCGGGCCAAATATATGTGCTATAGCCTACGGTTTGAGGAGTAGGCTCGAGGTTCTGGCGTGCTGTGGGCCGAAAATCAATTGGGGCATGCCAGGGAGGTTGGGAATAGTCGTAATATGGTTCGTTTAATTTTTCATGGCCATTTGGGTGGACAAATGGGCGAAATGGTGTGAATGGGGCATTTTCGAGCGTGCTGTGAGCCAATAATTGACCGGTATGTGCCAGTGAGGTTGGGGACCATCCCAGTATGTTCCGTTTAATTTTTTGTTGCCTTTTGGGTGAACAAATGGGCGAAACAGCGCGAACCGGGCATTTTCGGACCAAATCGATGTGCTATAGCCCCTATGGGTCAAAAATTGATCGTAGCATGCCAGGGAGGTTGGGGATTGTCCAAGTGTGGTCCCTTTAATTTTTCAAGGCCATTTGGGTGGGAAAATGGGCAAAACGGCGTGAAAGGGACATTTTTGGGCCAATTATGTGTGCTATAGCCCACGGTTTTGGGGGTTGGCCCGAGGTTCGGGCGTGTTATGGTCCAAAAATTGACCTGGGCATGCCAAGGAGGTTGGGTATCATACCAGTATGGTTAGTTTAATTTTTTGTGGCCATTTGGGTGGACAAATGGTAGAATCGACGCGAATAGGGTATTTTCGAGCCAAATCGGTGTGCTATAGCCCATGGTTTTGAGGGTGGGCCCAAGGTTCAGGTGTTTTGTGGGCCGAAAACTGATCGGGGCATATCAAGGAGGTTGGTGATCATCCCAGTATGGTCCGTTTAATTTTTCATGGCCATTTGGGAGGACAAATGGGCAAAACAGAGTGAACGGACCATTTTTGGACCAAATCGGTATGCAATAGCCCCCGATTTTGGGGGTATACCCGAGGTCCAGGCATGTTGTGGGACAAAAACTGGCCGAGCCATGCCAGGGAGGTTGGGGATCGTCCCAGTGTAGTCCATTTAATTTTTCATGGCCATTAGGTTGGACAAACGGGCGAAATGGCAGGAACACGACATTTTCGGGCGAAATTGGTGTACTATAGCCCACAGTTTTTAGGGTGGGCCTGGGGTCCAGGCGTGCTGAGGACCGAAAATTGATCGGGGAATGCTAGGGAGGTGGGGCTTATCCCAATGTGGTCCGTTTAAATTTTTGTGTCCATTTGTGTGGACAAACGGGCAAAACGGCGCAAACTCAATATTTTAGGACCAAATCGGTGTGCTATAGCCACGGTTTTAGGGGTGGGCTCGGGGTCTGGGAGTACTGATGGCCAAAAATCGATTGGGATATGGCAGGGAGGTTGCGGTTATCGCAGTGTGATCCGTTTAAATTTTGTGGCCATATAGGTGGAAAAATGGGTCAAACTATGCGAGCAGGGCATTTTTGGGCCAAATCGGTGTGCTATAGCCCACGGTTTTGGGGTGGGCCCAAGGTTCGGGCATGCTGTGGGCGAAAAATTGACCGGGGAGTACCAGGGAGGTTGGATATCATCCTTGTGTGGTCCGTTTAATTTTTTGTGGCCGTTTAGAAGAACAAACAGGAGAAACGGCGCGAATGGGGCATTTTTGGGCCAAAACAGTGTGCTATTAGCCCACGATTTTAGGGGTGGGCCTGGAGTCCAGGCGTGCTGTGGGCAAAAAATCAACCGGGGCGTGCTAGGGAGGTTGGGGATCATCTCTGTATGGACCGTTTAATTTTTCATGGCCATTTGGGTGGACAAACAGGTGAAGCGGCACGAATGGGGCATTTTCGGGCCAAATTTAGTGCTATAGCCCACGGTTTTGGGGGTAGGCCCAGGGTGAAGGCGTTCTATAGTCCAAAAATTAACCTGGGAGTGCCAAGGAGGTTGGGGATCATCCCAGTGTGGTCCGTTAAATTTTTTGTGGCCATTTGGGTGGACAAACGGGCAAAACAGCGCGAACATGGTATTTTTGGGCCAAATCGGTGTGCTATAGCCCACGGTTTCAGGTGTGGGATCAGTTTTCGGGCGTGTTGTGGGCTGAAAATTGATCGAGGTATGGAAGGGAGGTTGGAGATCATCCCAGTATGGTCCGTTTAAATTTTCGTGGCCATTTGGGTGGACAAACGGGCAAAATGGCGCGAACGGGTTATTTTTGGGCTAAATCGGTGTGCTATAGCCATCGGTTTTGGGGGTGGGATTGGGGTTCGGGCGTGCTGTAGGCTAAAAACAGACCGGCATATGCCAGAGAGGTTGAGGATTGTCTCAGTGTGGTCCATTTAAATTTTTGTGGCCATTTGGGTGGACAAACGGATGAAACAGTACAAACAGGGCATTTTTAGGCAAAGTTGGTGTGCTATAGCCCACAGTTTTGGGGCTGGATCTGGGGTTCGGGCGTGCTGTGGGCATAAAATTGACCGGGGTATGCCAGAGAGGTTGGGGATCATCCCAATATGGTCCATTTAATTTTTTTTGGCTATTTGGGGGGACAAACGGGCAAAACGGCATGGACGGGGCATTTTCGTACAAAATTAGTGTGCTATAGCCCACGGTTTCAGGGGTGGGATAGGGGTCCGGGCGTGCTGTGGACCAAAAATTAATCGGGGCATGCCGGGGAGGTTGGGGAACATCCTAGTATGGTCCGTTTAAATTTTTGTGGCCATTTGGGTGGACAAATGGGCAAAACGGCGCAAACGGGGTATTTTGGGCAGAATTGGTATGCTATAGCCCATCGTTTTGGGGATGGGCCCAGGGGTCGGGTGTAATGTGGGCCAAAAATTGATTGGGGTATGCCAGGAGGTTTGGGATCGTCCCAGTGAGGTCCGTTTAAATTTTTGTGGCCATTTGGGTAGACAAACTAGCGTAACAGTGTGAATGGGGCATTTTCGGGCTCAATCGGTGTGCTATAGCCCACGGTTTTGTGGGTGGGCTTGGGGTCCTGGCGTGCTGTGGGACAAAAATTAACCAGGGCAGTCCAGGGATGTTGGGGATCATCCCAGTGTTATCTGTTTAAATTTTCGTGGCCATTTGGGTGGACAAATGGGCAAAACGGCACGAGCAGGGCAATTTTGGGACAAATTGGTGTGCTATAGCCCATGGTTTTAGGGGTGGGCTCAGGTTTTGGGCGTGTTATGGTCCAAAAATTAACCGGGGGTATGCCAGAGAGGTTGGGGATCGTCCCAGTGTGGTCCATTTAAATTTTCGTGTCCATTTGGGTGTACAAACGGGCAAAATGGCACGAATAGGGCATTTTTGGGCCAAATCGATGTGCTATAGCCTACGGTTTTGGTAGAGGCCCTAGGGTCCGGGCGTGTTGTAGGATGAAAATTGATCGGGGCATGGCAAGGATGTTTGGACCATCCCAGTGTGTTCTGTTTAAATTTTTATGGCCATTTGGGTGGTCTAACAGGCGAAACGGTGTGAACGGGGCATTTTTGGGCCAAATTGGTGTGCTATAGCATACAGTTTTTAGGGTGGGCCCGGGGTTCGGGCATGTTGTGGGCCGAAAATCAATCGAGGTGTACCAGGGAAGTTGGGGATCGTCTCAGTGTGGTCCGCTTAAATTCTTGTGGACATTTTCGGGCCAAATCGGTGTGCTATATCCCACGGTTTTAGGTTTGGGACCGGAGTTCAGGCATTTTATGGGCTGAAAATTGACCGAGGTATGCCAGGGAGGTTGGGGATCATCCCAGTGTGGTTCGTTTAAACTTTTATGGCCATTTGGGTGGACAAACGGGAGAAACAGTGCGAATGGGGCAATTTTAGGCTAAATCGATGTGCTATAGCCCACGGTTTCGAGGGTGGGCCAAGGGGCCGGGCGTGCTATGGGCCAAAAAATAACCGGGGCGTGCCAGGGTGGTCGGGGATCATCCCAGTATTCGGGGGTGGGCCAGGGTCCGGGTGTGCTGTGGGTCATAAATCAACCGGGGCATGCTAGGGAAGTTGGTGATCATCCCAGTATGGTCCATTTATACTTTTTGTGGCTATTTCGGTAAACAACTCGGCAATACGATGCTAAAGAGGCATTTAAGAGCCAAATTGGTGTGCTATAGCCCACGATTTTAGGGTTGGGCCAAGGTTCCAAGCGTGTTGTGGGCCAATAATTTATCGGGGCATGCCAGTGAGTTTGGGGATCATCCTAGTGATGTTCGTTTAAATTTTCATAGCCATTTGGGTGGACAAACAGGGCGAACCGGCGTGAACGATGAATTTTAAGGCCAAATCGATGTGCTAAAGCCCACGATATCGGGGGTGGTCCCGAGGCTCGGGCGTGCTCTGGGCCAAAAATCGATCGGGGCGTGCCAGGGAGGTTGGGGATCATCCCAGTGTGGTTTGTTTAAATTTTCGTGGCTATTTAGATGGACATACGGGCGAAACAACGTGAACGGGACATTTTCTGGCCAAATTAGTGTACTATATAGCCCACGGTTTCAGAGGTAGACGACGGGTACGGGCGTGTTGTGGACCAAAAATTGATCAGGTCATGACAGGGAGTTGTGGATCATACCAGTGTGGTCCGTTTAAATTTCCATGGCCATTTGGGGGACAAACGGGCGAAACGGCGCACACGGGGTATTTTTGGGCCAAATTGGTGTACTATAGCCTATGGTTTCGAGGGTGGGCTCGAGGTCCGGGTGTGCTGTGGGCAGAAAATAGATCGGGGCATGCCAGGGATGTTTGGGATCATCCCATTATGGTCCGTTTAACTTTTTGTTGCCATTTGGGTGGACAAACAGTGCGAAACGGCACGAATGGGGCATTTTCGGGTCAAATCAGTGTTCTATAGCCCACGGTTTTAGGGGTGGGCCCGGGTCCGGGCGTGCTGTGGGCCAAAAATCAATCGGCATATGCTAGGGAGGTTGGGGATCATCCAAGTGAGGTCTTTTAAAATTTTCATGGCCACTTGGGTGGACAAACGGGCGAAACATTGTGAATGGGGAATTTTTGGGCCAAATCGGTGTGCTATAACCGACAGTTTTGAGGGTGGGCCTGGGTTTCGGGCATGTTATGGGCCTAAAATTGATCGGGGCATGCCAGGGAGGTTGGGTATCATCCCAGTGTAATCGGTTCAAATTTTTGTGTCTATTTAGGTGGACAAACAGGTGAAACAACACGAACAGGGTATTTTTGGACCAAATTGGTGTGCTATAGCCCACGATTTTAAGAGTGGGCCCGAGGTCCGGGCGTGCTATGGGTTGAAAATTGATCGAGAAATGCCAGGAGGTTGGGGATCATCCCAGCGAGTTCCGTTTAAATTTTCGTGGCCATTTGGGTGGACAAACGGGCAAAATAGCTCAAACGGCGAATTTTCAGGCCAAATTGGTGTGCTATAGCCCACGATTTCGAGGGTGGGCCTGGGGTCCAGGCGTGTTATGGGGCAAAAATCAACCATGGCATACCAGGGAGGTTGAAGATCGTCCCAGTATGGTCCGTTTAAATTTTTGTGGCCATTTGGGTGGAGAAACGAGCGAAATGACGCGAAAGAGGCTTTTTCGAGCCAAATTGGTGTGCTATAGCCCACGTTTTTGGAGGTGGGCTCGGGGTTCGGGCGTGCTGTGGGCTAAAATTAGGTTGGGGCATTCCAGGTGGTAGGGGATCATCCCAGTGTGGTCTTTTTAAATTTTTGTGGACAAACGGGTGGACAAACGGGTGAAATGGCGCGAATGGGGCATTTTTGGGCCAAATCGATGTGCTATAGCCCGCGATTTCGGGGAAGGGCTAGGGGTCCGAGAGTGATATGGGCCAAAAATTAATCGGGGCATGCCAGGAAGGTTGGGGATCATCCTAGTGTGGTCCGTTTAATTTTTCGTGGCCCTTAGGGTGGACAAACGGACGAAATAGCAAGAATGGGGCATTTTTGGGCCAACTCTTTGTGCTAGAGCCCACGGTTTTGGGGGTGGAATCGTGGTTCGAGTGTGTTGTAGGCCAAAAATTGACCGGGGCATGCCTTGGAGGTTGGGGATCATCCCAGTGTGGGCTGTTTAATTTTTGTTGCCATTTGGGTGGTCAAACGGGCAAAACAGCGCGAACGGGGCATTTTTGGGCAAAATCGGTGTGCTATAGCCCTTGGTTTCAGGAGTGGACCTGTGGTCTGGGTGTGCTATGGGACAAAAATTGACTGGGGCATGCTAGGGAGGTTGAAGATCATCCCAGTGAGGTCCGTTTAAATTTTTGTTGCTATTTGGGTGGACAAACGGGCGAAACGACACAAACGGGGTATTTTTGAGCCAAATTGGTGTGCTATAGGCCACGCTTTTGAGGGTGGGCCTTGGGTACGGGTGTATTGTGTGCCTAAAATCGATCAGGGCAAGTCAGGGAGGTTAAGGATCATCCCAGTGTAGTCCGTTTAAATTTTTGTGGCTAATTGGGTGAACAAACAGGCAAAACAGCGCGAACGGGGCCTTTTCGGGCTAAATCGGAGTGCTATAGCCTACGGTTTTGAGGATGGGCCCAGGGTTCGGGCATCCTGTGGGCTGAAAATTGATCGAGGCATGCCAGGGAGGTTAGGGATCATCCCAGTGTGTTCCGTTTAAATTTTTATGGCCATTTGGATGGTCTAACGGGCGAAACAGCGCAAACGGGGCATTTTCGGGCCAAATTGGTGTGCTATAGCCCATGGTTTCAAGGGTTCGGGCGTGCAGTGGGCCAAATTATTGTGCTACTTTTGAGGGTGGGCCTTAGGTTAGGGCGTGTTGTGTGACGAAAATTGATCAGGGTGTGCCAGGGAGATTGGGGATCATCCCAGTATGGTCCGTTTATATTTTTGTGGCCATTAGGGAGGACAAACTGGTGAAACGATGCGAACGGGGCATTTTTGGGCCAAATCGATGTGTTATAGCCCACGGTTTTGGGGGTGGGCCCGAGGTCCGGGTGTGCTGTGGGCAAAAAATTAATCGGGGCATGCCAGGGAGGTTGGAGATCATCCCAGTGTGGTCCGTTTAAATTTTTGTCGCCATTTGGGGGGAAAAACGAGCGAAACAGAATGAACGTGGCATTTTAAGGCCAAATCAGTGTGCTATAGCCCATGGTTTTGGGTGTGGGCTCGGGGTACGGGCGTGCAGTTGGCCAAAAATCGACCGGGGCATAGCAGGGTGGTTGAAGATCATCCCAGTGTGGTCCATTTAAATTTATTTGTCCATTTGGGTGAAAAAATAAGCGAAACAGTGCGAGCGAGGTATTTTCGAACCAAATAGGTGTGCTATAGTCCACGGTTTTGAGGGTGGGCCTGGGGTTCGGGCATGCTGTAGGCTAAAATTCGACCGGGGCATGCCAGGTAGTTGGGGATCATCCCAGTGTGGTCCTTTTAAATTTTCATGGCCATTTGGGTGGACAAACGGGCAAAACGGCACAAATGGGACATTTTTGGGCTAAATTGGTGTGCTATAGCCCACGATTTTGGGGGAGGGATCGGGCGTGGTATGGGCCAAAACTCAATCGAGGCATGCCAGGAAGGTTGGGGATCATACCAGTGTGATCCGTTTAATTTTTTGTGGCCCTTTGGGTGGAAAAATGGGCAAAACAACACGAACAGGGCATTTTTAGGTTAAATCTTTATACGATAGACCACAGTTTTAGGGGTGGGATCAGGGTCCGGGCGTGCTGTAGGCCAAAAATCGATCAGGGCATGCCGGGGAGGTCGAGGATCATCCTAGTGTGGTCCGTTTAATTTTTCGTGGCCATTTTTGATACGAGTCAAATGGCCACCTTAGCTTTCGATGACATCATTCGAAGTCAGTACGTGGGGCATCAGGCTTTGGTCGTATTGAGGACACGGTATCCTACATGGAGGGGCCGATTTGAGTACACCAAAGAGCAATCCCACGTGTGGAAGATTGCTTGGAGCATTGAAAATTGAGGACTCACGGTTTTGGGCCTTCATTAAGGGCATTTTGTTCACTTATCCTTGTACAAGTAACACTTCATGACCACCCCTTTTCATTAAGGGTATTATGGTCATTTTGTTATGTAATAAGTTAGACTATAAATAGGTTCTATTAGTTCATTTGATAGTCAGTTTATGAAAGATGAAAAATTGAAACACTTAAAATTCTCTCTCTTGAGAGTAGACCACCTTAGTATAGTCTTAGTTAGGACTTGGAAAAGTCATCCTTAGTATAGGGATTGGAAAAGTCAATATTGTTCTTTGCTTGGAAACGGTGGATCTTGAGGTGAGTCAATTACCTTGGCGGTCACCGTAAGAGTGTGGTTTTGATTATTACATTCATTAGGGGTTAATGTTGAAATATACTTGGTTCTTAATCTTGTAATAATCTTGGTCTCACTATCTATCCTTTTATTATTTTGCAAATCCGTATGTTTTTGTGTTTGTCATCTTGTATCCCTTTGTGTTGCTTGTTCTTCTCACATTTTGTGGACTGTTTTGTCATCTTGGTGGACTGATTTGTATCATTACAAGATTAAGAACCAAGTATATTTCAACTGATTTGTCATCTTGGTGAACTGTTTTGGCCACCTTAGCTTTCGAAGTGAGTACGTGGGGCATCAAGCTTTTGTCGCATTGAGGACACGGGATCCTACATGGAGGGGCCGATTTGAGTACACCAAAGAGCAATCCCACGTGTGGAAGATTTCTTGGAGCATTGAAAATTGAGGACTCACGGTTTTGGGCCTTCATTAAGGGCATTTTGTTCACTTAGCCTTGTCCAAGTAACACTTCATGACCACCCCTTTTCATTAAGGGTATTATGGTCATTTTGTTATGTAATAAGTTAGACTATAAATAGGTTCTATTAATTCATTTGATAGTCAGTTTATGAAAGATGAAAAATTGAAACACTTGAAATCCTCTCTCTTGAGAGTAGACCACCTTAGTATAGTCTTAGTTAGGACTTAGAAAAGTCATCCTTAGTATAGGGCTTGGAAAAGCCAATATTGTTCTTTGCTTGGAAACGGTGGATCTTGAGGTGAGTCAATTACCTTGGCGGTCACCGTAAGAGTGTGGTTTGATTATTACATACATTAGGGGTTAATGTCGAAATATACTTGGTTCTTAATCTTGTAATAATCTTGGTCTCACTATCTATCCTTTTATTATTTTGCAAATCCGTGTGTTTTTGTGTTTGTCATCTTGTATCCCTTTGTGTTGCTTGTTCTCACGTTTTGTGGACTGTTTTGTCATCTTGGTGGACTGATTTGTATCATTTGGTATCAGAGCCATCATTGATTTCGTTCCCACGAGATTAATCTTGGGTTTGTTTACTCAAAAATAAAAAAAATTGTTGAAAAGCTGAAAAACTCAAAAATCGTAATCTGTCCACGTTTTTGTGTTTAGGCCGAAATTTGAAGCCTATTTTTCTTGTGATTTTTGTGTGTTTTTTGTGTTCTAGTGTTAGATCTTTGTTTCCTAACATTAGAAGAGGTGTCCAAGGTCGAAAATCTCACAAAAAAAAGTTATTCTACGGGTTTGGTGTCTTGGCCGAAGTGTTGTTGTTGTTTGGCCGAATTTGTGTGTAGATTTAGGTGTTGTTTTGATTGTCTTTGTTGTTTGTTTTTTTGGTTTTCTTTCTCTCTAACACTACTTGAGTCTAACCCAAGTTCTTGAGCAAAACAAAAATTGCAAGTTGTTGTGGGAAGAGTGGACGGTTTTGTTGTTGTTGTTGTTGAAGTTCTTGTGTTGTGTTGAAGAAGTCTTGTAAAAGGTTGTTGTTTGATCCAAATTCAAAGGGAAGAGAGTGTGGGATCTTTTTAGTATTGAAACAACTTTCAAGACATTACCAAAGAGGAAAAAGAACAAAAGACCTCCTAAAAATCTTCATACCAAAAGGGAGTAAGTTCATTTTTCTAGACAAGGCAAAAGAGGAAAGGGGGACAAGACCTCTAAAAGGTTGTCTTGCCAAAAAGGTGAAAGTTGGTCAAGGTTTGAATTTTGAAAAAAAGACTTAAAGTCTTGTTTGTTAACCTACCAAAACCAAAATTCCCCCCATCTTTATGAAATTTGAACAACCAAAATTGTGGAACAAAAATTTTCAACTTCAACAATATTTTTTTTGTCCATCGACCAATAGTCGAGTGCCACGTCATCAATAGCTCAAGAATGTTGGAATTACTAATTTCACTTTTTTAATTCTATTGGTTTCCATTTTGTTAGTTCTCATACTAATTAGCAAACTAGTAAATACCTACTAGATTGTAGATTAGTTTTTGAGTATGTTTTCTTTCGTGTTAAGCATTGTATTTTGTGCTTTTCTCATTTATAAGTCGTAGTATTTTCTTTGCTTCAAGTTCGTAAGTAAATTTTTCTTTTGTGTCTTGAGTCGATCAAACAAGAATCCATTCCGGCTGCCAAGTAGAATTGACATCCTATTGACTATCGAAGTATAAGCAACTTTCAATATTCGCCGCTCCAATTGTGAGAAATCACAAAGGTGGGTGTATACGAGTGTTGGTGAGGAGATTTTACTACTAATCTTGTTTGTTCATTGTGTAGGTACAAAGGTGATATAAGGGGAACATGTCTTCAATAGCCGGAGATTATTGTGACTACAACATGGGAGACTATGATTGTAGTGAAGGGTTTTATGGATACGAAGTTGAGGGAGATTATGGAGGCTATGAAAATAGCCATGATCAAAACTTGGGCAGATTTGAGAGTTACGGTTTTGAGGAAGAAAATGAGGTGAATAAAGTTCCTAGTACTTATGGGGAACTTGGAGATGATGTAGGACCACATGATGGATCTTATGATGACGTTGGGGCATGTGAGGAGTCTTACAGTTCTCACTCCAAACTAAGATTTGGTGTTAGGTATAACCCTTTCATTCGCAAAACTTATGAGAGCTATGATGAGAGTACACATGAGGAGTGTGAAGATTCATATTCTCCACCTTGTAGCACTTCTTATCAAGATCGATATAGTGTGAATGGTTATACTAGCTCTAGTGGAGGTTGTCCAACGAGAAGAAGAGGGTATGCATCTCCAAAACCGAGGGGTACTCGTGTGCTTTATAATGTTGATCTGAGAAGGAGTGTACACTCTAGAAAGGTGACCATTTGTGGGATATCGGGCTGCCTCGTTGTATTAAATGATAGGTACTATAGTAACTACAACGTTCCATCCATGGTTGACTACTTGGGGTTGTTTCGTGAGCCTTTACTTGTTCCATACTTCTTGGAAGGGTTTAGGGTTATCGAGAGGGTCAAGGTTGTCGTCTCTCAACTTGAATACCATGATGAGGTGTGGTGCGATATTTTTCCATTGACATACGGTCATGTATGCTTAGGTGCCGATTGGTTTGCGCAACATAGAGTTCCAAACGTGCAAAATTGGCCAAATGTTGTAGGAGACCAATGAGGGAATCGCCTTATGACTTACTTGCTGCCCAAGCCACGAAGAGAAATGCCTACCTACTTTAATTCGAATTATTATGAGAGACAAAAGATTGAGAGGAGTAAGGGAGTGCAAGGTGGTAATCCGAGAGTGGAAAAAGGAGAGGTTGTGTGGAGCAGAGGGGATTACCACTAAACTATGATAACATTGGTTGTCCTTCTATTTCTAAGGACATTTGTGTAGTTACCAACATGACAAGCGAAGGAGAACAATGCCAAAAGGTAGTTTCTGCCCAAGCTTGTAGAGGACCTTCACACCATGACAAAGAAGAATCTACTCAAGGACTTTAAGGTAAAATAGCTAACTCTTACACTTTCATGCATGTGAATGATAATTGTGTGGCTAGTAGCCCATTGAGTGTGAGTTGTAGCTTACCGATATATGATTCTATTGTTTCTTTGCCACTTGATGATGATGTAGGTGTTGTAAGTGTGGATACACTGTTGATCCTATTGATGACCGAATCGACTCTTCTTGTAAGATCGATTTATGTCCACCTAGTGTTGAATCCATGGTGTTGAATGAAAGTACATTATCTTATGAAATTAGTATTGATCAACTTATGTGTGAAAATTACCCACCACTTGAGGATGTGTATGATGTGATTAATGAACCTCAAGTATGTGATGATGTTGAAAATGTTGATCAAAGAAATAGAAGTGAACCCGAGAGTTATTCTTGGGATAATCTTGCACTTGAAATCTCTTTGAAACTTGATATTGATCTTTTAGAGAGTGATGAATGTGTTTGTTCCGAATTTGTCCATGAAATAGATCATGCTCTCTTCAGGTATAATGTCTTGTTTGAAAATGATATATCCACTCCTAATGAACCTAGTGGTGAAAATGATGGTATAGCTTGCCTTAGAAGATATAGCCATTATGCTAACCCACTATCGTGTGTCAACATTCCTCCTAAAGATGGAAATCTCTTCTTGGAAGATGAGAGTACTCTTAAGGGTAAGGGATGTGTGGTCTTGGAAACTAATTCTCCTTCTACTTTGTGTGACTTTATTGTTGAGAGTACTTATGGTGATGATTTTGAAACTAGTAGTGAGTGTACACACATGAGGGCACCTTAGTAGAAGTCGACTTGAGTGATACATTTCTCTACTCTCTACTTGCTTTGGATAATATGTATGCTATTGTAGAGAGTATGCCGTTTAGTTTGGGTGGAGACCACGGGAAAGGGGAGTATTGTCTAGACCCGTGTCTATGGCCACTCTTCCCGTTTGACCCCGGTTCCAAATATAGATTTGATGATGATGGTGCACCCAATTTGTTGCTTGGCTTACATTACAAGCAAAGTATCACTTTTGGTGAATTCCATATCCAAATCCTTTGTGCATTTTTCATTAATTATTTAATATTTAGTTCAAAGGATCCTTGGTTATATTCTAAATATGTGCAACCTTGGCATGTTAAGGTGATTTGTCGTGCTAAACCTAACCATCAGGCTATGAGGAGTTTGTATTTGTATGTCCTTTCTTTGGTTTTGCAAGGTTTGGATTCGAGTTCGAATCCTTTTCAAGAAGGGGAGGATGATACAAGTCAAATGGCCACCTTAGCGTTCGATAACATCATTCGAAGTCAATACGTGGGGCATCAAGCTTTGGTCGCTTTGAGGACACGGGATCCTACATGGAGGGGCCGATTTGAGTACACCAAAGAGCAATCTCACATGTGGAAGATTGCTTGGAGCATTGAAAATTGAGGACTCACGGTTTTGGCCCTTCATTAAGGGCATTTTGTTCACTTAGCCTTGTCCAAGTAACACTTCATGACCACCTCTTTTCATTAAGGGTATTATGGTTATTTTGTTATGTAATAAGTTAGACTATAAATACGTTCTATTAGTTCATTTGATAGTCAGTTTATGAAAGATGAAAAATTGAAACACTTGAAATCCTCTCTCCTGAGAGTAGACCACCTTAGTATAGTCTTAGTTAGGAATTGTAAAATTCATCCTTAGTATAGGGCTTAGAAAAGCCAATATTGTTCTTTGCTTGGAAACGGTGGATCTTGAGGTGAGTCAATTACCTTGGCGGTCACCGTAAGAGTGTGGTTCTGATTATTACATACATTAGGGGTTAATGTCGAAATATACTTGGTTCTTAATCTTGTAATAATCTTGGTCTGGTCTTCATTAAGGGCATTTTTTTCACTTAGCCTTGTCCAAGTAAAACTTCATGAGCACCTCTTTTCATTAAGGGTATTATGGTCATTTTGTTATGTAATAAGTTAGACTATAAATAGGTTCTATTAGTTCATTTGATAGTCAGTTTATGAAAGATGAAAAATTAAAACACTTGAAATCCTCTCTCTTGAGAGTAGACCACCTTAGTATAGTCTTAATTAGGACTTGGAAAAGTCATCCTTAGTATAGGGCTTGGAAAAGCCAATATTGTTCTTTGCTTGGAAACGGTGGATCTTGAGGTGAGTCAATTACCTTGGCGGTCACCGTAAGAGTGTGGTTTTGATTATTACATTCATTAGGGGTTAATGTTGAAATATACTTGGTTCTTAATCTTGTAATAATCTTGGTCTCACTATCTATCCTTTTATTATTTTGCAAATCCGTGTGTTTTTGTGTTTGTCATCTTGTATCCCTTTGTGTTGCTTATTATTCTCACATTTTGTGGACTGTTTTGTCATCTTGGTGGACTGATTTGTATCAATTTGGGTGGACAAACAGGCGAAACAGCACAAACGGAGCATTTTCGGGCCAAATTGGTGTGCTATAGCCCACGGTTTTGGGGGTGGGCCCGGGGTCTGCGTGTGCTGTGTGCTGAAAATCGACCAGGTAATTCCAGGGAGGTTGGAGATCATTCCAGTAAGGTTCATTTAAATTTTTGTGACAATTTGGGTGGACAAATGGGTGAAACGGCACGAACAGGGCATTTTCGGGCCAAATCGGTGTGTTATAGCCCACAGTTTTGAGGGTGGGCCTTGGTTCGGGTCGTGTTGTGGGATGAAAATCAACTAGGTAATGCCAGGGAGGTTGAGGATCATCCCAGTATAGTCCGTTTAAATTTTTGTGGCTATTTAGGTGGACAAACCGACAAAACAGCACGAACGGTGCATTTTTGGGCTAAATCGGTGTTATAGCCCACGGTTTCGGGGGTGAGCCCAGGGTCCAGGACTCTTGTGGGCTGAAAATTGATCAGGGCGTGCCGGGAGGTTGGGGATCATCCCAGTATGGTCCGATTAAATTTTCGTGGGCATTTGGCTGGACAAACGGGCGAAAAGGCACAAACGGGGTATTTTCGGGCCAAATTGGTGTGCTATAGCCTACGATTTCAGGGGTTCAAGAGGTTGGGGATCAGCCTAGTATGGTCCATTTAAATTTTTGTGGCCATTTGGTTGGACAAACGGATGAAACGGTGTGAACGGGGCATTTTTGGGCTATATTGGTGTGCAGTAGGCCACGGTTTCAGGGGTGGGCCCGAGGTCCGGGCGTGCTGCGGGCTGAAAATCGATCGGGGCATGACCGGGAGGTTGGGGATCATCCCAGTGTGGTTTGTTTAAATTTTTGTGGCCATTTAGGTGGAAAAACTGGCGAAACTGCACAAATGGGGTGTTTTCGGGCCAAATCAGTGTGCTATAACCCATGGTTTCGGGGTGGGCCCGGGTTCCGGGTGTGCTCTATGGGTCAAAAATTGACTGGGGCATGCTAGGGAGGTTGGTTATCTTCCCAGTGTGGTCCATTTAAATTTTTGTGAGCATTTTGGTGGACAAACGTGCAAAACGGGGCAAACAGGGCATTTTTTGGCAAAATTAGTGTGTTATGCCCACGGTTACAGGGGTTCGGGCGTGCAGTAGTACGAAAATCGACCTACGCATGCCAGGGAGTTTAGATATCATCCCAGTATGGTCCGTTTAAATTATCGTGGCTATTTGGGTGGACAAATCAAAGAAACGAATCGAACAGGGCATTTTTGGGTTAAATAGGTGTGCTATAGCCTACGATTTTGGGGGTGGGCCGGGTTCCGGGCATGCTGTGGGATAAAAATCAACCAGGTCATGCCATGAGGTTGGGGATTATCCCAGTTTGGTTCGTTTAAGTTTTCGTCGGCATTTGGGTGGACAAACGGGTTGAACAGCGAGAACGGGGCATTTTCGAGCGAAATCGATGGGCTATAGCCCACGGTTTCAAGGGTTCGGGCGTGCAGATGGCCAAAATTATACCAGGGCATGCCAGGGAGGTTGAGGATCATCCTAGTTTGGTCCGTTTAAATTTGCGTGGCCATTTGGGTGGACAAACGGGCGAAATGGTGCGAACGGGGCATTTTCGGGCTAAATCGGTGTGCTGTAGCCCACAATTTTGGGGGTGGGCCTGAGGTATGGGCGAGTTGTGTGCTGAAAATCAATTGAGATATGCCAAGGAGGTTGGGGATCATACAAGTATGGTCCTTTGGAATTTTCGTGGCCATTTAAGTGGACAAACGGGCGAAACGGCACGAATGGTATATTTTTGGGCCAAATCAGTGTGCTATAGCCCATGGTTTCGAGGGTGGCCGGGGGTCTGGGTGTTCTCTATGGGACAAAAAATGACCGAGGCATGCCACGGAGGTTGGGGATCATCCCAGTGTGGTCCGTTTAAATTTTTGTGGACATTTTGGTGGACAAACAAGCAAAATGGGGTGAATGGGGTATTTTTGGGCCAAATCAATGTGCTATAGCCCACGATTTCAGGGGTTCGGGCGTGCAGTGGGCCAAAAATCAACTGGGGCATGCCAGGGAGGTTGGGGATCGTCCCAGTGTGGTCTGTTTAAATTATCGTGTCCATTTGGGTGGACAAAGCAGAAAAACGGTGCCAATAAGGCATTTTCGGGCCTAATCGGTGTGCTATAGCCCACGGTTTCGGGGGTGGGCCCAAGGTTCGGACGTGATGTGGGAAAAAAATCGATTAGGGTATACTAGGAGGTTGGGGATCATCCCAGTGTGGTTCGTTTAAATTTTTGTGGGTATTTGGGTGGACAAACGGGCGGAGTAGCACGAACGGGGCATATTCAGGCAAAATCGGTGTGCTATAGCCCACGATTTTAGGGGTTCGGGCGTGTAGTACTCCGAAAATCGACCGGGCTATGCCAGGGAGGTTGGGGATTATCCTTGTTTGGTCTGTTTAAATTTTCGTGGCCATTTAGGTGGATAAACGGTCAAAATGGTGTGAATGGGACATTTTCAAGTCAAATCGGTGTGCTATAGCCCACGGTTTTGGGGGTGAGCCCGCGGTTCGGGCGTGATGTGGGTTGTGAATCAATTAGGGCATGCCAGGGAGGTTGGGAATCATCTCAGTATGGTCCGTATAAATTTTTGTAGCCATTTAGGTGGACAAACGGGCAAAACGTCGCGAATGAGGTATTTTCGGGCTAAATCAGTGTGTTATAGCCCATGGTTTTGGGGGTGGGCTTGGGGTTCGGGTGTGCTGTGGATCAAAAATTGACTGGGGCATGCCAGGGAGGTTGGGATCATCCCAGTATGGTCCGTTTAAATTTTCATAGCTATTTAGGTAGACAAACGAGGAGTAATGGCACGAACGGGGTATTTTGGGGCCAAATCAGTGTGCTATAGCCCACGGTCATGGGTGGGCCCAGGGTTCGAGCGTCATGTGGGTCTAAAATTGACCAGGGTGTTCCAGGGAGGTTGGGGATCGTCCCAGTATGGTCCGTTTAAATTTTTCTAGCCATTTGGGTAGAGAAAAGGGAAAAACAACGCGAATGGGGTATTTTTGGGCCAAATCGGTGTGCCTTAGACCACGATTTTGGGGGTAGACCAGAGGTCCGGGTGAGCTGTGGGCTAAAAATTGACTGGGACATGCCAGAGAGATTGGGGATCGTCCCAGTATAGTCCGTTTAAATTTTTGTGGCAATTTGGTTGGACAAACGGGTGAAACGGCATGAACGGGGCTTTTGGGGCCAAATTGGTATGCTATAGCCCACGGTTTTGGGGGTGGGCCCGGGGTCCGGGCGTGATGTGGGCTGAAAATCAACCGAGCTGTGCCAGGGTGGTTGGGGATCATCCCAGTATGGTCCGTTTAAATTTTTATGGCTATTTGGGTGGATAAACGGGCAAAAGGCGTGAACGGGGCATTTTTTAGGCCAAATCAGTGTGCTATAGCCCATGGTTTCGAGGGTGGACTCAGTGTCCAAGCATGTTATAGGTCAAAAATCAACTGGGGCATGCCAGGGAGGTTAAGGATCATCTCAGTGTTATCCGTTTAAATTTTTTGGCCATTTGGGAGGACAAACGGGTGAAACGGAACAAATGGGGGGTTTTCGAGCCAAATCGGTGTGCTATAGCCCATGGTTTAGGGGGTGTGCCTGGGTCCCGGGCGTGCTGTGGGATGAAAATAAATCGGGGCATGCCAGGGAGGTTGGGGATCGTCCTCATGTGGTCCGTTTAAATTTTCATGTCCATTTGGGTAGACAAACGGGCAAAACGAAGTGAGCGGGGAGTTTTTAGGCCAAATCGATGTGCTAGTGCACACGGTTTTGGGGGTAGGCTCGGGGTCCAGGCGTGTTATGGGCAAAAAATTGATCGAGGTATGCCAGGGAGGTTGGGATCATGAAAGTGTGATCCGTTTAAAGTTTTGTGGCCATTTGGGTGGATAAATGGGCAAAACGGTGCGAACGGGGCATTTTTAGGCCAAATCGATGTGCTATAGCCCACGATTTCGGGGGTGGGCCAGGGGTCCGGGCGTGTTGTGAGACAAAAACCAAACGAGGCCTGCAAGAGAGGTTGGGGATCATCCCAGTATGGTCCATTTATATTTTCGTAGCCATTTGGGAGGACAAACAGGAAAAACGGCGCTAACAGGGCATTTTCAAGCCAAATCGGTGTGCTATTGCCCACGGTTTCTGGGATGGACTAGGGTTCCAGGCATGCTGTGGGCCAAAAATCGACTAGGCATGACAGGGAGGATAGGGATCGTCCTAGAGTGGTGTGTTTAAATTTTTGTGGCCATTTGGGATGACAAACAGGCAAAACGGCGCGAACGGGGCATTTTTAGGACAGATCGGTGTGCTATTGCACACAATTTTGGTGGTGGGCTCGGGGTCTAGGCATGTTGTAGGCTGAAAATTGACTGGGGTATGCCATGGATCTTGGGGATATGCCAGTGTGGTTCGTTTAAATTTTTATGGCCATTTGGGTGGACAAACAGATGAAACGGCGCGAACGGAGCATTTTTGGGCCAAATCGGCGTGCTATTGCACATGATTTTGGGGGTGAGCCCTGGGTCCAGGCGTGCTGTGGACCAAAAATTGACCGAGCCATGCCAGGGAGGTTGGGTATCATCCCAGTATGTTCCATTTAAATTTTTGTGGCCATTTGGGTGGACAAATGGGCGCAACAGCATGAATCGTGTGCTTTCAGGCGAAATCGGTGTGCTAGAGCCCACGGTTTTGAGGGTGGGCTCGAGGTTCGGGCGTGCTGTGGGCTAAAAATTGATCGGGGCATCCCAAGGAGGTTAGGGATCATTCCAGAGTGGTCCGTTTAAATTTTCGTGCTTATTTGGGTGCTCAAATGGGCAAAATGACGCGAACGGGACATTTTCAGGACAAATCAATGTGTTGTAGCCCACACTTTTAGGGGTAGGCCCGGGGTCCGGGCGTGTTGTGGGCCGACAATTGATTGGGGAGTGCAAGAGAAGTTGGGGAGCATCCCAGTATGGTCCCAAAAATTGATTGAGGCATGCCTAGGAGGTTGGGGATCATCCCAGTATAGTTTTTTTAAATTTTTGTAGCCATTTGGGTTGAGTAACGGGTGAAATGGCACAAACGAAGCATTGTCGGGCCAAATTGTGTATTATAGCACACGATTTTGGGGGTGGGCTCGGGATTCGGGCATTTTGTGCAAAAAACATTGATCAAGGCGTGCCATGGTGGTTGGGGATCATCCCAATGTGGTCCTTTTAAATTTTCGTGGCCATTTGGGTGGAAAAACGGGTAAAACGGCGCTAACGGGGCATTTTTGGGTTAAATCGATGTGCTATAGCCTAAGGTTTTGGGGTTGGGCTTGGGTTTCGGGTGTACTATGGGCCGAAAGTCGACCGAGGCATGACAGGGAGGTTGGGGATCATCCCAGTGTGGTCCATTTAAATTTTCATGGTCATTTGGGTGGACAAACAGGTGTAATGGCGCGAACGGGGAATTTTTAGGCCAAATCGTTGTGCTATAACCCACGGTTTTGGGGGTGGGCTCAGTATCTGGGCATGTTGTAGGCCAAAATTGACTATGGCGTGCCAGGGTTGTTGGGGATCATCCAAGTAATCTCCGTTTAAATTTTTGTGGCCATTTGGGTGGACAAACGGGTGATACGGTGCGAACGAGGTGTTTTCAGGCCTAATCGATGTGCTATAGACCACGATTTTGGGGGTGGGCCTGGTGTCCGGGCATGCTGTGGGGCAAGAATCGACCAGGGCGTGCAAGGGAGATTTGGGATCATCCCAGTATGGTCCCTTTAAATTTTCATGACTATTTGGGTGGACAAACGGGTGAAAAGGCGCGAACTAGGCATTTTCAAGTCAAATCAATGTGCTATTGCACACGATTTTGGGGGTAGTCCTGGGCTCCGGCGTGCTGTGGGCCAAAAATTAATCGGGGCATGCTAGGGAGGTTGGGTATCGTTTCAGTGTGATCCATTTAAATATTTGCGATTATTTAGGAATACAAACGGGAAAAACGGTGTGAACACTATGTTTTCAGGCCAAATCGTTGTGCTATAGCCCAAGGTTTTGGGGGTGGGCCTGGGGTCCGGGCTTGCTGGGGTCGAAAATTGACCGGGATATGCCAGGGAGGTTAGGGATTGTCCCATTGGGGTCCGTTTAAATTTTTGTGGCCATTTGGGTGGACAAACCGGCGAAACAGCACGAACGGGGCATTTTCGAGCCAAATCGGTGTGCTATAGCCCACGGTTCTGAGGGTGGGCCCAGGGTCCAGGTGTGCTGCAGGCTAAAAATTGATCGGGGTATGACAGGGAGGTTGAGTATTATCCCAGTATGTTCCGTTTAAATTTTTGTGGACATTTGACTGAACAAACGGGCGAAATGGTGGAAACTGGGTATTTTCGGGCCAAATCGGTGTGCTATGGCCTATGGTTTCAGCGGTGGGCCCGGGATCCGAGCGTGTTGTTGGTTGAAAATTGATCGGGGAATATCAGGGAGGTTGGGGATCATCCCAGTATGGTACGTTTAAATTTCCATAGCCATTTGGGTGGACAAATGAGAGAAACGACGTGAACGGAGCATTTTCGGGCCAAATCGGTGTGCTATAGCCTACGATTTTGGGGGCGGGCTCGGGGTACGGGCGTGTTGTGGGCCCAAAATTGATTGGGGCATGCTAAGGAGGTTGGGGATCATCCCAATGTGGTCCGCTTAAATTTTCGTGTCCATTTGGGTGGACAAATGGATGAAACAACGCGAACGGGGCATTTTCGGGCCAAATCTGTGTGATATAGCCCACAGTTTCGGGGGTCGGCCCGGTGTTCGGGTGTGCTGTGGGCCAAAAATCATTCTGGGTATGCCAGGGAGGTTCATCCGAGTATAGTATATTTAAAATTTTCGTGGCCATTTGGCTGGACAAATGGGCGAAACGATACAAACGGGTGGTTTTGGGGTGGGCCTGGGGTTTGGGCGTGCTGTAGGCCAAAAATTAATCGAGGCATGCCAGGGAGGTTGGGGATCATCCCATTATGGTCTGTTAAAATTATCGTAGCCATTTGGGTGACCGAACAAGCAAAACGGGAAGAACAGTGCATTTTTGGAACAAATAGGTGTGTTATAGCCCACAATTTTAGGGGTGGGGTTGGGTTTCAGGCGTGCTGTGGGACAAAATCGATCAAGGCATGCCAGGGAGGTTGTGGATCTTCCCAGTGTAATCCGTTTAAATTTTTGTGGCCATTTGGGTAGATAAATGGTTGAAAAGGTGCAAACGGGGAATTTTCGAGCTAAATCGATATGCTATAGCCCAAGGTTTCGAGGGTGGTCCTAGGTTCCGGGAATTTTATGGGTTGAAAGTCGATCGGGGTATGCCAGGGAGGTTGGGGATCATCCCAGTGTAGCTATTTAAATTTTCATGGCCATTTACGTGGACAAACAGGCAAAACGGCACGAACACGATGTTTTTAGGCCCAATTGGTGTGCTATAGCCCATGATTTCGGGGGTGGTCCAGGGGTGCTGTAGGTCGTAAATCGACTGAGGCATTCCAGAGAGGTTAGGGATCATCTGAGGCGTGCCCAGTATGGTCCGTTTAAATTTTGGTGGCCATTTGGGTGGACAAATGGGTGAAACGGCGCGAACGGGGTGTTTTCAAGTCAAATAAGTGTGCTATAGCCCATGGTTTCAGGGGTGGGCCCGGGGTTCGGGCATGCTGTAGGACGAAAATCGATCGGGGCATGCCAAAGAGGTTAGGGATCATCCCAATATGGTCCATTTAAATTTTTGTGGTCATTTGGGTGGACAAACGGTTGCAACGGCGTGAACAGGGCATTTTCGGGCCAATTCGGTGTCCTATAGCCCATGATTTCGGGGGTGATCCCGGGGTCCGGGCGTGCTTTGGCCCAAAAATCGACCGGGGCATGACAAGGAGGTTGGGTATCATCCCAGTATGGTCCGTTTGAATTTTCATGGCTATTTAGTAGGACAAACAGGCAAAACGGTGCGAATGGGGCATTTTAAGGTATAATCGGTGTGTTATTGCCCACGGTTTTGGGGTGGCCCCAGGGTTCGGGCGTACTGTATGACAAAATTGACCAGGGCATGCCAGGAAGGTTGGGGATCGTTCCAATATGGTTCATTTAAATTTTTGTGTCCATTTGGGGGGAGAAACGGGTAAAATGGCGCGAATGGGGCATTTTCGGGCAAAATTGGTGTGCTATAGCCCACGGTTTTGGGGTTGGGCCTAGGGTTTGAGCGTGCTATGGGCAAAAAATCAATCGGAGTGTACCAGGTAGGTTGGGGATCATCCCAGTATGGTCCATTTAAATTGTTGTGGCCATTTGGATGGACAAACGGGAAAAATAGCACGAACAGGGCATTTTCGAGCCAAATCGATGTGCTATAGCCCACGGTTTTGGGGTTGGGCTTGGGGTTCGGGTGTGTTGTAGTCCAGAAATCGACCGAGGCATGCCAGGGTGGTTAGAGACATCACTATATGGTCTGTTTAAATTTTCATGGCCATTTGGGTTTACAAATGAGCAAAACGGCGTGAACGGGGCATTTTTTAGGAAAATTGGTGTGTTATAGCACACGATTTTGGGGTTGGGCCCAGGGTCTGGGCGTGTGTGGGCTGATAATCTACCAGGGTATGCCAGGGAGGTTGGGGATCATCCCATTGTGGTTCTTTTAAATTTTTGTGGCCATTTGGGTGGACAAATGGGCAAAACAGCGCGAACGGGGCATTTTTGGGTCAAATCACTGTGCTATAGCTCACGGTCTTGGGGTGGGCTAGGGGTTCGGGCGTGCTGTGGGCCAAAAATCAAACGGGGCATGCCAGTGAGGTTGGGGATCATCCCAGTGTGGTTTGTTTAATTTTTTCTAGCCATTTGGATAGACAAACGGGAGAAACAGCACGAACAGGGCATTTTCGAGCAAAATCAATGTGCTATAGCCCACGGTTTCAGGGGTGGGCCCAGGGTTTGGGCGTGTTGTAGGCTGAAACTCGACCGAGGCATACTAGGAAGGTTAGGGATCATCCCAGTGTGGTCCGTTTAAATTTTTGTGGCCATTTGGGTGGACAAACGAGTAAAACAGCGCGAACGGGGTATTTTTGAACTAAATTGGTGTGCTAAGCCTACGATTTTGGGGGTGGGCTCGGGGTCCGGGCGTGTTGTGGGACAAAAATTGACCGAGGCATGATAAGGAGGTTAGGGATCATCCCAGTATGGTCCGTTTAAATTTTTGTGGCCATTTAGGTGGACAAACGGGAAAAACGGCACCAACGGGCCATTTTCGAGCAAAATTGGTGTGCTATAGCCCACGGTTTTGGGGGTGGGCCAGGGTTCTGGGCGTGCTGTAGGCCAAAAATCGAGCAGGACATTTCAGGGAGGTTGGGTATAATCCCAATATGGTCCGTTTAAATTATCATGGCTATTTGGGTGGACAAACGGGCGAAATAGCGCGAACGAGGCATTTTCAGGCTAAATCGGTGTGTTATAGCCCACAATTTCAGATATTGTGGGCCAAAACTTGAATGGGGCATGACAGGGAGGTTAAGGATAGTCCTAGTATAGTTCGTTTAAATTTTCGTGGGCATTTGGGAGGACAAACAGGCAAAACGGCACGAACGGGTAGTTTTCGGGCCAAATTGATGTGCAATAGAATACGGTTTTGGGGGTGGGCTTAGGGTCCAGGTGTGCTATGGGCTGAAGATCGAACGGGGAGTGCCAACGAGGTAGGGGATCATCCCAGTATGGTCCATTTAAATTTTCGTGGCCATTTGGGTGGAAAAACAGGCGAAACAATGCGAACGAGCCAGTTTTGGGCCAAATCGGTGTGCTATAGCCCACGGTTTCAGGGGTGGACCCAGGGTTTGGACTTTTTGTGGGCTAAAAATTGACCCTGGTGTGGCAGAGAGGTTAGGGATTTTCCTAGTGTGGTCCGTTTAAATTTTCGTGGCCATTTGGGTGGACAAACAAAAGAAACAGCACGAACGGGGAATTTTCGAGCAAAATCGGTGAGCTTGCCCACAGTTTTAGGGGTGGACCCGGGGTTCGGGTATGTTGTGGGCCGTAAATCGACCGGATATATTTGGGTGGACAAACGGGTGAAACCACGTGAATGGGGCATTTTCGAGCCAAATTGATGTGCTATAGCCCATGGTTTCGAGGATAGGCTCGGGGTTCGGGCGTGCTGTGGGCTCAAAATCGACCAGGGCATGCCATGGAGGTTGAGGATCATCCCAGTATGGTCTATTTAAATTTTTGTGGCCATTAGGGTGGACTAAATGGCGAAATAGCGTGAACGGGGTGATTTCAGGCCAAATCGATGTGCTATAGCTAAGGGTTTTAAGGGTGGGCTCGGGATCCCAGCGTTCTATGGGTAAAAATCAATCGAGGCATGCCAGGGCGGTTGGGGATCATCCCAGTATGGTCCGTTAAAATTTTTGTGGCCATTTGGGTGGACAAAGAGGCGAAACAGCGCGATCGGGTTATTTACGGGTCAAATCGGTGTGCTATAGCCCATAGTTTTGGGGTGACCCCGGGGTCCAGGCGTGTTGTGGGCTTAAAATCGACTTGGGCATGCCAGGGAGTTGGAGATCATCCTACTGTGGTCCGATTAACTTTTCGTGGATATTTGGGTGGACAAACGAGCGAAACGGCGCGAACGGGGCATTTTCGAGCCAAATCGGTGTGCTATAACCCACGGTTTTGGGGGTGGACCTGGGCCCGAGCGTGCTGTGGGGCCAAAAATCAATCGAGGCGTGCCAGGGAGGTTAGGGATCATCCATCTGTGATTCGTTTAAATTTTCGTGGCTATTTGGGTGGACAAACGTGCAAAATGGCACAAACTGAGCATTTTTGGGCCAAATCGGTGTGCTATAGCCCACGATTTTGGGGGTGGGCCCGAGGTTCGGGCGTGCTATGGGTCAAAAATTGATTGGGGCGTGGCAGGGAGGTTGGGGATCGTTCCAGTATGGTCCGTTTAAATTTTGGTGGCCATTTGGGTGGACAAAGGGGGAAATGACACGAACATTCCATTTTTGGGCCAAATCGATGTGCTATAGCCCACGGTTTTGGGGGTGGGCCCGGGTTCCAGGCGTGCAGTGGGACAAAAATTGACTGGGGCATGCCAGGAAGGTTGGGAATCTTCCCAGTGTGGTCTGTTTAAATTTTTGTGGCCATTTGGGTGGACAAACGGGAAAAACGGCGCAAATGAGGCATTTTCAATCCAAATCGGTGTGCTATAGCCCTCGGTTTTAGGGGTGGACCCGGGGTTCGGGCGTCTTGTGGGCCAAAAATTAATCAGGGCATGCCAAGGAGGTTGGGTATCATCCTAGTGTGGTTCATTTAAATTTTCGTGGCCATTTGGGTGGAAAAATAGGTGAAATGGCGAGAGCAAGGTATTTTCATGCCAAATCGGTGTGCTATAGCCCACAGTTTGGGGGTGGACCCGGGGATTGGGCGTGTTGTGGGCTGAAAATTGACCAGGGCATGCCAGGAAGGTTGGGGATCGTCCTAGTATGGTATTTAAATTTTGTGACCATTTGGATGGACAAACGGACGAAACGGAGCGAACGGGGCATTTTCAGGCCAAATCGGTGTGCTATAGCCTGCGGTTTCAGGGCTGAGCAAATGGTCTGAGCATGTTGTGGGAAAAAAATCACCCTTCCCATGTCAGGAAGGTTGGGGATCATCCCATTGTGGTTCGTTTAAATTTTCTTAGCCATTTGGGTGTACAAACGGGCGAATCAAAGCGAACGAGGCATTTTTGGGCCAAATCGGTGTGCTATATCCCACGGTTATGGCGGTGGGCTCAGGGTCCGGGCGTGTTATGGGCCAAAATTAAATCGAACGGTGCCAGGGAGGTTGAAGATCGTCCCAGTATGGTCCGTTTAAAATTTTGTGACTATTTGGGTGGACAAATGGGCAAAATAAGCGAACAAGGCATTTTTGAACCAAATCGGTGTGATATTACCTACGATTTTGGGGGTGTGCCCGGGTTCCGAGCGTGTTGTAGGCCAAAAATCAATCGGGGCATGCTAGGGAGATCGGGGATCATCCCAGAGAGGTCCGTTTAAATTTTTGTGGCCATTTGGGTGGACAAATGGGTAAAATGGAGCGAACGGGGCATTTTCAGGCTAAATCAGTGTGCTATAGCCCACAGTTTTGGGGGTGGGCCCGGGGTCCTGGCGTGCTGTTGGCCAAAAATCGATCGGGGTGTGCCAAATAGGTTGGGGATCATCCAGTGTGGTCCGTCTAAATTTTCGTGGCCATTTGGGTGGATAAACGGGCGAAACGGGGCAAACGGTACATTTTTGGGCTAAATCGGTGTGATATAGCCCTCGGTTTTGGGGGTGGGCTCGGAGTTCGGGCGTGTTGTGGGCCAAAAATTGATTGGGGCATGTACGGGAGGCTGGGGATCGTCCCAGTATGGTCTGTTTAAATTTTTATGGCCAATTGGGAGGACAAACAGGCAAAACGGAGCGAACGAGGCATTTTCATGCCAAATCGGTGTTCTATAGCCCATGGTTTTGGGGGTGGGCTCAGGGTCCGGCCGTGCTGTGGACCAAAAATAGATCGAGGCATGCCAGGGAGGTTGGGGATTATCTCATTGTGGTCCGTTTCAATATATCTGGCTATTTGGCTTGACAAACGGGTGAAACAACGTGAACGAGATATTTTCGAGCCAAATCGGTGTGCAATGGCAAATGGTATTGTGGGTGGGCCCGGGGTTCGGGCGTGCTGTGGGTCAAAAATCGACCGAGGCATGTCAGGATGGTTGGGGATCATTCTAGTATTGTCCGTTTTAATATTCGTGGCCATTTGGGTGGACAAACGGGCGAACGGGGCATTTTCGGGCCAAATCAGTGTGCTATAGACCACGGTTCCATGGGTGGGGACGAAGTTAGGGCGTGCTGTGGGCCAAAAATCTATCGAGGTATGCCAAGGAAGTTGGGGATCATCCCTGTGTTTTCTGTTTCAATATTCGTGGCCATTTAAGAGGACAAACGGGCAAAACGATGCGAATAGGATATTTTCGGGCTAAATCGGTATGCTATAGCCAACGGTTTTGGGTATGGGCCCAGGGTCTAGGCATGTTGTGGGCCAAAAATTGACCGGGGCATGCCAGGGAGGTTGGGGATCATCCCAGCGTGGTTCGTTTCAAGATTCGTGGCCATTTTGAAGGACAAACGGGCTAAACGGGGTATTTTCGGGCCAAATTAATGTGATATAGCCCACGACTTAGTGGGTAGGGCCAGGTTTCGGGCGAGCTGTGTGCCAAAAATTGACCGGGGCATGCCAGGGAGGTTGGGGATCGTTCCAATGCGGTCCGCTTCAATATTCGTGGCTATTTGGGTGGACAAACGGGTGAAACGGCACGAACGGGATATTTTCGGGCTAAATCGGTGTGCTATAGCATATGGTTTCGTGGGTGGGCCCAGGTTCTGGGCGTGCTGTGGGCCAAAAATTGATTGGGGTATGCCACGGAAGTTGGGATCGTCCCAGTTTGGACCGTTTTAATATTCACATTCATTTAGGTGGACAAAAGGGCAAAACGACGCAAATGGGGCATTTTTTAGCAAAATTAACATGCTATAGCCCACATCCGTGGGTGGGCCTGGGTTCTAGGCATACTGTGGGCTAAAAATAGATCGAGCCATTCCAGGGAGATTGCGGATCATCCCAGTGTGGTCCATTTCAATTTTCATAGCCATTAGGGTGGACAAACGGGCGAAACGGCACGTACAGGGCATTTTCAGGCCAAATGGGTGTGCTATAGCCCACGATTCCATGGGTGGGCCTGGGTTTGAGCAAGTTGTGGGTCAAAAATCGATCGGGGCATGCCAGGTAGGTTGGGATCATCCCATTGTGGTCTGTTTCAATATTTTTGTCCATTTGGGTAGACAAACGAACAAAACGGAATAAACGGGACCTTTTTGGGCAAAATTGGTGTGTTATTTCCCACGGTTCCGTGGGTGCGCCCGGGGTCTGGGCGTGCTGTGGTCTAAAATTGACCATGGCATACCAGGGAAGTTGGGGATCGTCCTAATATAGTCCATTTCAATATTTGTTGCCATTTGTGTGGAAAACTGGCGAAACGGTGCGAACGGGGAATTTTTGGGCCAAATCGGTGTGCTATAGCCCATGGTTCTGTGGATGGGCCCGGGGTCCAAGCATGTTGTGGGCTGAAAATCAATTGGGGTATGCCAGGGAGGTTAGGGATCATGTCGGTATGCTCCATTTCAATATTTGTGGCCATTTGGGTGGACAAACGGGTAAAACAGCATGAACGGGGAATTTTTAGGCCAAATCAGTGTGCTATAGCCCATGATTTTATGGTTGGGCCTAGGTTTTGGGCATGCTGTATGTCAAAAATCGATCGGGTCATGCCACGGAGGTTGGGATCATCCCAGTGTGGTCCGTTTCAATATTCGTGGCCATTTAGGTGGACAAACGGGCAAAATAGCAAGAACGAGGCATTTTTGGGCCAAATCAGTGTGCTATAGCCAAATCAATTTCGTGGGTAGGCTCGTGGTCCGAGCGTGCTGTAGGCTAAAAATCAATCGGGGCATGCTAGGAAGGTTGGTGATCATCCCGGTGGGGTTCATTTGAATATTCATGGTTAATTGGGTGGAGAAACGGGTGAAACAGCGCGAACGAGGCATTTTTGGGCTAAATCGGTGTGCTATAGCTTATGATTCCATGGGTGGGCCCATGTTTCGGGCGTAGTATAAGCTGGAAAATGATCGAGGCGTGCCACGGAGGTTGGGGATCATCCCAGTATGGTCCGTCTGAATATTCGAGGTCATTTAGGTGGAGAAACGGGTGAAATAGCGCGAATGGGGCATTTTTGGGCCAAATCGGTGTGTTATTGCCCAAGGTTCCGTGGGTGGGTCTAGGGTTCAGGTGTGTTGTAGGCCAAAAATCAACCGGGGCATGTCACGGAGGTTGGGGATCATCCCAATGTGGTCCGTTTCACTATTCGTGGCATTTTTGTGGACAAATGGGCAAAACGGCGTGAACAAGGTATTTTTGGGCCAAATCGGTGTGCTATAGCCCATGGTTCTATGGGTGGGCCCGGAGTCCGAGCGTGTTGTGAGCTAAAAATTGACCGGGGCATGCCAGGTACGTTGAGGATCGTCACAGTATAGTTTGTTTCAATATTTGTGGCCATTTGGGTGGAAAAACGAGCAAAATGGTGAAAACGGGGCATTTTTGGGCTAAATCGGTATGCTATTGCCCACGATTTCATGGGTGGGCCCAGGGTCCGGGTGTGTTGTGGGGGAAAAATTCGACCAGGGCATGCCATAGAGGTTGGGGATCATTCCATTGTGGTTCGTTTTAGTATTCGTAGTCATTTGAGAGGACAAATGGATAAAACGGCGCAAAAAGGGTATTTGGGGGCCAAATAGGTGTGCTTAACCTACGGTTCCGTGGGTGGGCCCGGGGTCCAGCCATGCTGCGGGCTGAAAACAACCGGGACACGTCAAGGAGGTTGGGAATCATTTCAATGTGGTCCATTTCAATATTCGTGGCCCTTTAGGTGGACAAACGAGTGAAACAATGCAAATAGGACATTTTTAGGTGAAATCGGTGTGCTATTAATTTCGTGGGTGGGCCCGAGATCGGATGTTTTGTGTGCTAAAAATCTACCGGGGCATGCCAGGGAGGTTAAGGATCGTCCCAGTGTGGTCCATTTCAATATTTATGGCCATTTGGGTGGACAAACGGGTAAAACGACACGAACGAGACATTTTTGGGCTAAATCAGCATGCTATAGCCCACGGTTCAATGGGTGGGCCCGGGTTAAGAGTGTACTGTGGGCTAAAAATTTTCTGGGACGTGCCAGGGAGGTTGGGGATCGTCCCAGCATGGTCCGTTTGAATATTTGTGGTAATTTGGGTGGAGAAACGGACGAAAAAGCTGGAATGGGAAATTTTTGGGCCAAATTGGTGTGCTATAGCCCACGGTTTCGTAGGTGAAATCAGGGTCCGGGCATGCTGTGGGATAAAAATTAGCCAGGGAGTGCCAGGGAGGTTGGGCATCGTCCCATTGTGATCCGTTTCAATATTCATGGCAATTTGGGTGGAAAAACAGGCAAAACAGCGCGAACGGGGCATTTTCGGGCCATATTGGTGTGTTATAGCCCACGGTTCTGTGGATGGGCTGGGGTACGGGAGTGTTGTGAGCCAAAAATCGACCGGGGCATGACAGAGAGGTTGGAGATCATCCCAGTATAGTTCGTTTTAATATTCGTGGCCATTTGGGTGGACAAACAGGCGAAACGGAGCAAAAGGGGCATTTTCGGGCCAAATCGGTGTGCTATAGCCCACGGTTCCGTAGGTAGGCCTAGGGTCTGGATGTGCTGTGGGCCAAAAATTGAACGGGGCATGCCATGGAGGCTGGGGATCATCCATTAGGGTCTGTTTCAATATTTGTGGCTATTTCGATGGACAAATGGGCAAAACGACGCAAATACGGAATTTACGGGTCAAATCAGTGTGCTATAGCCTACGGTTCCTTAGGTGAGCCCGGGGGCCGGGCGTGCTATGGGACGAAAATCAACTGAGGCATGTCACGGAGGTTGGAGATCATCCCAGTATTGTTCGTTTAAATACTCATGGTGCCATTCGTTTAAATATAATGGGTTTGACGTTTATTAAATATCCGACTACATTTCCGACTAAATTAGTCGGAAATATCCGACTACAGTAGTCGAAAATTATTTTCCGACAAGATATATTCCAACTACCACAAGTAGTCGGAAAGTAGTCATAAATACCTTAATTTCCGACTACATTTGCCGTCGAAAATTTAATATTTTCTAGTAGTGTTCTCGCCGATTCGCCCGTTTGTCCACCCAATGGCCACAAAAAATTAAATGGACAACACTAGGATGATCCCCAACCTCCCTGGCACACCTAGGTCGATTTTTGGTTCACAACACCCCGGACCCCGAGCCCACCCCCGAAAACGTGGGTAATAGCACATCGATTTCGCCCAAAAATGCCCCGCTTGTGCTGTTTTGCCCATTTATCCACCCAAATGGCCACAAAAAATTAGAAGAACCAAACAAGGACGATTCCCAATATTCCTGGCATGCCTCGATATATTTTTGTCCCACAGCACGCTCGGATCCCGAGACCACACCCAAAACTGTGGGCTATAGCACACTGATTTGGCCCAAAAATGCCCCGTTCACGCCGTTTCGCCAGTTTGTTCACCCAAATAGCCATGATAAATTGAACGAACCACACAAGGATGATGCTCAACCCCCCTGGCATACCCCGATCAATTTTTGGCCCACAGCACGCTCAGACCCTGGCCCCACCCCCAAAACCGTGGGCTATAGCACATCGATTTTTCCCGAAAATGCCTTGTCTCCCCGTTTGTCCACCCAAATGGCCACAAAAAATTAAAAGGAACACACTGGGACAATCCCCAACCTCCCTGGCATGCCTCGGTTGATTTTTGGCCCACAGCATGCCCGTACCCAAGGCCCACCCCTGAAACCATGGTCTATAACACACCAATTTGGCCTGAAAAATGCCCCGTTCCCGCCGTTTCGCTTGTTTGTCCACACAAATGGCGACGAAAAATTAAACGGACCACACTGGGACAATCCCCAACCTTCCTGGCACGCCTAAATCGATTTTTGCCCCACAGTACGCCCGGGCATCGGGTTCACCCCCTATAACACACCGATTTGGCCCGAACATGCCCTGTTCGCGTTGTTTTGCCCATTTGTCCACTCAAATGGCCACGGAAAATTAAACGGACCATATTGGAATGATCCCCAACCTCTTTGGCAGGCCCCGATCAATTTTCGGTGCACAACACGCCCGAACCCTTGGCCCACCCCCAAAACCGAGGGCTATAGCACACCGACTTGGCCCGAAAATACCCTATTCGTTCCATTTCACCCATTTTTAGACCCAAATGGCCACAAAAAATTAAACGAAGCATATTGTGACGATCCCCAATCTCCCTGTTACGCCCCGGTCGATTTTTGGCCCACAACACGCCTGGCACGCCCCGTTTGTCCACTTAAATGGCCACAAAAAATTAAACGGACCACACTGGGATTATACCCAACCTCCCTGGCACGTCTCGGTCGATTTTTGATCCACAGTACGCCTGGACCCCGTGTCCACCCCCGAAAACGTGAGCCATAGCTCACCAATTTAGCCCGAAAATGCCTTATTCGCGCCATTTTGACTGTTTGTCCACCCAAATAGTCACGAAAAATTAAACAGACCATACTGAGATGATCCCCAACCTCCCTGGCATGTCCCAGTCAATTTTCGACCAACAGCATGCCCGAACACCGGGTGCACCCCCGAAATCGTGGGCTATAGCACACCGATTTATCCTGAAAATGCCCCATTCACGCCGTTTCGCCCGTTTGTCCACCCAAATGGCCACGAAAAATTAAATGGACCATACTGGGAAGATCCCCAATCTCCCTAGCATGCCCCGATCAATTTTTGGCCCACAGCACACCCAAACCCCATACCCACCACCAAAACCGTGTACTATCGCACACCGATTTAGCTCAAAAATTCCCCGTTCGTGTTGTTTCTCCCGTTTGTCCACTCACAAGGCCACGAAATATTAAACGGACCACACTGGGATGATCTCCATCCTCCCTAGTACGCCTCGGTCGATTTTCAGCCTATATCATGCCCGAACCCCGGGCCCACCCCTGAAACCATGGGCTATAGCACATCGATTTGGCCCGAAAATGCCCCGTTCGCGCTGTTTCTCCCGTTTGTCCACCCAAATGGCCATGAAAAATTAAACGGACCATACTGGGACGATCCTCAATCTCCTTGGCACGCGCCGATCCATTTTCAGCCTACAGCACGCCCGGACCCAAGTCCCACCCCCAAAACCTTGGGCTATAGCACACCGATTTAGCCAAAAAATGCCCCGTTCGCGCCCTTTCACCCGTTTGATCCACCCAAATGGCCACGAAAAATTAAACAGACCATACTGGGATGATCCCTAACCTCCCTGGCATGCCCCAGTTGATTTTTGGCCCACAGCACTCCCAGACCCCGAGCCCACCCCCAAAGCCGTGGGCTATAGCACATCGATTTGGCCTGAAAATGCCCCGTTCGCGTCGTTGCTCCCGTTTGTCCATCCAAATGGCCACAAAAAATAAAACCCACCAAACTGGGATGATCCCTAACCTCCCTGGCATACCTCGGTCGATTTTCGGCCCACAGCACGCCCGGAACCCGGGTCCACCCTCATAATCATGGGCTATAGCACACTGATTTGGCCCAAAAATGTCGCCCCGTTTTCGCTGTTTTGCCCGTTTGTCCGCCCAATGGCCATAAAAATTAAATGGACCATACTGAGATGATCCCCAACCTCCCTGGCACACCTCGATCAATTTCGATTCACAACAACCCGGACCCCGAGTCCACCCACGAAACCGTGGGTAATAGTACATTGATTTGGCCCAAAAATGCCTCATTCGCGCTGTTTCGCCCATTTGTCCACCCAAATGGCCACAAAAAATTAAACGAACCACACTGGGATGATCTCCAACATCCCTGGCATGCCCTGACATATTTTTGGCCCACAGCATGCCCGGATCCTGGGCCCACACCCAAAACCATGGGCTATAGCACACTGATTTGGCCCAAAAAGGCCCCGTTCGTGCTGTTTCGCCAGTTTGTTCACCCAAATGGCCTCGATAATTTAAACGAACCATACTGGGATGATTCTAAACCCCCTGGCATATCCCGATTGATTTTTGGCCCACAACATGCTCGAACCTCGGGCCCACCCCCGTGGGCTATGGCACACCTATCTGGCCCAAAAATACCCCGTTCACACCGTTTTGCCCGTTTGACCGCCCAAATAGCGACGAAAAATTAAACGAACCACACTGAGATGATCCCCAACCTCTCTAGTATGCTCCTGAATTATTTGTGGCCCACAACACGCCCGGACCCAAGTTTTACCCCCAAAACCGTGGGCTATAGTACACCGAATTGGCTTGAAAATTCCTCGTTCGCGCCGTTTCGCCTGTTTGTCCAACCAAATGTCCACAAAAAAATAAACGGACCATACAGGGATAATCCCCAACCTCCTTGGCATTCCATGGTAAATTTTTGGCTCGCAGCACGCCTGGACCCTGGGCCAACCTCCAAAACCATGGGCTATAGCACATCGATTTGGCTCAAAAATGCCCCGTTCGCGCCGTTTCACCCGTTTGTCCACCCAAATGGCCACAAAAAATTAAAAGGACCATACTGGGATGATCCACAACCTCCCTGGCACACCCCGGTTGATTTTTGGTGCAACGCACGCCCGGACCCCTGCCCACCCCCAAAACTGTGGGCTTTTGCGCACCGATATAGCCCAAAAATAACCCGTTCGTGCCTTTTGTCCGTTTGTCCACCCAAATGGCGACAAAAAATTAAACGGACAATGTTGAGATGATACCCACCTCCTTGTCATATCTCGGTCAATTTTTGGCCCACAGCATGCCCAGACCCCGGGCTCACCCCCAAAATCGTGGGATATAGCACACCAATTGGGCCTGAAAATGCCCCATTCATGCTGTTTCGCTGATTTGTCCACCCAAATGGCCACAAAAAATAAAACGGACCACACTGAGATGATCCCCAACCTCCCTGGCACACTCTGATCGATTTATGGCCCAATACATGCCCGGATCCCTGGCCCACCCCCAAAACCATGGGCTATAGAACACCGATTTGGCCTGAAAATGCTCCGTTCGCACCATTTCGCCCGTTTGCCTACCCAAATGGCCACGAAAAATTAAACGAACCACACTGGGAAGATCCTCAGCCCCCCTAGCATACTGGCACACCCCGGTAGATTTTTGGCCTGCAGCACGCACGAATCCCGAACCCACACCCAAAACCATAAGCTATAGCACACTGATTTGGCCCAAAAATGCTCCATTCGCGTCGTTTTTCCAGTTTGTTCACCTAAATAGCCAAGATAAATTAAACAAACCATACTGGGATGATCCTCAACCCCCCTGGCATACCCTGATTGATTTTCGGCCCATAACAAGCTCGAACCCTGGGCCCACCCCCAAAACCGTGGGCTATAGCACATCGATTTTTCCTGAAAATACCCTATCCGCATGTTTGTCCACCCAAATGGCCTCGAAAAATTAAACGGACCACACTGGGATGATCCCCAACCTTCTTGGCACACCCCGGTTGATTTTTGGCCCACAGCACGCCTGGACCCCGGGACCACCCCCAAAATCGTTTGCTTTAGCACACCGATTTGGCCAGAAAATGCGCCGTTTGCGCCGTTTCGCCCGTTTGTCCACCCAAATGGCCACAAAAAATTAAATGGACCACACTGGGATGATCCTCAACCTCCCTGGCATGCCCCGATTGATTTTTTGCCTACAACACACCCGAACCCCGGGCCCACCCCCAAAACCGTGGGTTATAGAACACCGATTTAGCCTGAAAATACCCCGTTCGCGCGGTTTTGCCCGTTTGTCCACCCAAATGGCCACAAAAAATTAAACGTACCACACTAGGATGATCCCCAACCTTTCTGGCACACTGGGATGATCTCCTACCTCCCTGGCACACCTCGATCGATTTTTGTCCCGCAACACGCCCGAACGCCGAGCCCACCCTCGAAACCGTGGGTTATAGCACACCGATTTAGCCCAAAAATGCCCCGTTCGCGCCGTTTTGCCTGTTTGTCCATCCAAATAGCCACGAAAAATTAAAGGGACCATACTGGGACGATCCCCAACCTCCCTAGCATGCCTCAATTGATTTTGTCCCACAGCACGCCCAGACTCCGGGCGCATCCCCAAAACCGTGGGTTATAGCACACCGATTTGGCCCAAAAATGCCCCGTTCGCGCCGTTTGTCCACCCAAATGGCCACAAAAAATTAAACGAATCACATTGGGATGATCCCACACAACCCTAGCATTCCCCGATCAATTTTTGGCCCACAGCATGCCCGGATCCCTGGTCCACCCCTAAAATTGTAGGCTATAACACACCAATTTATTCCGAAAATGCCCCATTCGCATTGTTTCACCCGTTAGCCGACCCAAATGGCCACGAAAATTTAAATGGACCCCACTGGAATGATCCCCAATCTTCCTGACATGCCCCAGTTAATTTTCGACCCACAGCACGCCCGGACCCAGGGCCCACTCCCAAAATTGTGGGCTATAGCACACCGATTTGGCCCAAAAATGCCCCGTTCCTGCCCTTTTACCAGTTTGTCTACCCAAATGGACACTAAAAATTAAATAGACCATATTGGGACGATCCCCAACCTCCCTGGCATGCCCCGATTGATTTTCAGCTCACAGCATGCCCAAAACCCGAGTCCACCCACAAAACCCTGGGCTATAGCACACCGATTTGGCCCAAAGATGTCCCATTCTCGCTGTTACGCCCGTTTGTCCACCCAAAAGGACACAAAAAATTAAACGGACCACAATGGGATGATTCCCAACCTCCACAGTACTCCCGGACCCCGGGCTTCACCCCCAAAATCGTGGGCTATAGCATACTGATTTTTTTTTGAAAATGCCTTGTTCACACCGTTTCGCCCGTTTTTCCACCCAAATAGCCACGAAAAATAAAACGGACCACCCTGGGATGATCCACAACCTCCCTAGCACGCCCTGGCCAATTTTTCGCCTACAGCACGCCCAGACCTCAGGCTAACCCCCAAAACCGTGGGCTATTGCACAACGATATAGCCCAAAAACTTCTGTTTGTCCACTCAAATAGCCACAAAAAATTAAACGGACCACACTGGGATGATCCCCAACTTCCCTGGCATGCCCTAATCGATTTTTAGCCCACAGCACGCCCGAACCCCGGGCCCACCCCCAAAACCATGGGCTATAGCACGCCGATTTGGCCGGAAAATGCCCCGTTTGCTCCGTTTCACCCGTTTGTCCACCCAAATGGCCATCAAAGATTAAACGGACAACACTAGGATTAACCCCAACCTCCCTGGAACTCTATGGTCGATTTTCGGTCTGCAGCATGCCCAGACACCGGGGCCGCCCTCAAAACAGTGGGCTATAGCACACTGATTTAACTCGAAAATCCCAGTTCTCGCTGTTTCGCCCGTTTGTCCACCCAATGGCCACAAAAAATTAACTGGACCACACTAGGATGATCCCTAATCTCCCTGGCATGCCTCGGTCGCTTTTCGGTTCACAGCACCCTGGACCTCGAGCTCACCCCCAAAACCGTGGGCTATGGCATACCGATTTAGCCCAAAAAAACTAAACGAACCACAATGGGATGATCCCCAATGTCCCTGGCACACTTCGGTAGATTTTTGGCCCACAACAAGCTCGGATACTGGGCCCACACCAAAAATCGAGGGCTATAGTACACAAATTTGGCCTAAAAATTACCCGTTTGCACCATTTAGCCCGTTTGTCCACCCAAATAGCCACGAAATATTAAACGAACCACAGTGGGCTGATCCTCAACCCCCCTGGCACACCCCGATTAATTTTCGTCCCACAGCACGCTCGGACCCCGGGCCCATCCCCGAAATTGTGGGTTATAGCACACCGATTTTGCCTGAAAATGCCTTGTCCAACCGTTTGTCCACCCAAATGGCCACAAAAAATTAGACGGACCACACTAGGACAATCTCCAACCTCCCTGGCATGCCCCGGTTGATTTTTCGCCCACAGCACGCCCGGACCCCGGGCCCAACCCCAAAACCATGGCTATTGCACACTGATTTGGCCCAAAAATGCCCCGTTTCGCCCGTTTGTCTACCCAAATTGCCACGAAAAATTAAACGGACCACACTGGGACGATCCCCAACCTCCCAGGCATGCCCCAATTGATTTTTGGCCTGCAGCACGCCCGAACCCCGAGCCCACCCCCGAAACCGTGGGCTATAGCACATCGATTTGGCCCAAAAATGCCCCGTTCATACGGTTTCACCCGTATGTCCACACAAATGGCCACAAAAAATTAAACGTACCACACTGGGATGATCCCCAACGTCCCTGGCATGCCCCGATCAATTTTTGGCCCACAACACACTTGGGCCCACCCCCGAAACCGTGGTCTATAGCACACCAATTTGGCCCAAAAATGCTCAGTTCACGCCGTTTTACCCGTTTGTCCTCCAAAATAGACACAAAAAATTAAACGAACCATATTGGGATGATACCCTACCTCCCTGGTACGCCCCGATCGATTTTTGGCCCACAGAACGCCTAAACCCCGAGCCACCCTCAAAATCGTGGGTTATAGCACACCGATTTGGCACAAAAATGCCCCATTCACGCCGTTTCGCCTGTTTGTCCACCCAAATAAACACGAAAAATTAAAAGGACCACACTGGGACGATCCCCAACATCCCTAGCATGCCTCAATCGATTTTTTCCCATAGCACGCCCGGACTCCGGGCCCAACCCCTAGACCGTGGGCTATAGCACACCGATTTGGTCCGAAAATGCCCCGTTCGCGCCGTTTCACCCGTTTGTCCAACCACCCTGGCAGGGTGTGCTGGGGGCTGAAATATGGCTATAGCACACCGATTTCGCTCAAAAATTCCCCGTTCGCGCTTTTTCGCCCTTTTGTCCCCCTGGGAGGATCCCCAACCTCCCTGGCATGACCTGGTCGACATTTGGCACACAAAAGGCCCGAACCCCAGGCCCAACCTCAAAACCGTGGGCTATAGCACACTGATTTGGCCAAAACATGCCCCATTTCAATCGTTTGTCCACCCAAATGGCCACAAAAAATTAAACGGACCACACTGAGATATTCCCCAACCTCCCTGACATGCCTCGGTCGATTTTTGGCCCACAGCACGCTTGGACCCCAGTCCTACCTCTGAAACCGTGGGCTATAGTACTCCGATTTGGCTAAAAAATGCACCGTTCGTACCCTCGCACGCCCTGGTCGATTTTGGGCCTACAGCACACCCGGACCTCGGACCAACCCCCGAAACCGTAGGCTATTGCTCACCGATTTGACCCGAAAACTCCCGTTTGTCCACCTAAATGGCCATGAAAACTTAAATGGACCACGCTGGGATGATCCCCAACTGCCATGGCATGCCTCGGCTACACGCTTGGACCCTGGGCCCACCCTCGAAACCGTGGGCTATAGCACACCGATTTGGCCCAAAAATGCCCCGTTTGCGTCGTTTCTCCCGTTTGTCTTCCCAAATGGCCATGAAAAAATAAACTAACCTCAATGGGATGATCCCAACCTCCCTGGCATGCCCCGATCGATTTTTAGCCCACAGCACGCCCGGGACCCGGGCTTACCCCCAAAACCGTGGGCTATAGCACACCGATTTGGCCCAAAAATGCCCGTTTCGTGCCGTTTTATCTATTTGTCCACCCAAATAACCACAAAAAATTAAACGGACCACACTGGGAATATCCCCAACCTCCCTGGCTTGCCACGATCAATTTTTGGCCCACAGAACGCCTGGCCCCCGGGTGCACCCAAGAAATCGTGGGCTATTGCACACCAATTTATCCCCAAAATGGCCCGTTCGCGCCGTTTCGCCCGTTTGTCCACCCAAATGTGCACAAAAAATTAAATGGACCACACTGGGATGATCCCCAACCTCCCTAGCACGCCTTGATCGATTTTGGTCCCACAAAACACCCAAACCCCAAACCCACCCCCAAAACCGTGGGCTATCGCATACTGATTTGGCTAGAAAATTCCCAGTTCGTGTGATTTTTCTCGTTCGTCCTCCCAAAAGGCCACGAAAAATTAAACGGACCATACTGGGACGATCCCCAATCTCCCTGGCATGCCCGAGTCAATTTTTGGCCCACAGCACGCCCTGGCCCCAGGCTCACCATTTCGCCCGTTTGTCCACCCAAATGGCCACGAAAAATTGAACGGACCACACTAGGATAATCCCCAACCTCCCAGGCATGCCCCGATAGATTTTTTGCCTACGGCACGTCCGAACCCCGGGTCCACCCCCGAAATTGTGGGCTATAGCACATCGATTTGGCCTGAAAATGCCCTGTTCGCGCGGTTTCACCCGTATGTCAACCTAAATGGCTACGAAAAATTAAACGTACCACACTGGGATGAACCTCAGCACGCCCAGACCCCGATCCCACCCTCGAAATAGTGGGTTATAACACATCGATTTGGCACGAAAGTACTCCGTTCACGCCGTTTTGCCTATTTTTCCACCCAAATAACCATGAAAAACTAAAGGGACCATACTGGGATGATCCCCAACATTGATTTGGCTCAAAAACGCCCCGTTCGTATCGTTTCTCCTGTTTGTCCACCCAAATGGCCACGAAAAATTAAACGGACTAAACTGGGATAATCCCCAACCTCCCTAGCATGCCCTGGTCAATTTTTGCCTCACAGCACGCCCGAACCTCAGGCCAACCCCCGGAACCGTGGGCTATTGCTCACCAATTTGGCCCGAAAACTCTCGTTTGTCCACCCAAATAACTATGAAAAATTAAATAGACCACACCGGGATGATTCCCAATTTTCCTGGCACACCCTAGTGGATTTTTGGACCACAGCACGCCCGAACCCGGGCCCACCCTAAAAATTGTGGGTTATAGCACACCGATTAGGCCTGAAAATGCCCCGTTCGCGCCGTTTCACCCATTTTTTCCAACCAAAAGGCCACAAAAAATTAAGCGGACCACACTGGGATGATCCCTAACCTCCCTAGCATGCCTCGGTCGATTTTCAGCCAACTACACGCCTGGACCCCCATCCCACCCTCGAAACTGTGGGCTATAGCACACAGATTTGGCCCAAAAATGCTCCGTTCGCGCCGTTCCGCACGTTTGTCTACTCAAATGGCCATGAAAAAAATAAACAAACCATACTGGGATGATCCCTAACCTCCCCGGCATGCCCCGATCAATTTTTATCCTAGAATACTCTCGGGACCCACTTTACCCCCAAAACAATGGGCTATAGCACACCGATTTGGCCCAAAAATGCCTCATTCGCGCCGTTTCATCTATTTGACCACCCAAATATCCATAAAAAACTAAACGGACCACACTGAGAAGATCTCCAACCTCCCTGGCATGCCACAATCGATTTTTGGCCCATAGCACGCCCGAACCCAGGGCGCTCCCCCGAAATCGTGGGCTATAGCACACCGATTTGGCCCGAAAATGCCCCGTTCATGCCGTTTCACCCGTTTGTCCACCCAAATAGCCACAAAAAATTAAATAGACCACACTGGGAAGATCCCAACCTCCCTAACATGCCCTAATTGATTTTTGGCCAACAGCACACCCAAACCCCAGACCCACCTCCAAAATCGTGGCTTTCGCACCCCGATTTGGCTCGAAAATTCCCAATTCGTGTTGTTTTGCCCATTTGTCCTCCCAAAAGAACACAAAAAATTAAATGTACCATACTGGGACGATCTCCAATCTCCTTGGCCTGGCCCGGTCAATTTTTGGCCCACAGCACGCTCGGGCCCCGGGCTCACCACCAAAACCGTAGGCTATAACACATCGATTTAGCCCGAAATTGGCCACAAAAAATAAAACGGACCATATTGGGACGATCCCCAACCTTCCTGGCACGCCTCGATCGATTTTCAGCCCACAGTACGCCAGGGCCCACCCCCAAAACCGTGGGCTAGAGCACTCCGATTTGGCCCAAAAATGTCCCGTTTGCATCGTTTCGCTTGTTTGTCCACCCAAATGGCGACGAAAAATTAAATGGACCATATTAAGACAATCCCTAACCTCCCTAGCACACCCTAGTTGATTTTTTGCACACAGCAGGCCCGGACCCTGGGCCCACCCTCGAAACTGTGGGCTATTACACACCGACTTGGTTCGAAAATGCCCCGTTGCCCATCCAAATAGCCTCGAAAAGTTAAACGAAACACACTGGGACGATCCAAAACCTCCCTGGCCTGCCCTGGTTGATTTTTGGCCCACAGCACCCCCGAACCCCGGGCCCACCCCCAAAACCATGGGCAATAGCACACCGATTAGTCCCGAAAATGCCCCATTCACGTCGTTTAACCCGTTTGTCCACCCAAATGGCCACAAAAAATTAAACGGACAATACTGGAATTATACCCAACCTCCCTGGCATGCCTCGGTCAATATTTGGCCCATAGTACGCCCGAAACCTAGGCCCACCCTCAAAACCGTAGGCTATAGCACAACGATTTAGCCCAAAAATGCCCTATTCGCGTCGTTTCGTGCGTTTGTCTATCCAAATGACCATGAAAAATTAAACGGACCACACTAGGATGATCCCCAACCTCCCTAGCACTCTTCGATCAATTTTTAACCAACAAAATGCCCGGACCCCAGGCCCACCCCCAAAACCGTGGGCGATAGCACACCAATTTGGCTCGAAAATGCCCTGTTCATGCTATTTTGCCCTTTAGTTCCCCCAAATAGACATGAAAACTTAAACGTACCACATTGGGACGATCCCCAACCATCCTGGCATGCCCCGGTCAATTTTCGGCCCACAGCACGCCCGAGACCCAGGCCCACCCGCAAAACCGTGGGCTATAGCACACCAATTTGGCTAGAAAATGCCCCGTTCACACTGTTTCACCTGTTTGCTCATCCAAATAGCCAAGAAAAATTAAAAAGTCCACACTAGGACAATCCCCAACCTCCCAAGCACGCCACGGTCGATTTTTGGCCCACAGCACGCCTGGACCCCGGGCCTTCCCCCGAAACAGTGGGTAATAACATATCGATTTAGCATGAAAACGCCTCATTCGCATTGTTCCACCCATTTTCCCACCCAAATGGCCACGAAAAATTAAACAGACGCCACTGGAATGATCCCCAATCTCCCTAACACACCCTGGTCGATATTAAGCCCACCGCACGCCCGGACCCAGGGCCCACTCCCAAAACCATGGGCTATAGCACACCGATTTAGCCCAAAAATGCCCCGTTCGCGCCCTTTCTCCAATTTTTCCACCCAAATGGCCACGAAAAATTAAACGGACCATATTGGGACGATCCCCTACCTCCCTGGCATACCCCAGTTGATTTTTAGCCCACAGCACGCCCAGAACCCGGGCCCATCCTCGAAACTGTGGGCTATAGCACACCGATTTGGCCTAAAAATGCCCCATTCGCGTTGTTTCTCTCGTTTGTTCAACCAAATGGCCACAAAAAATTAAACGGACCATACTGGGATGATCCCCAACCTCTCTAGCACGCCACAGTCGATTTTTGGTCCACAGTACGCCAGGACCCCGGGCTCACCCCCAAAATCGTGGGCTATAGCACACTAATTTTGTTCATAAATGCCCTGTTCGCATTGTTTCGCCCGTTTTTCCACCCAAATAGCCACGAAAAATTAAATGGACCACACAGGGATGAACCCTAACCTCCCTAGCACGCCCCGGTCGATTTTCGTCCCACAGCACGCCCGGACCCAGGGCCCACCCCCAAAACCATAGGCTATAGCACACCGATTTAACCCGAAAATACCTTGTTCGTGCCGTTTCGCTTGTTTGTCCACCAAATGGCCACGAAAAATTAAACGGACCTCACTAGGATGATCCCCAACCTCCCTGGCATTCCTCTGTCGATTTTCGGCCTACGGAACGCCCGAACCCCGTGTCCACCCCCAAAACCGTAGGCTACAAAATACTAATTTGGCTAAAGAATGCCCCATTCACGCCGTTTCGCCCATTTTTCCACCCAAATAGCCATAAAAAATTAAACGGACCACACTGGGATGATCCCATACCTCCCTGGCACGCCTTGGTCGATTTTTAGCCTACAACACACCCGGGCCCACCCCTAAAACCGTGGGCTATAGTACTCCGATGTGGCCCGAAAATGCCCCGTTCGCGCCGTTTCGCTTGTTTGTCCACCCAAAGAGCCATGAAAAATTAAACAGACCACATTGGGACGATCCCCAACCTCCCTGGTATGCCCCGGTTGATTTTCAACCCACAGTACGCCCGAACCCCAGGCCTACCCCAAAACCGTAGGCTATAGCACACTAATTTTGTCTGAAAATGCCCCATTCGCATCGTTTTGCCTATTTGTCCACCCTAATAGCCACGAAAAATTAAACGGACCATACTAGGATGATCCATAACCTCCCTAGAATACCCCAATCTATATTTGGCCCATAGCACGCCCGGACCCCGGGCCCAACCCCAAAACCGTGGGCTATTGCATGTCGATTTGGCCCAAAAATGCCCCGTTCACGCCGTTTCGCTTGTTTGCCCACTAAAATAGCCACAAAAAATTAAACGGACCACACTAGGATTATACCTAACCTCCCTAGCATAAACTGGTCAATTTTTGGACCACAGCACGCTCGAACCCCAGGCCCACCCCCAAAACTTTGGGCTATAGCATACCGATTTGGCCTAAAAATGCCCCATTCGCGCCGTTTCACCCGTATGTCCACCCAAATGGCCACTATAAATTAAACGGACCACACAAAGATAATCCCCAACCTCCATGGTAAGCCTCGGTCAATTTTTGGCCCACAGCATGCCTGGACCCCGAGCCCACCCTCAAAACCGTGGGCTGTAGCACACCGATTTGGCCCAAAAATACCCCGTTCGCGCCGTTTCGCCCGTTTGTCTACCCAAATGGTCACAAAAAATTAAACGGACTACACTGGGATGATCTTCAACCCTCCTTGCATGCCCCAATCAATTTTTAACCCACTGCATACCCCGAGCCCACCCCCAAAACCATGGGCTATAGCACGCCTGGACCCCGGGCCCATATTGATTTGGCTCGAAAATGCCCCGTTCGCGCTGATTCACCATTTTGTCCCCCTAAATAGCCATGAAAACTTAAACGGACCACATTGGGATGATCCCCTACCTCCATGGTACGCCCCAATCAATTTTGGCTGATAAACTGCCCGAACCCCGGGCCCACCCTCGAAACCGTGGGTTATAGCACACCAATTTGTCACAAAAATACCCCGTTCGCACCGTTTCGCCTGTTTGTCCACACAAATAACCACAAAAAATTAAAGGGACCACACTGGGACGATCCTCAACCTCCCTAGCATGCCTTAGTAAATTTTCGCCCACAGCACGCCCGAACTCCGGGCCCACCCCTAAAACCATAGGCTATAGCACACCGATTTGGCCCGAAAATGCCCCGTTTGCACCGTTTTGCCCACTTTTCCACCCAAATGGACACAAAAAACTAAACGAACCACACTGGGAAGATCCCCAGCCACCATGGCATGGTGTGTTGGGGGCTGAAATTTGGCTATAGCACATCATTTTTTCTCAAAAATGCCCCGTTCGAGCTGTTTCGCCCTTTTATCCCCCCAAATAGCCTCGAAAACTTAAATGGACCATACTGGGAAGATCCACATCTCCCCAGGCATGACCTGGTTGATTTTTGGACCACAACACGCCCGAACACTGGGCCCACCCCCAAAATCATGGGCTATAGCCCACCGATTATGCTAGAAAATGCCCCGTTCGCGCCGTTTCACTCGTTTGTCCACCCAAATGGCCCCAAAAAATTAAACGGACCACACTGAGATATTCCCCAACCTCCCTAGCATGCCTCGGTCGATTTATGACCCACAACACGGTTGGACCCCGGGCTTACCTCTGAAACCGTAGGCTATATAGCACACCGATTTGGCTAAAAAATGCCCTGTTCATATCGTTTTGCCTGTTTGTCCACCCAAATGGCTGCGAAAAATTAAACGGACCAAACTGAGATGATCCCCAACCTCCCTAGCATGCCCTAGTCGATTTTTTCCCTGTAGCACGCCCGGACCTCGGGCCAACCCCCGAAACCATGGGCTATTGCTCACCAATTTGTCCCGAAAACTCTCGTTTGTCCACCCAAATGGCCACGAAAAATTAAATGGACTACACTGGGATGATCCCCAACTTCTCTGGCATACCCTGGTTGATTTTTGGCCAACAGCACGCCTGAACCCCAGGCCCACCCCCAAAACCATGGGCTATAGGACACTGATTTGGCCTAAATTTTTCGTTTCACCCGTTTGTACAACCAAAAGGCCACGAAAAATTAACCAGACCATACTGGGATGATCCCCAACCTACCTGGCATGCCTCGGTCGATTTTTGGCCAACTACACGCCTGGACCCAGGCCCACCCTCGAAGCCGTGGGCTATAGCACACCGATTTGGCCTAAAAATGCTCCGTTCGTGCCATTTCGCACGTTTGTCCACCCAAATGGCCATGAAAAAAATAAAAGAACCATACTCTTGGCACACCCCGATCAAATTTTGGCCCACAATACGCCTGGGACCCGGGATTACCCCCAAAATTGTGGGCTATAGCACACCGATTTGGCCCGAAAATGCCCCATTCGCGCCGTTTCATCTATTTGACCACCCAAATGGCAACGAAAAATTAAACATACCACACTGGGAAGATCTCCAACCTCCCTGGCATGCCACAGTCGATTTTTGGCCCACAACACGCCTGAACCCCGGGTGCACCCCCGAAATCATGCGCTATAGCACACCAATTTATCCCAAAAATGGCCCAATCGCGCCATTTCGCCCGTTTGTCCACCCAAATGGCCACAAAAAATTAAATGGACCACACTGGGACGATCCCCAACCTCCCTAACATGCCCTAATCGATTTTTGTCCCACAGCACAACCAAACCCCAGACCCACCCCCAAAACCGTAGGCTATCGCACATCGATTTGGCTAAAAAATTACCCGTTCGTGTTGTTTTGCCTGTTTGTCCTCCCAAAAGGCCACGAAAAATTAAACGGACCATACTAGGACGATACCCAATCTCCCTGGCATGGCTCGATCAATTTTTGGCCCACAGCACGCTCGGGCCCCGGGCTCACCGTCAAAACCGTAGGCTAAAACACATCGATTTGGCTCGAAAATGCCCCGTTCGCGCAGTTTCGCCCGTTTGTCCACCCAAATGTCCACGAAAAATTAAACGGACCACATTGGGATGATCCTCAACATCCTTGGGATGCCCCGATTGATTTTCAGCCCACAGCACACCCAGACCCCGGCTCCACCCCTGAAACCGTGTGCTATGGCACACCTATTTGCCTCGAAAATGCCCTGTTTACGTTGTTTTTCCCGTTTTTCCACCTAAATGGCCACAAAAAATTAAACGGACCATGTTGGGATAATCCCCAACCTTCCTGGCATGCCCCGTCAATTTTCAGCCCACAACACACCAGGGCTCACCCCCGAAAACGTGGGCTGGAGCACTCCGATTTGACCCAAAAATTCCCCGTTCGCATCGTTTTGCTTGTTTGTCCACCCAAATGGCCATGAAAAATTAAATGGACCATACTAGGATGATCCCCAACCTCCCTAGCACACCCTGGTTGATTTTTGGCACATAGCAAGCCCGGACCCCGGGCCAACCCTTGAAACCGTGGGCTATTGCACACCGACTTGGCTCTAAAATGCCCCGTTCGCACCGTTTCACTCGGTTGTCCATCCAAATGGCCTAAAAAAATTAAACGGACCACACATGGATGATCCCAAACCTCCCTGGCACGCCCTGGTCGATTTTTGGCCCACAGCACGCCCGAACCCCGGGCCCATCCTTAAAACCATGGGCTATAGCACACCGATTATTCCCAAAAATGCCCCGTTCATGTCGTTACACCCGTTTGTCCACCCAAATGGCCACGAAAAATTAAACGGACCACACTAGGATGATCCCCAACCTAAGTGGAACACCTCGGTTGATTTTTGGCCCATAGTTCGCCCGGACCCCAGGCTCACCCTTGAAACCATAGGCTATAGCACACCGATTTGGCCAAAAAATATCTCATTCGCGCCGTTTCGCGCGTTTGTCTACACAAATGGCCACGGAAAATTAAACGAACTACACTGGGATGATCCCTAACATCCCTGACACTCCCCAATTGATTTTTGGCCCACAGAACGCCCAGACCCCGAGCCCACCCCCAAAACCGTGGGTGATAGCACACCGATTTGGCTTGAAAATGCCCCGTTCATGCTATTTCGCCCTTTTGTCCCCCCAAATAGCCACAAAAACTTAAACGGATCACACTAGGACAATCCTCAACCTCCCTGGCATGCCCCGATCAATTTTTGGCCCACAGCACGCCCGGGACCTAGGTCCACCTGCGAAACCGTGGGCTATAGCACACCGATTTAGCCCAAAAATGCCCCGTTCACGTCGTTTCCCCTAATTGACCATCCCAATAATCACGAAAATTAAACGGACCACACTAGGACTATCCTCAAACTCCTAAGCATGCCACGGTCGATTTTTGGCCCACAGCACTCCCAGACCCCGGGCCCACCCCCGAAACCAGGGGTAATAGCATCTCGATTTGGCCTAAAAATGCCCTATTCACGCTGTTTCACCCGTTTGTCCACCCATATGGCCACAAAAAATTAAATCGACCCCACTGGAATGATCCCCAATCTCCCTGACACGCCTTGGTCGATTTTCAGCCCACAACACGCCTGGACCCTAGGCCCACTCCCAAAACTGTGGGCTATAGCACACCAATTTGGCCCAAAAATGCCCCGATCGCGCCATTTCTCCAGTTTGTCCACCCAAATGGCCACGAAAAATTAAACGGACCATATTGGGACGATCCCCAACCTTCCTGGCATGCCCCAGTTGATATTCACCCCCCAACATGCCAAAAACCCGAGCCCACCCCTGAAACCGTGGGCTATAGCACACCGATTTGGCCTGGAAATGCCCCATTCGCGCTGTTTCTCCCGTTTGTCTAACCAAATGGACACAAAAAATTAAACGGACCACACTGGGACGATCCCTAACCTTCTTGGCATGCGAGGTTCAATTTTTGGTCCATAGTACGCCCGGACCCCGGGCGCACCCCTAAAATCATGGGCTATAGCACACCGATTTTGTTTGAAAATGCCCTGTTCGCACTGTTTCGCCAGTTTTCCACCCAAATAGCCACGAAAAATTAAACGGACCACACAGGGTCGATCCCCAACCTCCCTCGCACGCTCCAGTCGATTTTTGGCCCACAACACACCCGGACCCAGGGACCACCCCCGAAACCATGGGCTATAGCACACCAATTTAGCCCAAAAATGCCTCCTCTCTACGTTTCACTTGTTTGTCCACCCAAATGGCCACAAAAAATTAAACGAACCACACTAGGATGATACCCAACGTCCCTAGCATTCCCCTGACAATTTTCGACCTACGGCACGTCCGAACCCCGGGGCCACCCGCAAAACCGTGGGCTAAAGCATACAAATTTGGCTCGAAAATGCCCTGTTTGCTCCGTTTTGCATGTTTGTCCACCCAACTGGCAATAAAAGATTAAACAGACCACACTGGAACGATCCCAAACCGCCCTGGCACACCCCGGTCGATTTTCAGCCCACGGCACGCTCGGGCCCACCCCTAAAATCATGGGCTATAGCACTCCGATGTGGCCTAAAAATGCTCTGTTCGCGCCGTTTCGCTTGTTTGTCCACCCAAAGGGCCATGAAAAATTAAACAGTCCACACTGGGACGATCCCCAACCTCCCTGGTATGCCTCGGTTGATTTTCAACCCACAGCACGCCCGAACCCCAGGCCCACCCCCAAAACCGTAGGCTATAGCACACTAATTTTATCTGAAAATGCTCCGTTCGCATTGTTTCGCCTGTTTGTCCACCCTAATAGCTACAAAAAATTAAACGGACCATACTAGGAAGATCCACAACCTCCCTAGAAAGCCCCGATCGATATTTAGCCCATAGCACGCCCGGACCCCGGGCCCAACCCCAAAACCGTGGGCTATTGCATGTCGATTTGGCCCAAAAATGCCCCATTCACGCCATTTTGCTTGTTTGTCCAACCAAATGGCTACAAAAAATTAAACGGACCACATGGGGATTATCCCTAACCTCCCTGGCATAACCTGGTCAATTTTTGGACCACAGCACGCTCGAACCCCAGGCCCACTATAAATTAAACGGACCACACTAGGATGATCCTCAACATCTCTAGCATGCCTCGATCGATTTTTGGCCCACAGCACGCCTGGACCCCAGGCCCACCCTCGAAACCGAGAGCTATAGCACACCGAGTTGGCCTGAAAATGCCCCATTCGCGTTGTTTCGCCCGTTTGTCTACACAAATGGCCACAAAAATTTAAACGGACCACACTGGGATGATCCCCAACCTCCCTTACATGCCCCAATCGATTTTTGGCCCACAGCGGACCCCAGGACTACCCCCAAAACCGTTGGCTATAGCAGATTAATTTAGCTCAAAAATTCCCCGTTCACGCTGATTCACCATTTTGTCCCCCCAAATAGCCATGAAAACTTAAACGAACCACACTAGGACGATCCCCAACCTCCCTGGCATGACCTGATCAATATTTGGACCACAGCACGCTCGGGACCCGGGCCCACCCCAAAAATCGTGGGCTATAACACACTGATTTTGCCCGAAAATTCCCCGTTCATGCCTTTTTGCCCGTTTATCCACCTAAATGGACACGAAAAATTAAACGGATCGCACTGGGACGATCCCCAACCTCCCTGGCATGCCACTATTAATTTTTGTCCCACAGAACGCCCGGACCCCTGGCCCACCCTCGAAACCGCAGGTAATAGCACATTTATTTGGCCCGAAAATGCCCCGTTCGCGCTGTTTCACCCGTTTGTCCACCCAAATGGCCATAAAAAATTAAACGGACCATACTGGGACGATCCCCAATCACCCTGGTATGCCCCAGTCAATTTTTAGCCCTCTGTACGCCTGGAACCAGGGCCCACCCCTAAAATTGTGGGCTATAGAGCACCGATTTGGCTAAAAAATGCCCCGTTCGTGCCTTTTTTCTCGTTTGTCCACACAAATGGCCACGAAACATTAAACAAATTATACTGGGATGATCCCCAACCTCCCTAACACGCCCCAGTCGATTTTTTCCCACAACACGCCCTGAACCCGAGCTCACCCCCAAAACCGTGGGCTATAGCACACCAATTTGTCCCAAAAATGACTCGTTCGCGCTATTTTGCCCGTTTATCCACCCAAATGGCCACAAAAAATAAAACGGACCAAACTGGGATGATCCTCAACCTCCCTGGTACGCCCCGATAAATTTTTGGTCCACAGCACGATCGGACCCTAGGCCCACCCTCGTAACCGTGGGCTATAGCACACTGATTAGGCTCAAAAATGCTCCATTCTCGTCGTTTCTCCTGCTTTCCACCCAATGGCCCAAAAAATTAAATGGACCACACTGAAACGATCCCCAACCACCCTGGCACGCCTTGGTCGAATTTTGGTTTACAACACCCCAGACCCCGAGTTCACCCCCGAAACCGTGGGTAATAGCACATCGATTTGGCTCAGAAACACCCCGTTCGCGCTGTTTCGCCCATTTGTCCACCCAAATGGCCACAAAAAATTAAATGGACCACACTAGGATGATCCTTAATATCCCTGGCACACCCCGGTAGATTTTTGGCCCACAGCACGCCCGAATCCCAGGCCCACACCCAAAACCATGATCTATAATACACTGATTTGGCCCGAAAATGCCCCATTCGCACTATTTTTCCAGTTTGTTCACCAAAATTGCCACGGTAAATTAAACGAACCACACTGAGATGATCCTCAACCCCTATGGCATGCCTCGATTGATTTTTGGCCCACAACAAGGTCGAATCCCAGGCCCACCCCTAAAACCGTGGGCTATAGCACACCGATTTCGCCCGAAAATGCCCTGTCTGCCCGTTTGTCCACCCTAATAGCCTAAAAAAATTAAACGGACCACACTAGGATGATCCCCAACCTCCCTGGAATGCACCGATTAATTTTTGACCCACAGCACACCCGGACCCTGGGACCACCCCCAAAATCGTGGGCTTTAGCACACCGATTTAGCCCGAAAATGCCCTGTTCGGGCCGTTTCGCCCGTTTGTCCACCCAAATAGCCAAGAAAAATTAAATAGACCACACTGGGATGATCCCCAACCTCCCAGTCATGCCTCGATCGATTTTTGTCCCATAGCATGCCTGGTCCCCGAGCCCACCCCAGAAACCGTGGGCTATAGCACACCGATTTGGCCCGAAAATGCCCCATTCATGCCATTTTACCTGTTTGTCCTCCCAAATGGCCACAAACAATTAAACGGACCACACTAGGAAGATCCTCTACCTCCTCAGCACGCCCCAATTGATTTTTGGCCCACAACACGCCCAAACCTCGGGCCCACCCTCAAAACCGTGGGCTATAGCACACTGATTTGGTTCAAAAACTACGGTTCTCGCTGTTTCGCCTGTTTGTCCACCCAATGGCCACAAAAATTTAAATGTACCACACTGGGATGATCCCCAACCTCCCTGGCATGCCTCGGTCGATTTTCAGTTCATAGCACCCCGGACCCCGAGCCCACCCCTAAAATCGTGGGCTATGGCATACCGATATGGCTCAAAAAAATTAAACAGACTACACTGAGATGATCCCCAACATCCCTGGTACACTCTGATAGATTTTTGGCCCACAGCACGCTCGAATCTCGGGACCACACCCAAAACTGAGCGTTATAGTACACTAATTTGGCCTGAAAATGCTTCATTCGCGCCGTTTAGCCAGTGTGCCCACCGAAATGGCCACAAAAAATTAAACGAACAACACTAGGCTGATCCTCAACCCCCTGGCACGCCCCGATCGATTTGCATCCCACAGCACGCTCGGACCCCGGGCCCACACCTAAAACCATGGGTTATAGCACACCGATTTTGCCCAAAAATGCCATGTCTGCCCGTTTGTCCACCCAAATGGCCTCGAAAAATTAAATGTACTAGACTAGGATGATCCCCAACCTCCCTGGCATGCCCCAATTGATTTTTGGCCCATAGTACTCCCATACCCCGGGCCCAACCCCAAACCCGTGGGCTATTGCACACCGATTTGGCCCGAAAATGCCTCATTCGCGCCGTTTCTCCCGTTTGTCCACCCAAATGGCCACAAAAAATTAAACGAACCACACTGGGATGATCCCTACCCACCCTAGCACGCCCCAATTGATTTTTGACTCGCAGCACTCCCGAACCCCGGGCCCATCCCCGAAACCGTGGGCTATAGCACACCGATTCATCCAGAAAATGCCCCGTTCGCGCCGTTTCACCCGTTAGCCCACCCAAATGGCCAAAAAAATCAAACGGACCACACCGGGACGATCCCCAACCTCCCTGGCATGCCTCGATCAATTTTTGGTCCACAGCACGACCGGACCCCAGCCCCAGCCCCAAAACCTCAGGCTATATCACATTGATTTCGCTCGAACATGCCCCGTTCGCGCTGTTTTGTTCTTTTGTCCCTCCGAATAGCCACGAAAACTTAAATGGACCATACTGGGATGATCGCCAACCTCCCTGGCATGACCTGGTCAATTTTTGGCCCACAACACGCCCGAACCCCGGGCCCAACCCCAAAAACGTAGGCTATAGCACACTAATTTGGCAAGAAAATGCCCCGTTCGCGCGATTTCAAACCTTTGTCTACCCAAATGGCCACAAAAAATTAAACGAACCACACTGAGATATTCCCCAACCTCCCTGGTATGCCTCGATCGATTTTTGACCCACAACACACTTGGACCCCGATCCTACCTCTGAAACCGTGGGCTATAGCACACCGATTTAGCCCAAAAATGCCCCGTTCGTACCGTTTTGCCTGTTTGTCCACCCAAATGGCCATGAAAAATTAAACAGACCAAACTGGGATAATCCCCAATCTCCCTAGCACGCCCTGGTCAATTTTTGTCCAACATCACGCCCGAAACTCGAGCCAACCCCCAAACCCGTGGGATATAGCTCACCGATTTGGCCTGAAAACTCTCGTTTGGCAACCCAAATTGCCACGAAAAATTAAATGGACCACACTGGGATGATCCCCAACTTCCCTAGCACGTCTTGGTCAATTTTTTGCCCATATCTCGCCCGGATCCTGGTTCCACCCCCAAAACCGAGGGCTATAGCACACCGATTTGGCCTAAAAAATGCCCCATTATCGCCGTTTCACCCGTTTGTCCACCCAAAAGGCCACAAAAAATTAAACGGACCACATTGGGATGATCCTCAACCTCCCTGGCATGCCTCGGTCGATTTTTGGCCAACTACACGCCTAGACCCCGGGCCCACCCTCAAAACCGTGGGCTATAGCACACCGATTTGGCCCGAAAATGCCCCATTCACGCCGTTTCACCCGTTTTTCTACCCAAATGGCCATGAAAAAATAAACGAACCACATTGGGATGATCCCTAACCTCCCTAGCATGCCCCGATTAATTTTTAGCCCACATCACGCCCGGGATTCGGGCTTACCCCTAAAATCGTGGGCTATAGCACACCGATTTGGCCCAAAAATGCCCCGTTCATGCTGTTTCATCTATTTGTCCACCCAAATGGCCACGAAAAATTAAACAGACTAAACTGGGAAGATTCCCAACCTCTCTGGCATGCCACGATCGATTTTTGGCCCACAGCACGCCCGGACCCCTGGCGCACCCCCGAAATTGTGGGCTATAGCACACCGATTTAACCCGAAAATGGACCATTCGCGCCGTTTCTCCTGTTTGTCCACCCAAATGGCCACTAAAAATTAAATGGACCACACTGGGATGATCCCCAACCTCCCTAGCACGCCCTGATCAATTTTTGGCGCACGCCCAAACCCTAGACAAACCCCCAAGACCTTGGACTATACTAGGATGATCCCCAATCTCCTTGGCACGCCCCAATTGATTTTTGGCCCACAGCACGCCTGAGCCCCGGACTCACCCATGAAACAGTAGGCTATAGCACATCGATTTGGCCCGAAAATGCCCCGTTCTTGCGGTTTCGCCCGTTTGTCCACCCAAATGGACACGAAAAATTAAACGGACCATATTGGGACGACCCCAACATCCTTGGCATGCCTCGATTGATTTTCAACCCACAGCACACCCGGACCTCGGGTGCACTACCAAAACCGTGGGCTATAGCACACCGATTTGGCTTGAAAATACCCCATTTACGCCATTTTGCCCGTTTGTCCATCCAAATGGCCACAAAAAATTAAACGGACCACATTGGGACGATCCCCAACCTTCCTGGCACGCCCCGGTTAATTTTCAGCCCACAGCACACCCGGGCCTACCCCTAAAACCGTGGGCTAGAGCACTCCGATTTGGTCTGAAAATGCCCCGTTCGCATCATTTCGCTTGTTTGTCCACCCAAATGGCCACGAAAACGGACCATAATAGGATGATCCCCAATCTCCCTAGCTTGCCCCGATTGATTTTTGGCCCACAGAAGGCCCGGACCGCGGGTCCACCCCCAAAACCGTGGGCTATTAGACACCGACTTGGCCCGAAAATGCTCCATTCACACTGTTTTGCTCGATTGTCCATCCAAATGGCCACGAAAAATTAAACGGACCACATTGGGAAGATTCCAAACCTCCCTTGCACGCCCTGGTCAATTTTTGGCCCACAGCACGCCCAAATCCGGGGCCCACCACCAAAACCATGGGCTATAGCACACCAATTAGTCCCGAAAATGTACCGTTCATGCCGTTTCACCCGTTTCTCCCCCCAAATGGCCACGAAAAATAAAACGGACCATACTGGGACGATCCCCAACCTTCCTGCCATGCCTCAGTCGATTTTTGTCCTATAGTACGCCCGGACCCCGGGTCCACCATTGAAACCGTAGGCTATAGCACACCGATTTAGCCCGAAAATTCCCCATTCGCGTCGTTTCACGCGTTTGTCTACCCAAATGGCCACGAAAAATTAAACGGACCACACTGGGATGATCCCCAACCTCCCTGGCACTCCCTAATTAATTTTCGGGCCACAAAATACTCGGACCCCTGGCCCACCCCCAAAACCGTGGGCGATAGCATACCGATTTAGCTCGAAAATGCCCCGTTCGTGCTAATTCGCCCTTTTATCCCCCCGAATAGCCACGAAAACTTAAACGGACCACACTGGAATGATCCCCAACCTCCTTGGCATACCTCGTTCAATTTTTGGCCCACAACACGCCCAGGACCCGGGCCTACCCACAAAACCGTAGTCTATAGCACACTGATTTGGCCCAAAAATGCCCCGTTCGCGCTGTTCCACCTGTTTTCCCATCCAAATAGCCACGAAAAATTAAACGGACCACACTAAGATGATCCCCAAACTCTCAAGCATGCGACGATCGATTTTTGGCCCACAACACGCCCGGAGCCAGGGCCTACCCCCGAAACCATGGGTAATTGCATGTTGATTTGGACTGAAAATGCCCCATTCACGCTGTTTCACCCGTTTGTCCTCCCAAATAGCCACAAAAAATTAAAAGGACCCCACTGGAATGATCCTTAATCTCCCTGACACGCCTCTGTCGATTTTCGGCACACAGCACGCCCGAACCCACGGCCCACTCCCAAAACCGTTAACTATAGCACACCAATTTGGCACAAAAATGCCCCGTTCACGCTCTTTCTCCAATTTGTCCACACAAATGTCCACAAAAAAATGAACGGACCATATTGGGACGATCCCCAACCTCCCTGGCATGCCCCGGCTGATTTTCAACCCACAGCACACCCAGAACCCGAGCCCACCCCCGAAACCATGGGTTATAGCATACCGATTTGGCCCAAAAATGCCCCATTCGCGCCGTTTCGTCAGTTTGTCCACCCAAATGGACACAAACAATTAAACGGACCACACTGGGATGATCCCCAACCTCCCTGGCACACCACGGTCAATTTTTCATCCACAGTACGCTCGGACCTCGGGCTCACCCCCAAAACCATGGGCTATAGCACACCAATTTTGTTTGAAAATGCCCTGTTCGCATCGTTTCAACCATTTTTCCACCCAAATAGCCACAAAAAATTAAACGGACCACACAGGGATGATCCCCAACCTCCCTGGAATGCCCCGATCGATTTTTGGCCCACAGCACGCCCAGACCGAGGGCCCACCCCCAAAATGAAAATGCCTCGTTCGTGCCATTTCGCTTGTTTGTCCACCCAAATGGCCACGAAAAAATTAAACAGACCATACTAGGGTGATCCTCAACCCCCTGTCATTCCCCTGTCAATTTTTGGCCTACGGCACGCTCAAAATCCGGGCCAACCACCAAAACCTTGGGCTACATCATACCAATTTTGTGCGAAAATACCTCGTTCGCGCCGTTTCGCCCGTTTGTCCATCTAAATGGCCACAAAAAATTAAACAGACCATACTGGGATGATCCCCAACTTACCTGGCATGCCTCGATTGATTTTCAGCCCACAGAAGGCACGGGCCCACCCCTGAAACCGTGGGCTATAGCACTCTGATGTGTCCCAAATATACCCCGTTTGCGCCGTTTCACTTGTTTGTCCACCCAAAGGGCCATGAAAAATTAAACAGACCACAATGGGATGATCCCCAACCTCTCTGATATGCCCCGATCAATTTTCAGCCAACAACACGCTTGAACCCCAGGCCCACCCCCAAAACCGTAGGCTATAGCACACCGATTTTGTCTGAAAATGCCCCGTTCGCACCATTTCTCATGTTTGTCCACCCTAATAGCCACGAAAAATTAAACGGACCATACTAGGATGATCCACAACCTCCCTAGCACGCCTCAATTGATATTTGGCCCACAACATGCCCGAACCCCGGGCCCAACCCAAAAATTGTGGGCTATTGCACGCCGATTTAGCCCGAAAATACCCCGTTCGCGCTATTTTTCCCATTTGTCCACCCAAATGGCCACAAAAAATTAAATGAACCACACTGGGATGATCCCTAACCTTCCTGGCATGACCTGCTCAATTTATGGACCACAGCACGGCCGAACCCCAGGCCCACCCCTAAAACTGTGGGCTATAGCCCACCGATTTGGCCAAAAAATGCCCCATTCGTGCCGTTTCACCCGTATGCCATCCCAAATGGCTACTAAAAATTAATCGGACCATACTAGGATGATCCCCAACCTCCCTAGCATGCCTCGGTCGATTTTTGGCCCACAGCACGCCCGGACCCTGGGCCTACCCTCAAAATCGTGGGCTATAGCACACCGATTTGGCCCAAAAATACCCCCTTCGCGCTGTTTCACCCGTTTGTCCATCCAAATGGCCACAAAAAATTAAACGGACCTCTCTGGGATGATCCCCAACATCATTTGCAAGCCCCAATCTATTTTTGGTCAACAGTGGACCTCAGGCCCACCCCCAAAACCGTGGGCTATAGAACATTGATTTGGCTCGAAAATGCCCCGTTCGCCCTGATTCACCATTTTGTCCCCCGAAATAGCCATGAAAACTTAAACGGACCACACTGGGACGATCCCCAATCTCCATGGCATGCCCCGATCAATTTTCAGACCACAGCACGCCCGGGACCCGGGCCCATCCCCAAAATCGTGGGCTATAGTACACTGATTTGGCCTAAAAATTTCCCCGTTCTAGCCTGTTTTGCCCGTTTGTCCACCTTAATGGCCACAAAAAATAAAATGGACCAAACTGGGATGATCCCCAACCTCCCTGGCATGCCCCGATTGATTTTTGGTCCACATCACGATCGAACCCCAGGCCCACCCTCGTAACCGTCGGCTATTGCACAGTGATTAGGCCCGAAAATTCTCTATTCTCTCCGTTTCTCCCGTTTGTCTACCCAATGGCCACAAAAAATTAAATGGACCACACTGGGATGATCCCTAACCACCCTGGCACGTCTTGGTCAATTTTTGGTTCACAACACCCCGAACCTCGAGCCCACCCCCAAAACCGTGGGTAATAGCACATCGATTTGTCTCAAAAACACCCCGTTCGCACTGTTACGCCTATTTGTCCGCCCAAATGGCCGTAAAAAATTAAACGGACCACACTAGGATGATCCCCAATGTCCCTGGCATGTCCCGATATATTTTTTTCCTAAAGCATGCCTAAATCTTGGGCCCATACCAAAAACCACGAGCTATACCACACTGATTTAGCCCGAAAGTGCCTTGTTCGCATCGTTTTGCCAGTTTGTTCACGCAACTGGCCACGATAAATTAAACGAACAATACTGGGATGATCCTCAACCCCCCTGGTATGCCCCGATTGATTTTTGGACTACAGTAAGCTCGGACCCCGGGCCCACCCCCAAAACCGTGGGCTATAGCACACCGATTTCGCGCGAAAATGCCCTTTCCGCCGGTTTGTCCACCCAAATGACCTTTAAAAATTAAACGGACCATACTGGGATGATCCCCAACCTCCTTGGCACGCCTCGGTTGATTTTTAGCCTACAGTACGCCCGGACCTCGGGACCATCCCCCAAAACCGTGGACTTTAGCACACCAATTTGGCCCGAAAATGCCCTATTTGCACCGTTTCACCCGTTTGTCCACCCAAATGGCAACGAAAAATTAAACGGACCACACTGGGATGATCCCCAACCTCCCTAGCATGCCCCGATTGATTTTTGGCCTATAGCACGCCCGAACCTCGGGCCCACTCCCAAAACCGTGGGCTATAGAACACCGATTTTTCCTGAAAATGCCCTTTTCGCATGATTTTGCCCAGTTGTCCACCCAAATGGCCACAAAAAATTAAGCGTACCATACTGGAACAATCTCCAACCTCCCTGGCATGCCTCGATCGATTATCGGCCCACAGCACGCCTGGTCCCCGGTCCCACCCCAAAAACCGTGGGCTATAGCAAACCGATTTGGCCCGAAAAAGCCCCATTCACGCCATTTACCCATTTGTCCTCCCAAATGGCCACAAAAAATTAAACGAACCATACTGGGACGATCCCCAACCACCCTGGCACGCCCCGATTAATTTTTGGCCCACAGCACGCCCGGATCCCTGGTCCACCCCAAAACTGTGTGCTAAAACACACTGATTTGTCCCAAAAATGCCCCATTCACGCCATTTCACCTGTTAGCGCACCCAAATGGCCACAAAAAATTAAACGGACCACACTAGGATGATCCCCAACCTCCCTGGCACGCCCCGGTCAATTTTTGGTCCACAGCACGCCCGGACCCCAGGCCAACCCCCAAAACCTCGGGCTATATCACACCGATTTCGCTCGAAAATGCCCCGTTCGCGTTGTTTCGCCCTTTTCTCCCCCTAAATAGCCACGAAAACTTAAACGGACCATACTGGGATGATCCCCAACCTCCCTGGCACAACCTGGTTGATTTTTGGCCTACAACTCGCTCGAACCCCGGGCCCACCCCAAAAACTGTGGGCTATAGCACACCGATTTGGCCCAAAAATGCTCCGTTTACGCCGTTTCACTCGTTTGTCCACCCAAATAGCCACAAAAAATTAAATAGACCACACTTAGATGATCCCCAACCTACCTGGCATGCCTCGGTCAATTTTTGGTCCACAGCACGCCTGGACCCCGAGCCCACACCCGAAACCGTGGGCTATAGAACACCGATTTGGCTAAAAAATGCACCGTTCGCACCGTTTCACCTATTTCTCCACCCAAATGGCCATGAAAAATAAAACAAACCATACTGGGATGATCCACAACCTCCCTAACATGTCCTGGACAAATTTTAGCCCACAGAACGCCCGGACCTCGGGCCAACCCCCAAAACTGTGGGCTATTGCACATCGATAAGGCCCAAAAACTCTCGTTTGTCCACCCAAATGGCCACAAAAAATTAAGAGAACCACATTGGGATGATCCCCAACTTCTATGGCATGCCCTGGTCAATTTTTGGCCCACAGTACGCCCGAACCCCGGGTCCACCCCCAAAAACATGGGCTATATAGAACACGGATTTGGCCCGAAAATGCCACGTTTGCGCCGTTTCGCCCTTTTGTCCTCCCAAATGGCCACAAAAAATTAAACAGACCACACTAGGATGATCCCCAACCTCCCTGGCATGCCATGGTCGATTTTCGGTCCACAGCACACCCGGATCCTGGGCCCACCCTCAAAACTGTAGGCTATAGCACACTTATTTGGCTCGAAAACTCCCCGTTCTCGCTGTTTCACCCGTTTGTCCACCCTATGGCCATAAAAAATTAAATGGACCATACTGGGACGATCCCTAACCTCCCTGGCACGCCTCGGTTGATTTTTGGTTCATAACATCCCGGACCTTGAGCCCACCCCCAAAACCGTGGGCTATGGCATACCAATTTGGCCTAAAAAAATTAAATGGATCACACTGGGACGATCCCCAACATCCCTGGCACACTCGGGTAGATTTTTGGCCCATAGAATGCTCGGATCCAGGGCCCACACCAAAAACCGAGGGCTATCGCACAATAATTTGGCCTGAAAATGCCCCGTTCACGTCGTTTAGCCCGTTTGTCCACCCAAATGGCCACGAAAAATTAAACGAACCACACTGGGCTGATCCTCAACCCCCCTGGCACGCCCTGATCAATTTTCTTCCCACAGAACGCTCGAACCCCGAGCCCAACCCCGAAACCCTGGGTTATAGCACATCGATTTTTCTTGAAAATGCCTTGTCCGCCCGTTTGTCCACCCAAATGGCGACAAAAAAATTAAACAGACCACACTAGGATGATCCCCAACCTCCCTGGAATGCCCCGGTTGAATTTTAGCCCACAGCACGCTCGTAACCCGGATCTAACCCCAAAACCATGGGCTATTGCACACCAATTTGGCCCAAAAATGCCCCGTTCGCACCGTTTCGCCTGTTTGTCCACCCAAATGGCCACAAAAAATTAAACGGACCACACTGGGACGATCTCCAAGCTCCCAAGAACGCCCCGATTGATTTTTGGCCTACAACACGCCCAAACTCCGGGCCCACCCCCCAAACCGTGGGCTATAGCACACCGATTTGGCCCAAAAATGCTGCGTTTGTGCGGTTTCGCCTGTATGTCCACCCAAATGGCAACAAAAAATTTAAAAGAACCACACTGGGATGATCCCCAACATCACTGGCACGACCCAGTCAATTTTTGGTCCACAGCACGCCCGTACCCCAGGCCCACCCCCGAAACCTCGGGCTATATCACACCTATTTCGCTCAAAAATACTCCGTTCGCGCTGTCTCACCCTTTTGTCCCCCTAAATAGCCACGAAAACTTAAATAGACCACACTGGGACGATCCCTAACCTCCCTGGCATAACCTGGTCGATTTTTGGCCCATAACACGTCCGAACCCTAGGACCATGCCAAAAAACGTGGGCTATAGCACACTGATTTAGCCCGAAAATGCCCCGTTCGCGCCGTTTCACTCGTTTGTCCACCCAAATGGCCACGAAAAATTAAATGAAACACACTGAGATGATACCCAACCTCCCTAGCACACCTCAATTAATTTTTGCCCCCACAGCACGCCTGGACCCCGAGCCCACTCTCGAAACCGTGGGCTGTAGCACACCGATTTGGCTAAAAAACACATCGTTCACACCGTTTGCCTATTTTTCCACTCAAATGGCCACGAAAAATTAAATGGACCACACTGGGATGATCCACAACCTCCATAGCACGCCCTTGCCAATTTTTAGCTCACAGGTCGCCTGAACCTAAGGACAACCCTCTAAACTGTGGGCTATTCCACATCGATATGGCCCAAAAACTCCCGTTTGCCCACCCAAATGTCCACAAAAAATTAAACGGACCACACAGGGACGATCCCCAACTTCCCTGGCATGCCCTGGTCAGTTTTTGGCCCACAACACTCCCGAACCCCGGGCCTACCCCCAAAACCATGGTCTATAGCACACTGATTTAGCCCAAAAATGCCCCATTTGCGCCGTTTCGCCCATTTGTCCACTCAAATGGCCACAAAAAATTAAACGGAACACAATGGAATGATCCCCAACCTCCCTGGAATGCCACGGTCGATTTTCGACCCACAGCCCGCCCAAACCCCAGTCCCACCCTCAAAACCGTGGGCTATAGCACACTGATTTGGCTCAAAAACTCCCCGTTCTCGCTGTTTCGCCCGTTTGTCCACCCAATGGCCACAAAAAATTGAATGGACCACACTGGGAAGATCCCCAACCTCCCTGACATGCCTCAGTCGATTTTTGGTTCACAGCACCCCGGACCCCGAGCCCATCCCCAAAACCGTGGGCTATGGCATACCAATTTAGCCCAAAACAATTAAACGGACCACACTGGGATGATCCCCAATGTCCCTGGCACACTCTGGTAGATTTTTGTCCCTCATAAAGCTTGGATCCCGGGCACACACCCAAAACCGAGGGCTATAGTACACTAATTTGGCCTGAAAATGCCTCGTTCGCGCCGTTTAGTCAGTTTATCCACCCAAATGGCCACGAAGTATTAAACGAACCACACTGGGATGATTCTCAACCCCCCTGGCATGCCCTGATCAATTTTCGTCCCACAACACGCTCGGACCCCAGGCCCACCCTCGAAACCGTGGGTTATAGCCAAAAATGCCCTGTCCACCCGTTTGTCCACCCAAATGGCCACAAAAAATTAAATGGACCACACTAGGACGATCCCCAACCTCCCTGGCATGCCCCGGTTGATTTTTGTCCCACAGCACACCCGAACCTCGGGCCCAACCCCAAAACCATGGCTATTGCACACTGATTTGTCCCAAAAATATGCGGCTTCGCCCGTATGTCCACCCTAATGGCCACGAAAAATTAACCGTACAATACTAGGATGATCTGAAACTTCCCTGGCATACCTCGATTGATTTTCATCCCACAGAACGCTTGGTCCCAGGGTCCATCCCGAAAACCGTGGGTTATAGCACACCGATTTGGCCAAAAAATGCCCCGTTCGCACCGTTTCACTCATTTGTCCACCTAAATGGCCACGAAAAATTAAACGGACCACACTAAGAAAGTCCCCAACCTCCCTGGCATGCCTCGCTCTATTTTCGACCCACATCACGCTTGGACCCCGGGACCACCTCTAAAACCGTAGGCTATAGTACACCGATTTGGCTAAAAAATGCCCCGTTCGTACCGTTTCGCCTGTTTGTCTACACAAATGGCCAGGAAAAATTAAACAAACCAAACAGGGATGATCCTTAACCTCCCTAGCATGCCTTGGTTGATTTTTAGCCCTCAGCACGCCCGGACCCCGGATGCACCCCCAAAATCGTGGTCTATAGCACACCGATTTATCACGAAAATGCCCCATTCACGCCGTTTCCCCCGTTTGTCCACTCAAATAGCCACAAAAAATTAAATGGGCCACACTGGGATAATCCCCAACCTCCCTAGCACTCCCGAACCCCAGACCCACACCCAAAACCATAGGCTATCGCACACCGATTTGGCTCAAAAATTCCTCGTTCATGTTGTTTTGCCCGTTTGTCCTCCCAAAAGGACACAAAAAATTAAACGAACCATACTGGAACGATCCCCAATCTCCCGAGCATGCCCCGGTCGCTTTTCGTCCCACAGCACGCCCAGACCCTGGGCCCACCCCTAAAATCGTGGGCTATAACACACCGATTTGGTCCGAAAATTCCCTGTTTTCTCCTTTTTGCCCGTTTTTCTACCCAATTAGCCATGAAAAATTAAACGAACCACACTGGGACAATCTCCAACCTCCCTGGCATGTCCCGGTAGATTTTTAGCCCATAACACACCCGTACCCAGGGCCCACCCCCAAAATAGTGGGCTATAGCACAATAATTTAGTCCGAAAATTCTTCGTTTGCATCGTTTCGGCCGTTTGTCCACCAAAATGGCCATGAAATATTAAACAGTCCACAACATGCCCCAACCACGTTCGCACTATTTCGCCCTTTTGTCCCCTAAATAGCCAGGAAAACTTAAACGTACCACGCTGGGATGATCCCCAACCTCCCTGGCATGCCCCGATCAATTGTTGGTCCACACCACGCCTGAACCCCAGGCCCACCCCCAAAACCGTGGGCTATAGCACACTGATTTGGCCCAAAAATGCCTTGTTCTTGCCGTTTGGCCCGTCTATCCTCCCAAATAGCCACAAATAATTAAATGGGCCACACTGGGACGATCCTCAACCTCTCTAGCACGCCCTAATCAATTTTTTGGCCCACAACACGGCCAAAACCTGGGTCCACCCTTAAAACCGTGGGTTATAGCACACAAATTTGGCCCAAAAATGCCTCGTTCGTGCCGTTTCACCTGTTTGTCCACCCAAATTGCCATAAAAAATTGAAGGGACCATACTTGGACGATCCCCAACCTCCCTAGAACGCCTCGGTAGATTTTTGGCCCACATCATGCTCGGACTTCGGGTCCACCCCCGAAACCGTGGGCTATAGCACACCGATTTTGTTTGAAAATGCTCCGTTTGCACCGTTTCGCCCGTTTTTTCTCCCAAACAGCCATGAAAAATTAAACATACCATACAGGGACGATCCCTATCCTCCCTAGCACGCCCCGGTCGATTTTTGGCCCACAGAAAGCTTGGACCCAAGTCCCACCCTTGAAACCATGGGCTATAGCACACCGATTTGGCACGAAAATGCCCCGTTCCTACCGTTTCGCTTGTTTGTCAACCCAAATGGCCACAAAAAATTATACGGACCACACTAGGATGATTGCCAACCTCCCTAACATGCTCCTGTTGATTTTTGGACTACGGCATGCCCGAAGCCCGGACCCACCCCCAAAATCGTGGACTACAACATACCAATTTGGCTTAAAAATGCCCTGTTCGTGCCGTTTCGCCCGTTTGTCCACCCAAATAGCCACAAAAATTAAACGAACCACACTAGGATGATCCCCAACCTCCCTAGTATGCCTTGGTCAATTTTTAGCCCACAGCACGCCCGAACCCCAGGCCCACCCACAAAACCGTGGGCTATAGCACACCTATTTTGCCTGAAAACTCCCCGTTCACACCGTTTCGCCTGTTTGTCTACCCAAATGGCCATGAAAATTTAAATGGACCATACTGGGAAAATCCCCATTCTTCTTGTCCCGCCCTGGTCGATTTTTGGACTACAACATTCTCTAACCCAAGGCCCACCCCTAAAACTGTGGGCTATAGCACTCCGATTTAGCCCGAAAATTTCCCGTTCGCGCCGTTTCGCTTGTTTGTCCACCTAAATGGCCATGAAAAATTAAACGTACCACACTGGAACGATCCCCAACCTCCCTAGTATTCCCTGGTCAATTTTCAACCCACAGAACGCCCGAAACCCAGGCCCACCCACAAAATCGTGGGCTATAGCACACCTATTTTGCCTAAAAACTCCCCGTTCACACCGTTTCGCCTATTTGTCCACCCTAATGGACACAAAAAATTAAACGGACCATACTAAGATGATCCCCAACCTCCATAACACTCCCCAGTAGATTTTTGGCCCATAGCACGCCCGTGCCCCGGGCCCAACCCCATAACCGTGGGCTATTGCACACCAATTTGGCCCGAAAGCGCCCCGAAAGTGCCGTTTCGTCCATTTGTCTACCTATATGGCCACGAAAAATTAAACGGACCATACTGGGACAATCCCCATCCTTCTTGTCCCGCCCTGGTCGATTTTTGGACCACAACACTCCTGAACCCAAGGCCCACCCCCAAAACTGTGGCCCGAAAATGCCCCGTTCGCGCCATTTTGCGTGTTTGTCTACCCAAATGGCCAAGAAAAATAAAATGGACCACACTGGGATGATACCCAACCTCCCTGTCATGCCCCAATTGATTTTCGACACACAGCACACCCAGAACCCAGGCCCACCCCCAAAACCGTGGGCTATAGCACATTGATTTGGCTCGAAAATGCCCTGTTCAAGTTGTTTCGCCCTTTGTCCCCCCAAATAGCCATGAAAACTTAAAAGTACCACACTGGGATGATCCCCAACCTCACTGGCGTGCCCCGATCGATTTTTGTCCCACAGCTAGACCGGGACCCGAGCCCACCCCAAAAATCGTGGGCTATAGCACACCGATTTGGCCCAAAAATTCTCCGTTCGCGCCGTTTTGCCCATTTGCCTACCCAAATGGCCACTAAAATTTTAACGGACCATACTGTGATGATCCCCAACTTTCCTGGCACGCCAAGGTTAATTTTTGGCCTACAGCACGCCCGGACCCCGAGCCCACCACCAAAATCATGGGTTATAGCACATCGATTTTGCCAAAAAATGCCCCGTTCGCGCTGTTTCTCCCGTTTGTCCACCCAAATAGCCATAAAAAATTAAACGAACCACACTGGGATGATCCCCAATCTCCCTGGCATGCCCCGATCGATTTTTGGCCCACATCATGCACGAACCAAGGGCCCACCCCCAAAACCGTGGGCTATAGCACACCGATTTAGCCCAAAAATGCCCCGTTCGCGCCCTTTCTCCCATACTGGGATGATCTATAACCTCCTTGGCACACCTCGATCAATTTTCAGCCCAAAGTAAGCCCAGACCCTAAGACCATCCTAAAACCGTGGGATATAGCACACCGATTTGGCCCGAAAATGCCCCATTCGCGCCGTTTTGCCCGTTTGTCCACCCAAATGACCACAAAAAATAAAACAGACCAAATTGGGACGATCCCCAACCTCCTTGGCATACATTGGTAAATTTTCGGTTCACAAAACCCTGAAACCCAAGCCCACCCCCAAAATCGTGGGTATTAGCACATCGATTTGGCTAAAAAATGCCCCGTTTGCGTTGTTTTGCCCATTTCTTCACCCAACTGGCCACAAAAAATTAAACGGACCACACTGGGATGATCCCCAACGTACTTTGCTCGACTTAGTAGATTTTTGGCCCACAGCATACCCAGATCCCACACCCAAAACCATGAGCACACAAATTTGGACCGAAAATGCCCCGTTCGCGCCGTTTTGCCAGTTTGTTTGCCCAAATAGCCACGATAAATTAAACGAACCACACTGGGATGATCCTCAACCCCCTGGCATGCCCCGGTTGATTTTTTTCCTACAGCACACCCGGGCCCACCCCAAAAACCGTGGGCTATAGCTCACCGATTTGGCCCAAAAATGCCCCATTCGCGTTGTTTCGCCCTTTTGTCCACCCAAATGGCCACAAAAAAATAAAACGTACCACACTGGGATGATCCCAACCTCCCTGGCATACCCCAATCGATTTCTGTCCAACAGCACGCCCGGTCCCCAGGACAACCCCCGAAATCGTGGGCTATAGCACACCGATTTGGCCCGAAAATGCCTCGTTCACACTATTTTACATGTTTGTCCTCACAAATGGCCACAAAAAATTAAATGGACCACACTGAGATGATCTCCTACCTCTCTGGCATGCCCCGATTAATTTTTGGCCCACAACACCCCCAAGCCCACCCTCAAAACCGTGGGTTATAGCACATCGATTTGGCCCAAAAATGCCCCGTTCGCGCCGTTGTGCCTGTTTGTCCAACCAAATGACCACGAAAAATTAAAGGGACCATACTGGGACGATCCCCAACCTCCCTAGCACGCCTCGTTTAATTTTCGCCCACATCACGCCGAAACTTTGGGCCCACCCTAAAAACGGTGGGCTATAGCACACCGATTTGGCCCAAAAATGCCCCTTTCGCATCATTTAGCCAGTTTTTCCACCCAAATGGCCACGAAAAATTAAACGAACCATACTGGGACGATCCCAACCTCCCTGGAACGCCTCGGTCTATTTTTGGCCCACAGCACGCCCGGATCCCTAGTCCACCCCTAAAACCGAGGGCTATAGCATATCTATCTGTCCTAAAAATGTCTCATTCGCGTCGTTTCGCCCGTTAGCACACCCAAATGGCAACAAAAACATAAACAAACCACACTGGGATGATCCTCAACCTCCCTGGCATGCCCCGGTCTATTTTTGACCCACAGCATGCCCGGACCCCAGGCCCACCCCCGAAACCCTATTTTATATCACACCGATTTTGGTCGAAAATGCTTCGTTCACGCTGTTTCGCCCTTATGTCACCCTAAATAGCCACGAAAACTTAAACGGACCACACTGGGATGATCCCCAACCTCCTTGGCATAACCTGGTTGATTTTTTGCCCACAATATACCTGAACCCTAGGCCCACCCCCAAAACTGTGGGCTATAACACACCGATTTGGCCCAAAAATGCCTCGTTCGCGCCATTTCACTCATTTGTCCACCTAAATGGCCAAAAAATATTAAACGGACCACACTAAAATGATCCCCAACCTCCTTGGCACACCTCGGTCAATTTTTGGCCCACAGCACACCTGGACGCCGGGCCTACCCCCGAAACCTTAGGCTATAGCACACCGATTTGGCTAAAAAATGCCCCGTTCGCCTGGTTGTCCACCCAAATGGCCAAAAAATAAAATAAATGGACCATACTGGGACAATCCCCAACCTCCCTAGCACTCCCTGGTCAATTTTTTGCCCACAGTACGCCCGGACCTCGGGCCAACCCCCAAAACCATGGGCTATTGCACATCGATTCGGTCCAAAAACTCTCGTTTGTCCACCTAAATGGACATAAAAAATTAAATGGACCACATTGGGACAATACCCAACTTCCCAGGCACGCCCTGATCGATTTTTGGCCCACCGTACGCCCGAACCCCGGGCCCACCCCCAAAATCGTGGGCTATAGCACAGCGATTTAGCCTAAAAATGTCCCGTTCGCGCTGTTTCACCCGTTTGTCCACCCAAATGGCCACGAAAAACTAAATGGACCACACTGGGATGATCGCCAACCTTCCTGGCACTCCTCGGTCAATTTTCGACCAACTACACGCCTGGACCCCAGGGCCACCCTCGAAACCATGGGCTATAGCACACCGATTTAACCCGTAAATGCCCTGTTTGCGCCGTTTCGCCCGTTTGTCTACCCAAATTGCGATGAAAAATTAAACGGACCACACTAGGATGATCCCCAACCTACCTGGCACGCCGCGATCGATTTTTAGCCCACAACACGCCCGATCCCACCCCAGAAACCGTGGGCTATAGTACACCGATTTGGCTCTAAAATGTCCCGTTCGCGCTGTTTCGCCCTTTTGTCCCCCTAAATAGACACGAAAACTTAAACGGACCACACTGGGATGATCCCCAACCTCCCTGTAATGCCTTAGTCGATTTTTTCCCCACGGCACGCCCGGGACCCGGGCTTACCCCCAAAACCGTGGGCTATAGCACACCGATTTGGCCCGAAAATGTCCCGTTCACGCCGTTTCACCTATTTGACCACCCAAATGGACACAAAAAATTAAACAGACCACAACAAGAAAATTCCCAACCTCCCTGGCACACTACTGTTGATTTTTGACCCACAGCACGCCCGGATCCCGGGCGCACCCCCAAAATCATAGGCTATAGCACACCTATTTATCCCGAAAATACCCCATTCGCGCCATTTTGCCAGTTTGTCCACCCAAATAGTCAGAAAAAATTAAATAAACCACACTGGGATGATCCACAACCTCCCTAGCATGCCCCGATTGATTTTTGGCCCACAGCACACCTGAACCCCAGACCCACCCCCGAAACTGTGGGCTATCGTACACCGATTTGGCTCAAAAATTCCCCGTTCGTGTTGTTTTGCCCATTTGTCCTCCCAAGAGGCCACAAAAAATTAAACTGACCATACTGGGATGATCCCCAATATCCCTGGTATGCCTCGATCGATTTTTGACCCACAGCACGTCCGGACCCTTAGTCCACCCCCGAACCCGTAGCACACCGATTTGGTCCAAAAATGCACCGTTCGTGCCGTTTTACTCGTTTTCCACCCAATTAGCCACAAAAAATTAAACGGACCACACTGGGATGATACCCAACCTCCCTGGAATGCCCATTTGATTTTCAGCCCACAACACGCCCGAACCCAGGGCCCACCCCCAAATTCATGGGCTATAGCACACCGATTTTGTACAAAAATGCCCCGTTCGCGCCGTTTCGGCCGTTTGTCCACCAAAGTGGCCACGAAAAATTAAACGGACCTCACTGGGACGATCCCCAGCCTCCCTGGCATGCCTCGATCAATTTTTATCCCACAACACGCATGGACCCGGGGCCCACCCCCGAAACCGTAGGCTATAGCACACCGATTTTTCCTAAAAATGCCCCGTTCGCGCGGTTTTATGCCCGTTTGTCCACCCAAATGGCCATAAAAATTTAAATGAACCACACTGGGATGATCCCCAACCTCCCTAGCATGCCCTGATTGATTTTCAGCCCACAGCACACCCGAGCCCAGCCTTGAAACCGTGGGATATAACTTACCAATTTGGCACGAAAATGCCCCGTTTGCACCGTTTTGCACGTTTGTCCACCCAAATGGCCATGAAAAATTAAACGAACCACATTGGGACGATCCCCAACCTTCCTGGCATGCCCCGGTCGATTTTCATCCCACAGTACGCCCGATCCCACCCCTGAAACTGTGTGCAATAGCACTCCGATTTGGCCCAAAAATGCATCATTCACGTCGTTTCACTTGTTTGTCCACCCGAATGGCCACGAAAAATTAAACCGACCATACTAGGATGATTCCCAACCTCCCTAGCATGCCTCAGTGGATTTTTGACCCACAGCAGGCCCGGGCTCACCCCCAAAACTGTGGGCTACTGCACACTGACTTGGCCTGAAAATGCCCCGTTCGCACCGTTTCACTCGATTGTCCACCCAAATGGCCATAAAAAATTGAACAAACTACACTGGGATGATCCCCAACCTCCCTGGAATGCCCTGGTCGATTATTAGCGTACAGCACACCCGAACCCTAGGCCCACCTCCAAAATCGTGGGCTATAGCACACCAATTTGGCTTGAAAATGCCCCGTTCGCTTCGTTTCACCCGTCTGTCCACCCAAATGGCCACAAAGAATTAAACGGACCATACTGGGATGATCCACAAACTCCATGGCATGCCATGGTCATTTTGTGGCCCACAACATGTCCGGACCTCGAGCCCACCCTCAAAACCGTAGGCTATAGCACGCCGATTTGTCCCAAAAATGCCTCGTTCCTGCCGTTTTGCATTTTTGTCTACCCAAATAGCCACAAAAAATTAAACGGACCACACTGGGATGATCCCCAACCTCCCTGGCACTCCCCAATCAATTTTCGGCCCATAAAATGCTCGGACCTCGGGCCCACCCCTGAAACCGTGGGCAATAGCACATCGATTTTGCTCGAAAATGCCCCGTTCGTGCTATTTCACCCTTTTGTCCCCCAAATAGCCACAAAAACTTAAACGGACCACACTGGGATGATCCCCAACCTCCCTGGCATGCCCTAGTTTATTTTCGGCCCATAGCACGCCCGGGACCTGGGTTCACCCTCGAAACCGTGGGCTATATCACACCGATTTGGCCTGAAAATGCCCTATTTACGTCGTTTTACCAACCCAAATGGCCAAAAAAAATTAAACGAACCATACTGGGATGATTCCCTACCTCCCTAGCATGCCACAGTTGATTTTTGGCCCACAACACGCTTGAACCCTGGGCCCACCCCCTAAACCGTGGGTAATAGCACATCAATTTGGCCCGAAAATGCCCCATTCGCACTGTTTCACCCGTTTGTCCACCTAAATGGCCATGAAAAATTAAACGGTTCCCACTGGAATGATCCCCAATCTCCCTGACACGCCTCGATCAATTTTTTGCCCACAGCACGCCCAGACCTAGGGCCCACCCTCAAAACCGTGGGCTATAACACACCGATTTAGCCTAAAAATGCCCCATTTGTGCCCTTTCGCCAGTTTGTCCACCCAAATGGCCACGGAAAATTAAACGGACCATACTGGGACGATCCCCAACCTCCCTGGCATGCCCCAGTTGATTTTCGGCCCATAGCACGCCCAGAACCCAGGCCCACCCCCAAAACCGTGGGCTATATGATACGAGTCAAATGGACACCTTAGCTTTCGATGACATCATTCGAAGTCAGTACATAGGGCATCAAGCTTTGGTCGCATTGAGGACACAGGATCCTACATGGAGGGGCCAATTTGAGTACACCAAAGAGCAATCCCACGTGTGGAAGATAGCTTGGAGCATTGAAAATTGAGGACTCATGGTTTTGGGTCTTCTTTAAGGGCATTTTGTTCATTTAGCCTTGTCCGGGTAAAAATCCATGACCACCCCTTTTTACTAAGGGTATTATGGTTATTTTGTTATGTAATAAGTTAGACTATAAATAGGTTTTTTTAGTTCATTTGCTAGTTAGTTTTTGAAAGATGAAAAATTGAAACACTTGAAATCCTTTCTCTTGAGAGTAGACCACCTTAGTATAGTTTTAGTTAGGACTTGGAAAATTCATCCTTAGTATAGGGCTTGGAAAAGTCAATATTATTCTTTGCTTGGAAATGGTGAATCTTGAGGTGAGTCGATTACCTTGGCGGTCACCGTAAGAGTGTGGTTTTAATTATTACATTCATTAGGGGTTAATGTTGAAATATACTTGGTTCTTAATCTTGTAATAATCTTGGTATCACTATCTATCCTTTTATTATTTTGCAAATCCGTGTGTTTTTGTGTTTGTCATCTTGTATCCCTTTGTGTTGCTTGTTCTTGTCACGTTTTGTGGACTGTTTTGGCATCTTGGTGGATTGATTTGTATCATTTGGTATTAGATCTATCATTGAATTCGTTCCCACGAGATCAATCTTGGGTTTGTTCACTCAAAAATTTAAAAAAAAAAGGTGTTGAAAAGCTGAAAAAAAACTCAAAAATAGTAATCTGTCCATGTTTTTGTGTTTAGACCGAAATTTGAAGCCTATTTTTCTTGTGATTTTTGTGTGTTTTGTGTGTTATAGTGTTATATATATGTTTACTAACATTAAAAGAGGTGCCCAAGGTCGAAAATCTCACAAAAAAGAAGTTATTCTACGGGTTTGGTGTCTTGGCCGAAGTGTTGTTGTTGTTTGGCCATATTTGTGTCTAGATTTAGGTGTTGTTTTGATTGTCTTTGTTATTTCTTGTGTTGGTTTTATTTATATCTAACACTACTTGAGTCTAACCCAAGTTCTTGAGATAAAAAAAAAATTGCAAGTTGTTATGGGAAGAGTTGATAGCCTATACACTACCAAACACATGAAATTGGCTACTAAGATGCAAATTCCAGCAACCAAATAAAGAGAGAACAACACATAGAATGGAGATGAAGAAGAAGAATGCTTTAAATTAAAGGATAGATAGAAAGACCCTTACTCCTATTCAATGATTAGCACTAGAAGATGTTTCAAAATCTTCAACAAACCTCACAAATAAGAGTTCAAACCTTCCTCTTAGGTGACCCAAAGGAAACACTCTTCCTCAAGTACACCTTTTTTGCCAAATTATCCAAAACAAGTGAAACCCTAACTTCAAATATTCTTGAACCAATTTTCAGATTCTAAGACCTAAAACTAGAAGACTAAAGCTACAAAATAAGAGTAATACTCAATCAATTCATCAAAGTCTACTGAAAAGAGAAGTAAAATGGTTTATTTATACTATTACATGCCAAATGACAAAAATGCCCTTAATGAGGGCTTAGAAATGGACGTCTATGGAGTGTATATTCGGAGAGTAAAATGTCTTCGTTGTCCTTCACTTGAGGCGCCTATGAAGTGTATAAGTTACCCTCCTTCCTTCTCTTGACCAAGGCTTCAAAATACTCCAAAAGTCTTCAATTGCTTGCCAATTCCGAAGCCTTAACTCTTAGACAATACCTTGTGCTCTTGATGCTCATTGTGCTTGTATTATCCTCTCCATCTTGAAGGAATTTGTCCTCAAATTCAGATATTTCAAAAACCAAAGAGAGAGCAAAACAAACACAAAATCCTCTTGGTAGGAGGGTTAGTATTAGTACCATACTTATATCATCAATCCATGGTTGCTCACACTTGACATACATCCACATATCCTTGGTTTTTGACATAAAAAGCTTGGCATAAAGTATACCAAAGACATGAATAGCATCAATATAAAAAATAAGTTAGTGCGACCAGCAACTATAATCTTCACATCTCAAGAATATTTTGGGGTCAAATAGAGATAGTAAGCAAGGGCCTAGGCCATGGTGAAGCATCCCTTTCATTAGATTATTACGCCAAGGGGGTACATATTTGAAATACAACCAGCAGTCCCTTATTTTGTCCATGAAACAATTAGTATGTGCATCATAAACATCAAGGGAAAACAAGCACAAGCCAAAACAATCCCGTCCCCGCCCCACTAGTACACCGGGATCAAATGGGTGAAGTGGCCAAGGGAATAAACCGAAACTACTCATTCCATCTACTAGGGTATCACACTCGCCCCAAGTATTTGTTCTTACGGGAAGACTAGCACACAAGGATAAGGACTTATGACCAAGTAGGCCTCCCTTAGCAACATACACATCATCATACGCAATCTCTCCATACACATGATCACCATTAGAAGAATGGGAATTAACTTGAATATCTTTAATCTCATTACTCACATAATCAAGTAGTGAACCACCCTTAAAAACAAATTGAGCATTACACACAATAATAGTACTACCAATGAAAGATTCATGCTTCTCTACACTAGGGAAACCCGAATTCACATCACCTTGGCTACTAATAGCCACATCACAACATTTTAGACTTGAGTGAGTGTAGAGGGTACCAATTTTACCTTGGGTTGTACTATGGCAGCCCACTTGCCTCAAACTTTCGACCAAGAGTGTACTTGGAAAACCAACATGTTTGGGAGGGACTTCTTTTGGATTCTCCCTTGAAATTATATCTTCTTGTACCTACACATATGAAGAATCAATGCTAGGCAAAATGCTATCATTTGGGTTAGTGATTATCAAGGATTCTTTGTGGACAAGATCCATAATCAAGCATTTTTTTTCCTTTCCAACTTCACTACCCATGGTTTTCTTTTCCCTTTCCTTCTTTTCTTCACACTCTTCTTGCATATTAACATCAAGTTTCTCTCCTTCTTGAGGCTTGGCCTCACTCTCTTTGGTTTCTAACTCATGGAGAGGAGTCATTGGATTTTGTAAAGTATAGGATCTTTGGACTTAAGGTGTTTGGAATTGTGGAGATTTTGGTGGACATAGTCTATCAAACCTTGCTCTAATTCTAATCATGTCACCCCTCATTGAATCCATGTCACTCCTTATAGCATCATTTCCGCTCTTCATTTGTCGACTCAAGGCCTCCATTTGGGCCATCAAAGCTCCCATAACATCATTTCCCAAAGGTTGGGAAGTAGTACCTTCAATTTCCATGGAAAATGTACCTACGAAGTGCAAAAAAAACAGCAAGCAAAATAACCTACAAAATGAGCAAACGAGTTAGTTCAAAAGCCTCACTTCACTCACACTCAACCTCACCTCACACTTGGCTTCACAAGTGTTGGAGAACCGGCAATACTTGGCAAGTTACTTGAGAGGTGAGAACCTTTGAATCGGAATGGATCTTCATTTGAAATGACTCAAAATAAGTGATGCACGAACTTGAACCAACAAAAGTACTACAACTTGAAAACAAGAAAAGCACACAAAAATTGAAGACGCGAAGCAACAAACTCTAATCTAATTACCAAACTAGTAGGTAATTACTACCTTACTAATTAGTAATAGAATCAACACAAAAGTAACTAGAAACAACAAATAGAAACTAGGAAATCTAATTTTAGAACTCAATTTGGCTGATTAGCTAGTGATGATGTGGCAGCTTGTGATTGGACGTTGAGTTTTCAAAATTTTCAACCCTAATTCTCAAGTCTCGGCCTAGAACCCCTTTGGTGAAGAAGAATTTTATTTGGGAGGGAAAAGTGAAGGTTTGAAAGCCTTTTTGGAGCTTCAAATGAATTCAAAAACAAATGGTCCCCCCCTTTGTACTGGGAATGTACTTGATATTGTACTTTGATTATTCCTTTGTCTCTTCTTTCTTTGGATGACAATGAATATGCCAAGGAATAATCTTTCACAAACACAAATTACACTCTCTTTCTTCCCCTTTTTTTGGATAAAACACACTTTTTGAATATTCTTCCTTAGAAAAACTTGATGAACATGGAAGAACAAGATGAATATTTAAGAGTTGACCAAAGTTTGACCCCTAACCAAATGAACTCCAAATCTATTTTTTTTTTGTATATCTAGGTTCCTTAGGCCAATGTGAGCTCAAATAACAATAAATCACAACCAACCAATGTCCACAACACAAAAACCACATGGATCTAGCTTCTTGAAGCTTCAAAACGCCATAACCATGGTGGATCTAGCTCAAAATCAACCAAACTTCACTCTAAAAGTAGATCTAAACTTCCTAGGTGCTAGGGAACAAGAATCTAGCACTTTAAACCAACAAAACAACACAAAAACATGTAGAAATAAGATCTAAAATTCTGTCAAAACACAAAAACGTGAAACATCTATTTTTTTTATTTTCTTGACTTGACTCTTTTTTGATGAGATTTTCTATATAAGAACACTAAAACCAAGATTTAGAGATGTTGGAACAACCCTAAACAAGGCTCTGATACCAAATGATAGCCTATAGACTACCAAACACATGAAATTGGCTACTAAGATGCAAATTCCAGCAACCAAATAAAGAGAAAACAACACATAGAATGGAGATGAAGAAGAAGAATGCTTGAAATTAAAGGATAGATAGAAAGACCCTTACTCCTATTCAATGATTAGAACTAGAAGATGTTTCAAAATCTTCAACACACTTCACAAAGAAGAGTTCAAAACTTCCTCTTAGGTGACCCAAAGGAAACACTCTTCTTCAAGTACACCTTTCTTGCCAAATTATCCAAAACAAGTGAAACCCTAACTTCAAATGTTCTTGGACCAATTTTCAGATTCTAAGACCTAAAACTAGAAGAATAAAGCTACAAAATAAGAGTAATACTCAATTAATTCATCAAATTCTAATGAAAAGAGAAGTAAAATGGTCTATTAATACTATTACATGCCAAATGACAAAAATGCCCTTAATGAGGGTTTAGAAATGAGAGCCTATGGAGTGTATATTCGGAGTGTAAAATGTCTTCATTGTCCTTCACTTGAGGCGCCTATGAAGTGTATAAGTTCCCCTCCTTCCTTCTCTTGACCAAGGCTTCAAAATACTCCAAAAGTCTTCAATTGCTTGCCAATTCCGAAGCCTTAACTCTTAGACAATACCTTGTGCTCTTGATGCTCATTGTGCTTGTATTATCCTCTCCATCTTGAAGGAATTTGTCCTCAAATTCAGATATTTCAAAAACCAAAGAGAGAGCAAAACAAACACAAAATCCTCTTGGTAGGAGGGTTAGTATTAGTACCATACTTATATCATCAATCCATGGTTGCTCACACTTGACATACATCCACATATCCTTGGTTTTTGACATAAAAAGCTTGGCATAAAGTATACCAAAGACATGAATAGCTTCAATATAAAAAATAAGTTAGTGCGACCAGCAACTATAATCTTCACATCTCAAGAATATTTTGGGGTCAAATAGAGATAGTAAGCAAGGGCCTAGGCCATGGTGAAGCATCCCTTTCATTAGATTATTACGCCAAGGGGGTACATATTTGAAATACAACCAGCAGTCCCTTATTTTGTCCATGAAACAATTAGTATGTGCATCATAAACATCAAGGGAAAACAAGCACAAGCCAAAACAATCCCGTCCCCGCCCCACTAGTACACCGGGATCAAATGGGTGAAGTGGCCAAGGGAATAAACCGAAACTACTCATTCCATCTACTAGGTTATCACACTCGCCCCAAGTATTTGTTCTTACGGGAAGACTAGCACACAAGGATAAGGACTTATGACCAAGTAGGCCTCCCTTAGCAACATACACATCATCATACGCAATCTCTCCATACACATGATCACCATTAGAAGAATGAGAATTAACTTGAATATCTTTAATCTCATTACTCACATAATCAAGTAGTGAACCACCCTTAAAAACAAATTGAGCATTACACACAATAATAGTACTACCAATGAAAGATTCATGCTTCTCTACACTAGGGAAACCCGAATTCACATCACCTTGGCTACTAATAGCCACATCACAACATTTTAGACTTGAGTGAGTGTAGAGGGTACCAATTTTACCTTGGGTTGTACTATGGCAGCCCACTTGCCTCAAACTTTCGACCAAGAGTGTACTTGGAAAACCAACATGTTTGGGAGGGACTTCTTTTGGATTCTCCCTTGAAATTATATCTTCTTGTACCTACACATATGAAGAATCAATGCTAGGCAAAATGCTATCATTTGGGTTAGTGATTATCAAGGATTCTTTGTGGACAAGATCCATAATCAAGCATTTTTTTTCCTTTCCAACTTCACTACCCATGGTTTTCTTTTCCCTTTCCTTCTTTTCTTCACACTCTTCTTGCATATTAACATCAAGTTTCTCTCCTTCTTGAGGCTTGGCCTCACTCTCTTTGGTTTCTAACTCATGGAGAGGAGTCATTGGATTTTGTAAAGTATAGGATCTTTGGACTTAAGGTGTTTGGAATTGTGGAGATTTTGGTGGACATAGTCTATCAAACCTTGCTCTAATTCTAATCATGTCACCCCTCATTGAATCCATGTCACTCCTTATAGCATCATTTCCGCTCTTCATTTGTCGACTCAAGGCCTCCATTTGGGCCATCAAAGCTCCCATAACATCATTTCCCAAAGGTTGGGAAGTAGTACCTTCAATTTCCATGGAAAATGTACCTACGAAGTGCAAAAAAAACAGCAAGCAAAATAACCTACAAAATGAGCAAACGAGTTAGTTCAAAAGCCTCACTTCACTCACACTCAACCTCACCTCACACTTGGCTTCACAAGTGTTGGAGAACCGGCAATACTTGGCAAGTTACTTGAGAGGTGAGAACCTTTGAATCGGAATGGATCTTCATTTGAAATGACTCAAAATAAGTGATGCACGAACTTGAACCAACAAAAGTACTACAACTTGAAAACAAGAAAAGCACACAAAAATTGAAGACGCGAAGCAACAAACTCTAATCTAATTACCAAACTAGTAGGTAATTACTACCTTACTAATTAGTAATAGAATCAACACAAAAGTAACTAGAAACAACAAATAGAAACTAGGAAATCTAATTTTAGAACTCAATTTGGCTGATTAGCTAGTGATGATGTGGCAGCTTGTGATTGGACGTTGAGTTTTCAAAATTTTCAACCCTAATTCTCAAGTCTCGGCCTAGAACCCCTTTGGTGAAGAAGAATTTTATTTGGGAGGGAAAAGTGAAGGTTTGAAAGCCTTTTTGGAGCTTCAAATGAATTCAAAAACAAATGGTCCCCCCCTTTGTACTGGGAATGTACTTGATATTGTACTTTGATTATTCCTTTGTCTCTTCTTTCTTTGGATGACAATGAATATGCCAAGGAATAATCTTTCACAAACACAAATTACACTCTCTTTCTTCCCCTTTTTTTGGATAAAACACACTTTTTGAATATTCTTCCTTAGAAAAACTTGATGAACATGGAAGAACAAGATGAATATTTAAGAGTTGACCAAAGTTTGACCCCTAACCAAATGAACTCCAAATCTATTTTTTTTTTGTATATCTAGGTTCCTTAGGCCAATGTGAGCTCAAATAACAATAAATCACAACCAACCAATGTCCACAACACAAAAACCACATGGATCTAGCTTCTTGAAGCTTCAAAACGCCATAACCATGGTGGATCTAGCTCAAAATCAACCAAACTTCACTCTAAAAGTAGATCTAAACTTCCTAGGTGCTAGGGAACAAGAATCTAGCACTTTAAACCAACAAAAAAACACAAAAACATGTAGAAATAAGATCTAAAATTCTGTCAAAACACAAAAACGTGAAACATCTATTTTTTTTTATTTTCTTGACTTGACTCTTTTTTGATGAGATTTTCTATATAAGAACACTAAAACCAAGATTTAGAGATGTTGGAACAACCCTAAACAAGGCTCTGATACCAAATGATAGCCTATAGACTACCAAACACATGAAATTGGCTACTAAGATGCAAATTCCAGCAACCAAATAAAGAGAAAACAACACATAGAATGGAGATGAAGAAGAAGAATGCTTGAAATTAAAGGATAGATAGAAAGACCCTTACTCCTATTCAATGATTAGAACTAGAAGATGTTTCAAAATCTTCAACACACTTCACAAAGAAGAGTTCAAAACTTCCTCTTAGGTGACCCAAAGGAAACACTCTTCTTCAAGTACACCTTTCTTGCCAAATTATCCAAAACAAGTGAAACCCTAACTTCAAATGTTCTTGGACCAATTTTCAGATTCTAAGACCTAAAACTAGAAGAATAAAGCTACAAAATAAGAGTAATACTCAATTAATTCATCAAATTCTAATGAAAAGAGAAGTAAAATGGTCTATTAATACTATTACATGCCAAATGACAAAAATGCCCTTAATGAGGGTTTAGAAATGAGAGCCTATGGAGTGTATATTCGGAGTGTAAAATGTCTTCATTGTCCTTCACTTGAGGCGCCTATGAAGTGTATAAGTTCCCCTCCTTCCTTCTCTTGATCAAGGCTTCAAAATACTCCAAAAGTCTTCAATTGCTTGCCAATTCCGAAGCCTTAACTCTTAGACAATACCTTGTGCTCTTGATGCTCACTGTGCTTGTATCAAGAGTGGATAGTTTTGTTGTTGTTGTTGTTGAAGTTCTTGTGTTGTGTTAAAGAAGTCTTGTAAAAGGTTGTTATTTGATCAAAATTCAAAGGGAAGAGAGTGTGGTTTCTTGTTAGTCTTGAAACAACTTTTAAGACATTACCAAAGAGGAAAAAGAACAAAAAGACCTCCTAAAAGTCTTCATACAAAAAGGGAGTAAGTTCATTTTTCTAGACAAGCCAAAAGAGGAAAGGGGGACAAGACCTCTAAAAGTTTGTCTTGCCAAAAAGGTGAAAGTTGGCCAAGGTTTGAATTCTTAAAAAAAAAAAAGACTTAAAATCTTGTTTGTTAACCTACCAAAATCGAAATTCCCCCTATCTTTGTGAAATTTTAACAACCAAAATTGTGGAACAATAATTTTCAACTTCAACAATATTTTTGTCCATCGACCAATAGTCGAGTGCCACATCATCAATAACTCAAGAATGTTGGAATTCCTAGTTTCACTTTTTTTTATTCAACTGGTTTCCATTTTGTTGGTTCTCATACTAATTAGCAAACTAGTAAATACATACTATATTGTAGATTAGTTTTTGAGTACATTTTTTTCGTGTTAAGCATTGTATTGTGCGCCTTTCTCTTTTATAAGCCGTAGTATTTTCTTTGGTCCAAGTTAGAATATCATTTCTTAAGTCGATAAAACAAGAATCCATTTTGGCCGCCAAGTAGAATTGACATCTTATTGACTACCGGAGTATAAGCAACTTTCAATATTCGCCGCTCCAATTGTGAGAATCACAAAAGTGGGTGTATACGAGTGTTGGTGAGGAGATTTTACTACTAATCTTGTTTGTTCATTATATAGGTACAAAGGCGATATAAGGGGAATATGTCTTCGATAGCCGGGTATTATTGTGACTACAACATGGGAGACTATGATTATAGTAAAGGGTTTTATGGCTACGAAGTTGAGGGAGATTACGGAGGCTATGAAAATAGCCATGATCAAAACTTGGGCAGATTTGAGAGTTACGGTTTTGAGGAAGAAAATGAGGTGAATGAAGTGCCTAGTACTTATGGGGAACTTGGAGATGATGTAGGACCACATGATGGATCTTATGATGACGTTAGGGCATGTGAGAAGTCTTAAAATTCTCATTCCGAACCTAGATTTGGTGTTAGGTATAACCCTTTCGTTCACAAAGATTATGAGAGCTATGATGAGAGTACACATGAGGAGTGTGAAGATTCATATTCTCCACGTCGTAGTACTTCTATCAAGATCGATATAGTGTGAATGGTTATACTAGCTCTAGTGAAGGTTGTCCAACGAGAAGAAGAGGGTATGCATCTCCAAAACTGAGGGGTACTCGTGTGCTTTATAATGTTGATCCGAGAAGGAGTGTACACTCTGGAAAGGTGACCATTTGTGGGATACCGGGCAGCCTTGTTGTATTAAATGATAGGTACTATAGTAACTACATCATTCCATCCATGGTTGACTACTTGGGGTTGTTTCGTGAGCCTTTACTTATTCCATACTTCTTGGACGGGTTTAAGGTTACCTAGAGGGTCAAGTCTGTCTTCTCCCAATTTGAATACCATAAGGAGGTATGGTGCGATATTATTCCATTAAAATACGGTCATGTTTGCTTAGGTGCCGATTGGTTTGCACAACATAGAGTTCCAAACATGCAAAATTGGCCAAATATTGTAAGAGACCAATGGGGGAATCGCCTCATGACTTACTTCCCAAGCCACGAAGAGAAATGCCTACCTACTCCAATACAAATTATTATGAGAGAGAAAAGATTGAGAGGAGTAAGGGAGTTCAAGGTGGTAATCCGAGAGTGGAAAAAAGAGAGGTTGTGTGGATCGAAGTGAGGGGATTACCACCAAACCATGCTAACATTGGTTGTCCTTCTATTTCTAAGGATATTTGTGTAGGTACCAACATGACAAACGAAGGCGAACAATGTCGAAAGGTAGTTGTTTCCAAAGCTTGTGGAGGACCTTCATGACAAAGAAGAATCTACTCAAGGACTTCAAGGTAAAATAGCTAACTCTTACACTTTCGTGCATGTGAATGATAATTGTTTGGCTAGTAGCCCATTGAGTGTGAGTTGTAGATTGCCGATATATGAGTCTATTGTTTCTTTTCCACTTGATGATGATGTACGTGTTGTGAGTGTAGATACACTAGTTGATCCTATTGATAACCGAATCGACTCTTCTTGTAAGATCGATTTATGTCCACCTAGTGTTGAACCATTGTGTTGAATGAAAGTACATTATCTTCTGAAATTGGTGTTGATCAACTTATGTGTGAAAATTACCCACCACTTGAGGATGTGTATAATGTGATTAATGAACCTCAAGTATGTGATGATGTTGAAAATGTTGATCAAAAGAATAGGAGTGAACCCGAGAGCTATTCTTGGGATAATCTTGCACTTGAAATCTCTTTGAAACTTGATATTGATCTTTTAGAGAGTGATGTTATAACCACTCCTAATGAACCTAGTGGTGAAATTGATGGTATAGCTTGCCTTAGAAGCTATAGCCGATATGCTAACCCACTATGGTGTGGCAACATTCCTTCTAAAGATGGAAATCTCTTCTTGGAAGATGAGAGAACTCTTAAGGGTAAGGGATGTGTGGTCTTGGAAACTAATTCTCCTTCTACTTTCTGTGAATTTATTCTTGAGAGTACTCATGGTGATGATTGTGAAACTAGTAGTGAGTACACACATGAGGTCACCTTAGTAAAAGTCGACTTGAGTGATATATTTCTCTACTCTCTACTTGCTTTGGATAATATGTATGCTATTGTAGATAGTATGTCATTTAGTTTGGGTGGAGACCACGGGAAAGGGGAGTATTTTCTAGACCCGTGTCTATGGCCACTCTTCCCATTTGACCCTGATGCCAAATATAGATTTGATGATGATGATGCACACAACTTGTTGCTTGGTTTACATTACAAGCAAAGTATTACTTTTGGTGAATTCCATAGCCAAATCCTTTATGCTTTTTTCATTAATTATTTAATATTTAGTTCAAAGGATCCTTGGTTATATTCTAAATATGTGCAACCTTGGCATGTTAAGGTGATTTTTCATGCTAACCGTAACTCTAATGCTATGAGGAGTTTGTATTTGTGTGTCCTTTCTTTGGTTTTACAAGGTTTGGATTCGAGGTTGAATCCTTTTCAAGAAGGGGAGGATGATACGAGTCAAATGGACACCTTAACTTTTGATGACATCATTCGAAGTCAGTACGTCTGTCATCAAGCTTTGGTCGTATTGAGGACACATGATTCTACATGGAGGGGCCGATTTGAGTACACCAAAGAGCAATCCCACGTGTGAAAGATTGCTTGGAGCATTGAAAATTGATGACTCACGGTTTTGGGCCTTCATTAAGGGCATTTTGTTCACTTAGCCTTGTCCAAGTAACACTCCATGACCACCCCTTTTCATTAAGAGTATTATGGTCATTTTTTTATGTAATAAGTTAGACTATAAATAGGTTCTATTAGTTCATTTGCTAGTTAGTTTTTGAAAGATGAAAAATTGAAACACTTGAAATCCTCTCTCTTGAGAGTAGACCACCTTAGTATAGTCTTAGTTAGGACTTGGAAAAGTCATCCTTAGTATAGGGCTTGGAAAAGTCAATATTGTTCTTTGCTTGGAAACGGTGAATCTTGAGGTGAGTCGATTACCTTAGCGGTCACCGTAAGAGAGTGGTTTTGATTATTAAATTCATTAGGGGTTAATATTGAAATATACTTGGTTCTAAATCTTGTAATAATCTTGGTCTCACTATCTATCCTTTTATTATTTGGAAAATCTATGTGTTCTTGTGGTTGTCATATTGTATCCCTTTGTGTTGCTTGTTCTTCTCACGTTTTGTTGACTGTTTTGGCATCTTGGTGGACTGATTTTTATCACTATAGCACACCGATATGGTTCGAAAATGCCCCGTTCGCGCCGTTTCGCCCGTTTGTCAACCCAAATGGCCACAAAAAATTAAACAGACCACACTAGGATGATCCCCAACCTCCCTGGAAAGCCCCCATTAATTTTTGGTCTACATCATGCTCGGACCCCGGGCCCACCCTCGAAACCGTGGGCTATAGCACACTGATTTGGCCCGAAAACTCCCCGTTCTCGCCGTTTCGCCCGTTTTTCCACCCAATGGCCACAAAAAATTAAATTGACCACACTGGGATGATCTCTAACCTCCTTGGAATGCCTCAGTCGATTTTTGGTTCTTACCACCCCGGACCCCGAGCCCACCCCCAAAACCGCGGGCTATGGCATACCGATTTGGCCTAAAAATGCCTTATTCACGCTGTTTTGCCCATTTATCCACCCAAATGACCACGATAAATTAAACGGACCACACATGGACGATGCCCAACCTCCCTGGCACGCCCTAATTGATTTTCAGCCAACAGCACGCCGGGCCCACCCCCGAAACCATGGGCTATAGCACTCCGATTTGGCCCAAAAACGCCCCGTTCGCGCCGTTTCGCTTGTTTGTCTACCCAAATAGCCACGAAAAACTAAACTGACCAGACTGAGATGATACCCAACATCCCTGGAATACCCTGATCGATTTTCAGCCCACAGCACGCCCGAATTCCAGGTCCACCCCCAATATCGTGGGCTATAGCACACCGATTTGGCCCGAAAATGCCCCGTTCGCACCGTTTTGCCTGTTTGTCCACCCAAATGGTCACGAAAAATTAAAAAAACCACACTGTGATGATCCCCAACCTCCCTAGCACACCCTGGTCAATTTTGGGATGACAGAACACCCGAACCTCGGGCTCACCCCTAAAACCGTGGGCTATTGCACATCGATTTGGCCAGAAAACGCCCTGTTCGCGCAATTTTGCCCGTTTGTCCACCCAAATGGCCACGAAAAATTAAATGGACCACACTAGGATGATCCCCAATCTCTCTGGCACATCCTGGTCAATTTTTGGCCCACAGCACGCCTGAACCCCGGGCTCACTCCAAAATCATGGGCTATAGCACACCGATTTGGCCCAAAAATACCCCGTTCACGCCGTTTTACCCATTTGTCCACCCAAATAGCCACAAAAATTAAACGGACCACACTAAGATGATCCCCAACCTTCCTGGCATGCCTCGGTCTATTTTTGGACCACAGCACGCCCGTACCCCGGACCCACTCTCAAAACCGTGGGCTATAGCACTCCGATTTGGCTCGAAAATGCCGTGTATGTGTTGTTTTGCCCTTTTGTCCCCCCAAATAGCCACGCAAACATAAAGGGACCACATTGGGAAGATCCCCAACCTCCCTGGCATGCCCCGGTTGATTTTCGGCCCACAACACGCTCGGGACCCGTGCCCAACCCCAAAACCGTAGGCTATAGCACACCAATTTGGCCCGAAAATCTCCCGTTCAAGCCGTTTCGATTGTTTGCCCACCCAAATGGCCACGAAAAATTAAACGGACCACACTGGGTTGATCTCAAACTCCCTGGCACACCACGGTCAATTTTTGGCCCACAGAACGCCCGAACCCAGGTCCACCACCGAAACCATGGATAATAACACATTGATTCGGCCCGAAAATGCCCCATTCGCGCTGTTTCACCCGTTTGTCCACTCAAATGGCCACAAAAAATTAAATGGACGACACTGGAACGATCCCCAATCTCCCTGGCATGCCCCGGTCAATTTTTGGCACACTGCACGCCCGGACCCATGGCCCTCCCCGGAATCGTGGGCTATGCATACCGATTTAGCCCAAAAATGCGTCGTTCCCGCCCTTTTGCCCGTTTGTCCACCCAAATGGCCACGAAAAATTTAACGGACCATACTGGATGATCCCCAACCTCTCTGGCACTTCCCGATTAATTTTTGGCCCACGGAACGCCCAGACCCTGGGCCCACCCCCAAAACCGTGGTCTATAGACACCGATTTGGCCCAAAAATTCCTCGTTCGCGCCATTTCTCCCGTTTGTCCACCTAAATAGTCAAAAAAAATTAAACGGACCATACTGGGATGACCCCCGACCTCCTTGGCATGCCCCAGTTAATTTTCGTCCCATATCATATCCGGACACCTGGGCCACCTACGAAACCGTGGGCTATAGCACACTGATTTGGCCCGAAAATGCCCCGTTCTTGCCGTTTTGCCTGTTTGTCCACCCAACTTCCACAAGAATTTAAATGGACCACACTGGGAGGATTCCTAACCTCCCTGGTATGCCTCGATCGATTTTTGATTCAAAGCACCCCGGACCCCGAGCCCACACCCAAAACCATAGGTTATAGCATATTGATTTGGCCCGAAAATGCTCCGTTCACGCTGTTTTACCTATTTGTCCACCCAAATAGCCACGAAAACTTAAACGTACCACACTGGGACTATCCCCAACCCCTCTGGCACGCCCGGATCCCGAGTCCACACCCAAATTTGTGGGCTATAGCACACTAATTTGGCCCAAAAATGCCCTGTTCACGCCGTTTCGATCGGTTGTCCACCTAAATGGCCATGAAAAATTAAACGAACCACACTGGGATGATCCTCAACCCCCTTACCACGCCCCAATTAATTTTTGGCCAACAGCATGCCCGGACCCCGGGCCCACCTCCAAAACCGTGGGCTGTAGCACATCGATTACGCCAAAAAATACCCCGTTTGCGTGGTTTCTACCCGTTTGTCCACCCAAATATCCACAAAAAATTAAACAGACCACACTGGGACGATCACCAAACTACCTGGCAAGCTCAGTGCACACCCGGACCCCAAGCCCACCCCTAAAACCGTGGGGTATAACACACCGATTTGGCATGAAAATGCCCCGTTCATGCCGTTCCGCCTGTTTGTCCACACAAATAGCCACAAAAATTTAAATGGACCACACTGGGATGATCCCCAACATCCCTAGAACGCCTTGGTCAATTTTCAGCCCACAGCATGCCCGTCCCTACCCCCAAAACCGTGGGCTATAGCACATCGATTTGGCCCGAAAATGCCCCGTTGGCACCGTTTTTCCTGTTTCTACACCCAAATGGCCATGAAAATTTAAACGAACTACACTGGGATGATATTCAACCTTCCTAGCATGCCCCGGTTGATTTTTGGCCCACAGCACGCCCGGACCCCGGGCCCTACCCCAAAACCGTGGGCTATTGCACACCGATTTGGCCCAAAAATGCCCCGTTTGCGTCGTTTTGCCCGGTTATCCACCCAAATGGCCACAAAAAATTAAACGGACCACACTGGGACGATCCCCAACCACCCTAGCATGCCTTGGTTGATTTTTAGCCCATAGCACACATGGGTCCACCCCCAAAACCGTGGGCTATTGCACACCGATTTGGACCTAAAATGCCCCGTTCGCGCTGTTTTGCTCGTTTGTCCAACCAAATGGACACAAAAAATAAAACAGAACACACTAGGACAATCCCCAACCTCCCTGGCACGCCCTGTTCTGATTTTTGGCCAACAGCATGCCCGAACCATGGCCCCACTAAAACCGTGGGCTATAGCACACCGATTTGGTCTGAAAATGCTCCATTCGCGCTGTTTCACCCGTTTGTCCACCTAGATGGCCACAAAAAATTAAACAGACTATACTGGGATAATCCCCAACCTCCCTGGCATGTCTCGATCAATTTTTGGCGCACGAAATGCCCGGAATTCGACCCCACCCCCAAAACCATGGACTATAGCTCATCGATTTGGCTCGAAAATGCCCCGTTCGCGTTGTTTCACTTTTTCCCCCCAAAATAACCACTAAAACTTAAACGGACCACACTGGGACTATCCCCAACCTCCTTTTCATGTCCTGGGCGATTTTCGGCCCACAACACGCCCAGGACCCGGGCCTACCTCCAAAACCATGGGCTATAGCACACTGATTTGGCCCGAAAATGCCCCGTTCGCCCTGTTTTGCCCGTTTGCCCATCCAAATGGCTATAAAAAATTAAACGGACCACATTGGGACGATTCCCAACCTCCCTGGCATGCCTTGGTCGATTTTTAACTCACAGCACACTCGGACCCTGGCCCCTCCCCCAAAATTGTAGGCTATAGCACACCGATTTAGCCCGAAAATGCCCCGTTTGCGTTGTTTCACTCGATTGTCTACACAAATGGCCATGAAAAATTAAACGGACCATACTGGGATGATCTCTAACTTACCTGGCATATCTCGGTTAATTTTTGGCCAATAGCACGCCTGGACCCTGAGCCCACCCTCAAAACCGTGGGCTATTGCACACCGATTTGGCTCGAAAATGCCCCGTTCGCGCCGTTTCAGACGTTTGTCTACCCAAATGGCCATGAAAAATTAAACAGACCATACTGGGATGATACCCAACCTCCCTGGCTTGCTCCAATAAATTTTTAGTGCTCAGAACGCCTAGACCCCGGGCCCACACCTAAAACCATGGGCTATAGCACACTGATTTCGCGCAAAAATGCCACGTTCAGGCTGTTTCACCCTCCCCCCCAAATAGCAACGAAAAGTTAAACGGACCACACTGAGATGATCCCCAACCTCCTAGAATGCCTCGGTCGATTTTTGGTACACAGAATGCCTGGGACTCAGGCCTACCCCAAAACTATGGGATAGCACACCGATTTGGCCCAAAAATGCCCCGTTCGCGCCGTTAATCTCGTTTGCCCACCCAAATGGCCATGAAAAATTAAACGAACCACACTGGGATGATCCAAAACCTCCCTGACACACGCCGAACAATTTTCGGCCAACAGCACGCTCGGATCCTGGGCCCACCCCCAAAACCGTAGCCTATAACACACCGATTTAGCCCAAAAATGCCCCGTTTGCGCAATTTCACCCATTTGTCCACCCAAGTGGCCACAATAAATTAAACGGACCACACTGGGATGACCCCGAACCTCCCTGGCACGCTCCGGTTGATTTTTAGCCCACAGTAAACCCGGACCCCGGTCCCACCCCTAAAACCGTCGACTATAGCACACCGTTTTGGCCCGAAAATGCCCCGTTTACGCCGTTTTGCCAGTTTGAACACCCAAATGGCCACGAAATATTAAACGGACCACACTGGAACGATCCCCAAGCTCTTTGGCAGGCCCCGATCGATTTTTAACCCACAGCACGCCCGGACCCTCCCCTAAAACCATCGGCTATAGGACTCCGATTTGGCCCCAAAAAGCCCCATTCGCGCTGTTTTGCTTATTTGTCCACCTAAATGGCCACAAAAAATTAAACGGACCACACTGGGACGATGCCCAACCTCCCTGACATGCCCCGGTCGATTGTCAACCCACAGCACGCCTGAACCCCTGGCCCACCCCCAAAACCGTGGGCTATAGCACATAGATTTGGCCCGAAAATGCTTCGTTCGCACCGTTTTGCCTGTTTGTCTACCCAAATAGCCTTGAAAATTAAATGGATCATACTGGGATGATCCCCAACCTCCCTAGCACTCCCCGGTAGATTTTTGGCCCACCGCACCACCGAACCCCAAGCCTACCCAAAAACCATGGGCTATTGCACACTAATTTGTCCCTAAAATGCCCTATTCGCGTTGTTTCGCCCATTTGTCCACCCAAATGGCCAAGAAAAATTAAACGGACCATACTGGGATGATCCCCAACCTCCCTGGTACGCCCTGGTCGATTTTTAGCACATAGCACGCCCGAACCCCGAGCCTACCCCAAAATCGTGGGCTATAGCACACCGATTTGGCTCGAAAATGGCCCGTTCGTGCCGTTTTACCCATTTGTCCACCAAAATGGCGACGGAAAATTAAACAGACCATACTGGGATGATCCCCAACCACCCTGGCACGCCTAAGCTGATTTTTAGACCACAGACCGCCCGGACCTCGGGCCCACCCTCAAAACCGTGGGTTATAGCACACCGATTTAGTCCAAAAATGCCCGTTCGCGCAGTTTTGCCTGTTTGTCCACCCAAATGGCCACAAAAATTAAAGGGACCACACTAGGATGATCCCTAACCTCTCTGGCATACCACGGTCAATTTATGGCCCACAGCACGCCCAAACCCCGGGCCCACTCCTAAAACCATGGATAATAGCATACCGATTTGGCCCAAAAATGGTCCATTTATGCGGTTTTGCCCGTTTGTCAACCCGAATGGCCACGAAAAATTAAACAGACCACACTGGAACGATCCCCAACCTCCCTGGTACGCTTCGGTTGATTTTGAAGCCTACAGCACACCCGAGCCCACCCTTGAAACCATTGGCTATAGCACACCGATTTGGCTCAAAAATGCCCCATTCGCGCCGTTTCGCCTGTTTTTCCACCCAAATGGACAGGAAAATTTAAACCAACCACACTGGGATGATCCCCAACCTCTTTGGCACGCCTCGATCGATTTTCAGCCCATAGCACGCCCGGGTCCACCCCCAAAACCATGGGCTATAACACTCCGATTTGGCCGAAAAATGCCCTGTTCGCGCCGTTTCGCTTGTTTGTCCACCCAAATAGCCACAAAAAATTAAACAGACCACACTGGTATGATCCCCAACCTCCTTGGCATTCCTCGATCGATTTTCAGCCCACAGCACGCCCGAACCCCAGGTATACCCCCAAAATCGTTGGCTATAGCACCTCGATTTGAACCGAAAATACCCTGTTCGCATCGTTTTGACTGTTTGTCCACCCAAATGGCCACAAAAAATTAAACAGACCACACTGGAATGATCCCCAATCTCCCTAGCATGACCCGGTTAATTTGTGGCCTACAGCACATTCGGGCTCCTGGCCCACCCCCAAAACCATGGGCTATTGCACATCGATTTGACCCAAAAATGCGTTATTCGCGCCGTTACTCCCGTTTGTCTACCCAAATGGCCATGAAAAATTAAACGGACCACACTTGGATGATCCCCAACCTCCCTGGCACGCCCTGGTCGATTTTTGGCCCACAGCACACCCGAACCCCGAGCCCACCCCTAAAATCGTGGGCTATAGCACATCGATTTAGCCCGAAAATGCCCTGTTCACACCGTTACACCCGTTCGTCCACCCAAATGTCCGCGAAAAATTAAACAGACCACACTGGCAAGATTACCAACCTCCCTTGCACGCCCTGATCGATTTTTGGCCCACAGCACGCCCGGACCTCGGGCCCACCTAATAAAATCATGGACTATAGCACACTGATTTGGCTCGAAAATGCCTTGTTCACGCTGTTTTGCCCTTTTGTCCCCCCAAATAGCCACGAAAACTTAAACGAACCACACTAGGATGATCCCCAACCTCCCTGGCATGCCCCGATTGATTTTTAGCCCACAGCAAGCCCGGGACCCGGGCCCACCCCCAAAACGGAGGGCTATAGCACACCGATTTGGCCGGAAAATGCCTCGTTCGCGCCGTGTTGATTGTTTTCCCACCCAAATAGTCACAAAAAATTAAACGGACCACATAGGGACGATCCCCACCTCCCTGGCACTCCACTGTCGATTTTTGGCCCACAGCACGCCTGAAAATCGGGGCCACCCAAAAAACCATTGATATTAGCACATCGATTTGACCCAAAATATTCCGTTCGCTCTGTTTCGCCCATTTGTCTACCCAAATGGCAACAAAAAATTAAACGGACCACACTGAGATGACCCCAATCTCCCCGACATGCTCCATACAATTTTCGGCACACAGCTCACCCAGATCGATGGACCACCCCTTAAATCGAGGCTATAGCACGCCGATTTGGCCTAAAATGCCCCGTTCGCGCCCTTTCGCCCGTTTGAGAACCCAAATGGCCACGAAAAATTAAACGAACCATACTAGAATGATCCCCAATCTCCCTGGAATGCCCCGATCGATTTTATGCCCACAACACGCCCAGACCATGGGCCCACCCCCAAAATCATGGGCTATAGCATATTGATTTGGCCCGAAAATGCCCCGTTCCGGTCGTTTCGCCCGTTTGTCCACCCAAATGGTCACAAAAAATTAAACGGACCATACTGGAATAATCACCAACCTCCCTGGCATGCCCCAGTGAATTTTAGGCCTACAGCATGCCCGAACACCGGGCCCACCCTTGAAACCGTGGGATATAGCACACTGATTAGCCCAAAAAATCCCTGTTCTCACCGTTTTGCTCATTTGTCCACCCAATGGCCAAAAAAAATTAAATGTACCACGTTGGGATGATACCCAACTTCCCTGGCATGCCCTGGTTGATTTTTTCTTCCCAGCACCCCGGACACCAAGCCCACACCCAAAAACGTGGGCTATAACATACCGATTTGGCACAAAAATGCCCCGTTCACGCCGTTTTGCCCGTTTGTTCACCTAAATGGCCACGAAAAATTAAACAGACCACAAAGGGATGATCCCCAACCTCCTTGGCAGGCCCCGGTAGATTCTTGGCCCACAACATGCCCGGATCCCGGGCCCACCCCCAAAACCGTGGGCTATAGCACACCGATTTTTCCCGAAAATGCCATGTTCGCTCGTTTGTCCACCCAAATGTCCACGGAAAACTAAACAAACCATACTGGGATGATCCCCAACCTCCCTGGCACGCCCTGGTCGATTTTTGGCTCACAGCACGTCGGGACCCCGGGCCCACCCCCAAAGCTGTGGGCTACAGCACACCGATTTAGCCCGAAAATACCCCATTCGTGCCGTTTTGCTCGATTGTCCACCCAAATAGCCACGAAAAATTTAACGAACCACACCTGGACAATCCCAACATCCCTGGCATAACGTGATCGATTTTCGACCCATAGCACGTTCGGACCCCCAGCCCACCCCCAAAACCGTGGGCTATGGCACACCAATTTGGCCCGAAAATGCTCCGTTCGCATCGTTTTGCCTGTTTTTCTACCCAAATAGGCACGAAAAATTAAACGAACCACAGTGATATGATCCCCAACCTCCATGGAATGCCCCGATCAATTTTTAGACCACAGTACGCCCGGACCCCGGGCCCACCCCCAAAACCGTGGGCTAGAGAACACTGATTTGGCTAGAAAATGCCTCGTTAACGCCGTTTCGCTCGCTTGTCCACCCAAATGGTCACGAAAAATTAAATGGACCACACTAGGAAGATCCACAACCTCCCTGGCATGCCCCGGTCAATTTTCGGCCTACAGCAAGCCCGAACTCCGGACCCACCCCCAAAATTGTGGACTACAGCACACCGATTTAGCCCGAAAATGCCACGTTTGCGTTGTTTCGGCCGTTTGTCCAACAAAATGGCCACGAAAAATTAAAAGGACCACAATGGGACGATCCCCAACCCCCCTGGGATTCCCCGATCAATAATCAGCCCACAGCACGCTCGAACCCCGGGCCCACCCCCAAAACCGTAGGCTATAGCACACCGATTAAGCCCGAAAATGCCCCATTCGCGCGGTTTTGCCCTTTTGTCCACCCAAATGGCCACGACAAATTAAACGGGCCACACTGGGACAATCACCAACCACCCTGGCATGCCCCGATTGATTTTCAGCCCATAGCATGCCCGAACCCCGGGCCCACCCCTGAAACCATGTGCTATAGCACATCGATTTGGCTCAAAACTTCTCCGTTCGTGCCATTTTGCTTTTTTATCCACACAAATGTCCAAGAAAAATTAAAGGGACCATACTAGAATATCCCCAACCTCCCTGGCACGCCCCGGTCGATTTTCAGCCCACAGGACGCCCGGTCACACCGCCGAAACCGTGGGCTATAGCACATCAATTTGGCCTAAAAATGCCCTGTTCGCACCATTTTGCCTGTTTCCCTACCCAAATAGCCACAAAAAATTAAGCGGACCATATTGGGATGATCCCTAACCTCCCTAATACGCCTCAATCGATTTTTGGCCCACAGTACGCCCAGACCCCGGGCCCACCCCCGAAACCGTGGGCTATTGCACATTGATTTGGCCCGAAAATGCCCCTTTAGCATCGTTTCAACTGTTTGTCAACCCAAATGGCCACGAAAAATAAATGAACCACACTGGGACGATCCCTAACCTCCATAGCACGCCCCGGTCAATTTTTAGACCACAATACGCTCGGGCCCGACCCCAAAACTATGGTCCATTGCACACCGATTTGGATCGAAAATGTCCCGTTCAGGTCGTTTCACCCGTTTGTCCTCCCAAATGGCCACGAAAAATTAAACGGACCATACTAGGATGATCCCCAACCTCCATGGCATGCCCTGGTCGATTTTTGGCCCACAGCTCTCCCGAACCTCAGGCCTACCCCCAAAATCGTGGGCTATAGCACACTGATTTGGCCCGAAAATGCCCCATTCACGCCGTTTCACCCGTTTGTCCACCCAAATATCCAAGAAAAATTAAACGGACCACACTGGGATGATCCCTAACCTCCCTGGCATGCCCCGATTAATTTTTGGCCCACCTCAAAAATTGTGGGCTATGCCACACCCATTTGGCGCAAAAATGCCCCGTTGGCACTTTTTCGCCCTTTTGTCCCCCAAATAGCCACGAAAAGTTAAACAGACCACACTGGGACAATTCCCAACCTCCCTGGCATGCCCCGATCAATTTGTGGCACACAGCATGCCCGGGACCCGGGCCTACCCCCAAAATCGTGGGCTATAGCACACCGATTTGACCCAAAAAATGGCCCATTCGCACCGTTTTACTCGTTTGCCCACCCAAATGGCCAGAAAAATTAAACGGACCACACTGGGATGATCTCCAACCTCACTGCCACGCCCTGATCGATTTTCGGCCCACAGCACGCTCGGATCCTTGGCTCACCACTTAAACCATAGGCCATAGCACACCGATTTAGCCCAAAAATTCCCAATTCATGCAGTTTTTCCTAAATGTCCACCCAAATAGCCACAACAAATTAAACAGATCACACTGGGATGATTCCCAACCTCCCTGGCATGCCCCGATTGATTTTTATCCCACAAAACACATGGAACTCGGGCCCACCCCTAAAACGGTGGGCTATAGCACACCGATTTGGCTCGAAAATGCCTTATTCGCGCCGTTTCGCCCGTTTGTCCACCCAATGGCCACAAAAAATCAAACGGGACACACTGAGACGATCCTCAACCCTCCTGGCATGTCCCGATTGATTTTCATCCAACAGCACGCCCCGACCAACCCCCGAAACCTTGGTCAATAGCACTCCGATTTGGCCCAAAAATACCTCATTCACGCCGTTTTGCTTATTTGTCCATCCAAATGACCACAAAAAATTAAACGGACCACACTGGGATGATCCCCAACCTCCCTAGCATGGCCCGATCGATTTTTAGCCCACAACACGCTCGAACCCCAGGCCCACCCCCGACACTGTGGGCTAAAGCACACCAATTTAGCCCGAAAATGCCTCGTTAGCACCGTTTTGCTTGTTTGACACCCAAATGGCCATAAAAATTTAAACGGACCACACTGGGATGATCCCAATCTTCCTAGCATGACCCGGTTAATTTTTGTCCCATAACACATTCGGGCTACGGGCCCACCCCCAAAACCATAGGCTATTGCACATCGATTTGACCCAAAAATGCCCTATTCGCGCCGTTACTCCTGTTTGTCCACCCAAATGGCCATGAAAAATTAAACGGACCATACTTGGATGATCCCCAACCTTTCTAGCATGCCCTGGTCAATTTTTAGCCCACAGCACGCCCGAACTCCGAGCCCACCCCTAAAATCGTGGGCTATAGCACATCGATTTGGCCCAAAAATGCCCTGTTCACGCCGTTACACACGTTCGTCCACCCAAATGTCCACGAAAAATTAAACAGACCATACTGGTAAGATCAACAACCTCCCTTGCACGCCCTGATCGATTTTTGGCCCACAGCACGCCCGGACCTCGGGCCCACCTAATAAAATCATGGACTATAGCACACTGATTTGGCTCGAAAATGCCTTGTTCACGCTGTTTTGCCCTTTTGCTCCCCAAAATAGCCACTAAAACTTAAACGAACCACACTCAGACGATCCCCAACCTCTTTGGCATACCCCGATTGATTTTTAGCCCACAGCAAGCTCAGGACCCGGGCCCACCCCTAAAACCGAGGGCTATAGCACACCGATTTGGCCGAAAAATGCCTCGTTCATACAGTGTTGATTGTTTTCCCACCCAAATGGCCATGGAAAATTAAACGGACCACACAGGGATGATCCCCACCTCCCTGGCACGCCACTGTCGATTTTGGCCCACAGCACACCTGAAAATTGGGGCCACCCAAAATACCATTGATAATAGCACATCGATGCTGTTTTGCCCATTTTTCTACCCAAATGGCGACAAAAAATTAAACGGACCACACTGAGATGAACCCCAATCTCCTCGACATGCTCCGGTCAATTTCTCGACACACAGCTCACCCGGATCCATGGACCACCCCATAAATCGAGGCTATAGCACACCGATTTGGCCTAAAAATGCCCCGTTCGTGCCCTTTCGCCCGTTTGAGGACCCAAATGGCCACGAAAAATTAAACGAACCATACTAGATGATCCCCACCTCCCTGGCATGCCCCGATCGATTTTATTGCCCACAACACGCCCAGACCTCGGGCCCACCCCCAAAATCGTGGGCTATAGCACATTGATTTGGCCCGAAAATGCCCTGTTCCGGTCCGTTTCGCCCGTTTGTCCACCCAAATGGTCACAAAACTTAAACGGACCATACTGGAATAATCCCCAACCTCCCTGGCATGCCCCAGTCAATTTTTGGCCCACAACACGCCCGAACACCAGGCCCTCCCTTGAAACCGTGGGCTCTAGCATACCGATTTGGCCCGAAAATTGCCCTGTTCTCACCGTTTTGCTCATTTGTCCACCTAATGGCCACAAAAAATTAAATGTACCATGTTGGGATGATCCCCACTTCCTGGCATGCCTCGGTTGATTTTTTGTTCCAGCACCCCGGATACCGAGCCCACACCCAAAAATGTGGGCTAATAACATACCGATTTGGCATAAAAATGCCCCGTTCACGCCGTTTTGCCATTTGTCCACCCAAATGGCCACGAAAATTAAATGGACCACACAGGGATGATCCCCAACCTCCTTGGCATGCCCCGGTAGATTCTTGGCCCAGAGCATGCCCGGATCCCGGGCCCACCCCCAAAACCATGGGGCTACAGCACACCGATTTTGCCCGAAAATGCTTTGTTCGCTCGTTTGTCCACCCAAATGGCCACGGAAAACTAAACGAACCATACTGGGATGATCCCCAACCTCCCTGGCACGCCCCGATCAATTTTTGGCTCACAGGCACGTTGGGACCCCGGCCCACCCCCAAAGCCGTGGGCTACAACACACCAATTAGCTCGACAATACCCTATTCGTGCCATTTTGCTCGTTTGTCCACCCAAATAGCCACGAAAAATTTAAAGAACCAAACATGGATGATCCCAACATCCCTGGCATAACGCGATCGATTTTCGACCCACAACACATCCGGACCCCCGGCCACCCACAAAACCATGGGCTATGGCACACCGATTTGGCCCGAAAATGCCCCGTTCGCATCGTTTTGCCTGTTTTTCCACCCAAATAGGCACGAAAAATTAAACGAACCACAGTGGTATGATCCCCAACCTCCATGGAATGCCTCAATCAATTTTTAGCCCACAGTACGCCCGGACCCCTTGCCCACCCCGAAACCGTGGGCTAGAGAACACTGATTTGGCTTGAAAATGCCTCGTTAATGCCCGTTTCCGCTCGCTTGTCCACCCAAATGGTCACAAAAAATTAAACGGACCACACTAGGAATATCCACAACCTCCCTGGCATGCCCCGGTTAATTTTTGGCCCACAGCAAGCCCGAACTCTAGGCCCACCCCAAAATTGTGAACTACAGCACACCGATTTAGCCCGAAAATGCCACGTTCGCGTTGTTTCGGGCCGTTTGTCCAACAAAATAGCCATGAAAGATTAAAAGGACCACAATGGGACGATCCCCAATCTTCCTGGGATTCCCCGATCAATTTTCGGCCCACAGCACGCTCAGACCTCGGGCCCACCACTAAAATCGTAGGCTATAGCACACGATTAGGCCCGAAAATGCCCCATTCGCGCGGTTTTGCCCTTTTGTCCACCCAAATGGCCACGACAAATTAAACGGCCCACACTGGGACGATCACCAACCTCCCTGGCACGCCTCAATTAATTTTCAGCCCATAGCATGCTCGAACCCCGGGCCCACCCCTAAAACCGTTTGCTATAGCACATCGATTTGGCTCAAAAATTCCCCGTTCGTGCCGTTTTGCTTGTTTGTCCACACAAATGGCCAAGAAAAATTAAACGGACCATACTAGAATATCCCCAACCTCCTGGCACGCCCCGTTCGATTTTCAGCCCACAGGACGCGCCGATCACACCGCCGAAACCATGGGCTATAGCACATCAATTTGGCCTTAAAATGCCCTGTTCGCACCATTTTGCCTGTTTCTCCACCCAAATGGCCACAAAAAATTAAGCGGACCATATTGGGATGATCCCTAACCTCCCTAGTACGCCTCGTGGTCGATATTTTGGCCCACAGTACGCCCAGACCCCGGGCCCACCCCCGAAACCGTGGCTATTGCACACTGATTTGGCCCAAAAATGCCGCTTTAGCATCGTTTTCACCCGTTTGTCAACCCAAATGGCCAAGAAAAATTAAACGAACCACACTGGGACGATCCCTAACCTCCCTAGAACGCCCGCCGGTCAATTTTTAGACCATAGCACGCTCGGGGCCCACCTCCAAAACCGTGGTCCATTACACACCAATTTGGATCGAAAATGTCCCGTTCGCGTCGTTTCGCCCGGTTTTTTCCTCCCAAATGGCCACGAAAAATTAAACGGACCATACTAGGATGATCACCAACCTCCATGGCATGCCCTGGTCGATTTTTGGCCCACAGCTCTCCCGAACCTCAGGCCCACCCCCATAATCGTAGGCTATAAGCACACTGATTTGGCCCGAAAATGCCCCATTCACGGCCGTTTTCACCCGTTTGTCCACCCAAATGTCCAAGGAAAATTAAACGGACCACACTGGGTTGATCCCCAACCTCCCTGGCATGTCCCGATCAATTTTTGGCACACCTCCAAAATTCTGGGCTATAGCACACCCATTTGACACAAAAATGCCCCGTTGGCGCTTTTTTTGCCCTTTTGTCCCCCAAATAGCCACGAAAAGTTAAACAGACCACACTGGGACGATTCCCAACCTCCCTGGCATGCCGCCGATCAATTTTTGGCACATAGCATGCCCGGGACCCGGGCCTACCCCCACAACCGTAGGCTATAGCACACCGATTTGACCCAAAAAATGGCCCATTCGCACCGTTTCACTCGTTTGCCCACCCAAATGGCCATAAAAATTAAACGGACCACACTGGGACGATCTCCAACCTCACTGGCAAGCCCCGATCGATTTTCGGCCCACAGCACGCTCGGATCCTTGGCTTACCACCTAAACCATAGGCTATAGCACATCGATTTAGCCCAAAAATTCCCAGTTCATGCGGTTTTGCCTATTTGTCCACCCAAATAGCCACAACAAATTAAAAGACCACACTGGGACGATTCCCAACCTCCTTCGCATTGCCCCGGTTGATTTTTATCCCACAACACACGTGGAACCCGCGCCCACCCCTAAAACGGTGGGCTATAGCACACCGATTTGGCTCGAAAATGCCTCGTTCGCGCCATTTCGCCCGTTTGTCCACCCAATGGCCACAAAAAATCAAACGGACCACACTGAGACGATCCTCAACCCTCCTGGCACGTCTCGGTCGATTTTCATCCAACAGCACGCCCCGACCAACCCCGAGACCATGGTCAATAGCACTCCGATTTGGCCCAACAATACCTCATTCGCGCCGTTTTGCTTATTTGTCCATCCAAATGGCCACAAAAAATTAAACGGACCACACTGGAATGATCCCCAACCTCCCTGGCATGGCCCGATCGATTTTCAGCCCACAACACGCTCGAACCCTAGGCCCACCCCCGACACCGTGGGCTAAAGCACACCAATTTGGCCGAAAATGCTCCGTTCGCACCGTTTTGCCACTTTTCCCACCAAAAATGGCCTCAAAAAATTAAACGGGCCACACTGGGACTATCCTAACCTCCCTAGCACTCCTCGATCAATTTTTGGTACATGGGAACGCCCGAGTCCACCCCTAAAACCGTGGGGCTATTGCACACCGATTTGTCCCGAATATACCCAATTTGCTCCGTTTCACCCGTTTGTCCACCTAAATAGCCATGAAAAATTAAACGGACCACACTAGGATGATCCACAACCTCCCTGGTACGCCTTGTTTATTTTTTAGCCCACAGCATGCCCGAACCTCGGGCCTACCCACAAAATCGTGGGCAATATCCCACCGATTTGGCCCGAAAATGCCCGTTCGCACCGTTTCACCCGTTTGTCCATCCAAATGGCCAGGAAAATTAAACGGACCACACTAGGATGATACCCAACCTCCCTGGAATGCCTCGATCGATTTTCAGACCTTAGCTCGCCCGATCCTCGGGCCCACCATCGAAACCGTGGGCTATAGCACATTGATTAAGCCCGAAAATGCCCCGTTCGTGCCGTTTCGCGCAGTTTTTGCCCGTTAGTCCACCCAAACGGCCACGAAAAATTAAATGGACCATACTGGGATGATCCCTAATCTCCCTGGCATGCCACTGTCGATTTTTGGCCCACAACATGCCCGAACTCTGGGCCCACCCCCGAAACCATTGAAAATAACACACTGATTTGGCCCAAAAAATGGCCCATTTGAGCGATTTCGCCCGTTTGTCCACCTAAATTGGCCAAGAAAAATTAAACTGACAACATTGGGATGATCCCCAACCTCCTTAGCACGCTCGATTAATTTTTAGCCCACAGTACACCCGGACCCCCTGACACCAATGGGCTATAATGGCACACTGATTTGACCCAAAAATGCCTCGTTCGCGCATGTTTTGCCTGTTTTTTCACCCCAAATGGCCACAAAAAATTAAACAGACCACACTGGGACGATCCCCAACCTCCCTAGCACACCTCGGTTGATTTTCAGCCAATAGCAAGCCTAGCCCCCCCCCCCCCCCCCCAAAACCATGGGCTATAACACTCCGATTTGGCCTAAAAATGCCCCGTTTGGGCCGTTTCGCATGTTTGTCCACCCAAATGGCCACGAAAAATCCATACTGGGATGATACCCAACCTTGCTGGCATGCCCCGATTAATTTTTGGCCCACAGCATGCTCGGATCCCGGGACCACCCCAAACCGTAGGCTATTGCACACCGATTTGACCCGAAAATGCCCCGTTCGCGCCATTTAAACCCCGTTTGTCCATCCAAATGGCCACAAAAAATTAAACGGACCACACTGGGATGATCCTCGACCCCCCTAGCATACCCCGATTAATTTTTGGCCCACAGCATGCTCGAACCCTAGGCCCACCCCCCAACCGTGGGCTATTGCACACCGATTTGACCTGGAAATGCCCCGTTTGTGCCGTTTTGGCCCGTTGTCCACCCAAATGGCCACAAAAAATTAAAACGGACCACACTGGGATGATCCCTAACCTCCCTTACATCCCCTGGTTGATTTTTGGCCCACAGCATTTCCGAAGCCCGAGCCCACCCCCAAAATCGTCGGCTATAGCTCACCGATTTGGCCTAAAAATGCCCCGTTCACCCGCCATTTCAGCCGTTTGTCCCACCCCGATAGGCCATTAAAAATTAAACGGACCATACAGGGATGATCCCCACCTTCCCTTGCACGCCCTGATCGATTTTTGGCCTATAGCACGCTCGGACCCTGGGCCCACCCCTAAAACTGTGGCTATAGCACACCGATTCTGCTTGAAATGCCCTGTTCGCGCTGTTTTGCCCTTTTGTCCCCCAAATAGCCACGAAAACATAAACTGACCACACTGGGATGATACCCAACTTCCCTGGCATGCCCCGATCGATTTTTGGCCCACAGCACGCCCGGGACCCGAGCCCACCCCCCAAAAACCGTGGGCTATATAGCACACTAATTTGGCCCAAAAAATGTCCCATTCGCGCTGTTTCGATCGGTTGTCCTCTCAATGGCCACGAAAAATGAAACGGACCACACTGGGACTATCCCCAACCTCTCTGGCATGCCACCGTCAATTTTTGACCCACAGCACGCACGAACCTCGGGCCCAACCCCGAAACCATGGATAATTGCACATTGATTCGGACCGAAAATGCCTTGTTCGCGCTATTTTGCCCGTTTGTCCACCCAAATGGCCACAAAAAATTAAAACGAACCACACTGGGATGACCCCCAACCTCCCTGGCACGCCCTAGTCAATTTTTGGCCCACATCACGCTTGAATTCCGAGGCCACCCGTAAAATCGTAGGCTATAGAACACCAATTTGGCCTGAAAATTGCCCCATTAGCGCTGTTTCTCACCAGTTTGTCCTCCCAAATGGCCACAAAAATTAAATGGACCACACTGGGATGATCCCCAACCTCCCTTGCATTTGGCTGGAAAATGTTCTGTTCACACTGTTTTGCCCTTTTGTCCCCCCAAATAGCCACGAAAACTTAAACGAACAATATTGGGACGATCCCCAACCTCTCTGGCATGCCCTGATCGATTTTTGGCCCACAGAACGCTTAGGACCCCCAACCTACCCCACAAACCGTGGGCCTATAGCACACTGATTTGGCCCGAAAATGCCCCGTTCGCGTCATTTTGATCGTTTTCCCCCACCCAAATGGAGACAAAAAAATAAACGGACCATACTGGGATGATCCCCAACCTTCCTGGCACTCCCACGGTTGATTTTTGGCCCACAGAACACCTGAACCTCGGGCCCACACCCAAAACCATTAATAATAGCACATCGATTCGGCCCGAAAATGCCCCGTTTGCATTGTTTCGCCCTTTTGTCCCCCCAAATAGCCACGAAAACTTAAACGGACCATACTAGGACAATCCACAAGCTCCCTGGCAAGCCCGATCGATTTTTGGCCCATAACACGCTCGGGACCCCGGTCTTACCCCCGAAACCGTGGGCTATAGCTCACCGATTTGGCCTAAAAATGCCCCGTTCATGCTGTTTTGCCCGTTTGCCATCCCAAATAGCCTTAAAGAGTTAAAAGGACCACACTGGGACGATCCTCAACTTCCCCGGCACATCCCGGTCAATTTTTAGACCACAACACGCTCGGACCCCGGGCCCACCCCCAAAACCATAGGCTAGAGCAGAATTAAATGGACCCTACCCCAAAATGGTGAGCTATAGTACACCAAAACTGTGAGCTCGGACCCCGCTTGTCGACCCCAATGGCCACGAAAAATTAAACGGACCACACTGAGACGATCCCCAACCTCCCTAGCACGCCCAGATTGATTTTCAGCCCACAGCACGCCCGGGGCCTCCCCTAAAACTGTGAGCTATAGTACACCAATTTGGCTCAAAAATATCCCGTTTGCACCGTTTTGCCTGTTTGTCCACCCGAATGGCCACAAAAAATTAAACGAACCACACTGGGATGATCCCCAACCTCCCAAGCATGCCCTGGTCAATTTTTGGCCCACAGCACGCCCGGACCCCGGGCCCACCCCCAAAACTGTGGGCTATTGGACAGTGATTTAGCCCGAAAATGCCCCATTCGCGCCGTTTTGCCAGTTTATTCACCCAAATGGCCACGAAAAACTAAACAGACCACACTGGGATGATCCCCAAACTCCCTGACACACCTCGATCGATTTTTGGAGCACAGCACGCCCGTACCCCGAGCCCACCCTCAAAACCGTGGGCTATAGCTCACCGATTTGGCCCGAAAATGCCCCGTTCGTGCCGTTTCGCCCGTTTGTCTTCCCACATGGCCATAAAAAATTAAACGGACCACACAGAGATGATCCCTAACCTTCCTTGCATGCCCCGATCAATTTTTGGCCCACAGCAAGCCCGTATCCCGGGCCCACCACTGAAACCGTGGGCTATAGCACACCGATTTGGCTCTAAAAATCACCATTCGTGCTGTTTTTTCTTTTTGTCCCCCCAAATAGCCACAAAAACTAAAACGGACCACATTGGGACTATCCCTAACCTCCCTGGCATGCCTCGATCGATTTTCAGCCCACAACACTCTCGGACCTCAGGCCCACATCCAAAACCGTAGGCTATAGCACACCGATTTAGCAAAAAAATGCCCTATTTACGTTGTGTCGCCCGTTTGTCTACCCAAATGGCCATGAAAAATGAAACGAACCACACTAGGATGATCCCCAACCTCCCTGTCACGCCCCGATCGATTTTTGGCCCACAACACGCTCGGGACCCGGGCCTACTCTTGATACCGTAGGCTATACCACACCGATTTGGCTCGAAAATGCCCCATTCATGCCGTTTAGCCCATTTGCCCATCCAAATGGCCATAAAAAATTAAACAGACCATACTGGGACGATCCTCAACCTCTCTAGCATGCCCCGGTCGATTATCAGCCCACAACACGCTTGAACCCTGGGCCCACCCCTAAAATGTAGGCTCTAGCATATCGATTTAGCCCAAAACGACCCGTTCACACCATTTTGCCTGTTTGTCCACCCAATTGGCCACAAAAAAATAAACGAACCACATTGGGACTATCCCCAACCTCCCTAGCTTGCCCCAGTCGATTTTCAGCCAACAGCACGTTCAGACCTACCCCCAAAACCGTGGGTTATAGCACTCCGATTTGGCCTAAAAATGCCCAATTCACACCGTTTCGCTTGTTTGTCCACCCAAATGGCCACAAAAAATTAGACGAACCACACTGGGATGATCCTCAACCTCTCTAGCACACCCCGGTCGATTTTTGGCCAACAACACGCCCGAACCCCGGGCCCACCCCCAAAACTGTGGGCTATTGCACACCGATTTAGCCCCTAAATGCCCCATTCGCACCATTTCGCTCCTTTGTCCACCCAAATGGCCACGAAAAATTAAGCGGACCACAACGGGATGATCCCCAACCTCCGTGGCACGCCCTGGTAGATTTTTGGCCCACAGCTCGCTCGAAGCCTAGGTCCACCCTAAAAAATGTAGGCTATAGCACACCAATTTGGCCCAAAAAAGCCCCGTTCGAGTCGTTTCACCCGTTTGTCCACCAAAGTTGCCACGAAAAATTAAACGAACCACACTGAGTTTATCCCTAACCTCCCTGGAATATCTTGGTTGATTTTCGGACCACAGCACGCCTGGACCCCAGTCCCACCCTCGAAACCGTGGGCTATAGCACATCGATTTTTCTCGAAAATGCCCCGTTTGCGCTGTTTCACCCGTTTGTCCACCCAAATGGCCACAAAAAATTAAACAAACCATACTGGGATGATCCCCAACCTCCCTGGCATGCACCGATTGATTTTCAGCCCACAGCACACCCTTATACCGGTCCCACCCTCAAAACCGTGGGCTATAGCACACTGATTTAGCTCAAAAATGCCCCATTCTCGCCGTTTTGCCCGTTTATCCATCCAAAGGCCACAAAAAATTAAATGGACCACACTGGGATGATCCCCAACCTTCCTGGCACGCCTCGGTCAATTTTTGATTCACAGCACCCTGAACTCCGAGCCCACACCCAAAACCGTGGGCTATAGCACACTAATTCGCCCATTTGTGCACCCAAATGGCCACGAAAAATTAATCGGACCACACAAAAACTATCCCCAATCTCCCATGCATAACCCGATTGATTTTTGGAACACAGTACGCCTGGATATCAGGCCCACACCTAAAACTGTAGGCTATAGCACATTGATTTGGCCCAAAAATGCTCCGTTTGTACTATTTCACCCGTTTATCCATCCAAATGGCCTCAAAAAATTAAACGAACCATACTGGGATAATCTTCAACCCCCCTGGCACGCCTCGATCAATTTTCAGCCTACAACAAGCTCGAACCCTGGGACCATTCCCGAAACCTTGGACTATAGCACATCGATTTTGCCCGAAAATGCCCTGTTCACTCGTTAGTCCACCCAAATGACCACAAAAAATTAAATGGACCACACTGGGATGATCCCCAACCTCCCTGGTATGCCCCAGTTCATTTTTAGCCTACAGCACGCCCGAACCCCGAACCCCCCAAAACCGTTGGCTTTAGCACACTGATTTGGCCCGAAAATGCCCCATTCACGCCCTTTCGCCACTAAGAATTAAATGGACCACACTGGGATGATCCCCAACCTTTCTATCATTCCCCGATCGATTTTTGGCCCACAGTACGTTCGACCCCCAGTCCCACCCCCAAAACCCTGGGCTATAGCACATCGATTTGGCTCGAAAATGCCCCGTTCACAGCGTTTTGCCAGTTCGTCCTCCCAAATAGCCACAAAAAAATAAACGGACCATAATGGGATGATACCCAACCTCCCTCGTATGCCTCGATCGATTTTCGTCCCATAACACGCCCAACCCTCAACCCACCCTCAAAACTGTGGGTTATAGCACACCAATTTGGCCCGAAAATGTCCCGTTCGTACCGTTTCTCCTGTTTGTCCTCCCAAATAGCCACAAAATATTAAAGGGACTACATTGGGAAGATCCTCAACCTCCCTAGCATGCCTTGGTCGATTTTTGGCCCACAACACGCCCGAATTTTGGGCCCACCCCCAAAACTGTGGGCTATAGCACACCAATTTGGCCCGAAAATGCCCCATTCGCTTTATTTCGCCCATTTGTCCACACTAATGGCGACGAAAAATTTAACTGACCATACTGGGATGATCCCCAACTTCCCTGGCATGACCCGGTCAATTTTCAGCCCAAAGAACGCCCGAACTCCAAGCCCACCCCCAAAACCGTAGGCTATAAAACACCGATTTGGCCCGAAAATGCCCCGTTCGCGTCGTTCCGCCTGTTTTTCAACCCAAATAGCCATGAAAAATAAATGAACCACAGTGGATGATCCCCAACCTACCTGGCACACGCTGGATAATTTTCGGCCTCCAGCACGCCTAGACCCCGGGCCCACCCCCAAAACCGTGGGCTATGGCACACCGATTTGGCCCAAAAATTCCCCGTTCACACCGTTTTGGTCGTTTTCCCTCCCAAATGGCCATGAAAAATTAAACGGGCCACACTGGGATGATCGCCAACCTCCCTGGCATACCCCAATCAATTTTTGGCCCACAGCACGCCCGAACCCCGAGCCCACCCTCGAAACCATGGATAATAGCACACCGATTTGGCCCTAAAATGCCTTGTTCTTGCCGTTTCGCATGTTTCTCCACCAATTTGGCCACAAAAAATTAAAGGGAATGTACTGGAACTATCCCCAACCTCACTAGCATGCCTTGGTCGATTTTCATCTCATAGCACGCCCAGACTCTAGGCATACCCCCAAAACCGTGTGCTGTAGCATCCTGATTTGGCCCGAAAATGCCCCGTTCGCGCCTTTTCGCTCGTTTGTCGACCCAAATGGCCACAAAAAAATTAACGGACCATACTGGGATGATCCCCAATATCCCTAGCACGCCTCGGCTGATTTTTGGCCCACAGCACGCCCGGACACCGTGCCCACCCCCGAAACCATGGGCTATAGCACATTGATTTGGCACAAAAATGCCCCTTTCGCGCCGTTTCGCTCGTTTGTCCTCCCAAATGGCCACAAAAAATTTAACGGACCACACTGGGATGATACCCAATATCCCTGGCATGACGCGATCGATTTTCAGAGCACAACACCCCCGAACCCCAGGCCCACACCCAAAACCGTGAGCTATAGCATACTGATTTGGCCCGAAAATGCCCCGTTCGCGTTGTTTTGCCTATTTTTTCACCCAAATAGCCACAAAAAATTAAGCAAACCACACTGGGATGATCCCTAACCTCCATGGCATGCCCCGGTTGATTTTAGGCACACAACACGCCCAGACCCAGGGCCTACCACCAAAACTGTGGCTATAGAACACCGATTTCACTCAAAAATTCCCCGTTCGCGCCATTTCGCTCGTTTTCCACCCAAATGGCCAAGAAAAATTAAGCGGACCACAGTAGGATGATCCCCAACTTCCTTGGCATGCCTCGATCTATTTTTGGCCTACAACACGCCCGAATCTCGGGCCCACCCCCAAAACCGTGGTCTACAGCACACCGATTTGGCCCGAAAATGCCCCGTTCGTGCCTTTTCGCCCATTTGTCCACACAAATGGCCACGAAAAATTAAATGGACCACACTATGATGACCCCTAACCTCCCTGACACGCCCTAATCAATTTTTAGGCCACAACATGCCCTTGCCCACCCCCGAAACCATGGGCTGCAACACTCTGATTTGGCCCGAAAATGCCCCGTTCTTGCCGTTTCGCTTGTTTGTCCATCCAAATGGCCACAAAAAATTAAACGGACCACACTTGGACGATCCCCAACCTCCATTGCATGCCACGATCGATTTTTGGCCCAGAGCACGCCTGGACCCCGAGCCCATCCCTGAAACCGAGGGATATAGCACACCGATTTGGTTCGAAAATGCCCCATTCACACTATTTTGCCTGTTTGTCCACCCAAATGGCCACAAAAAAATAAACGAACCACACTGGGACGATCCCCAACCTCCCTAGCATGCCCCGATTGATTTTCGGCCCACAACACACCCGGACCCTGGGCCCACCCCTAAAACTATGGGCTATAGTCACTGATCTGGCCCTAAAATACCCCGTTCACGCCATTTTGCCCATTTGTCCACAGAAATAGCCACAAAAAATTAAACGGACCACACTGGGACAATCCCCATCCTTCGTGGCATGCCCCGGTCAATTTTTGGCTGACAGCACGCCTGGACCCAAGGCCCACCCCAAAACCGTAGTCTATTGCACATCGATTTGGACCTAAATTGCCTCGTTCGCACCGTTTTTCCCATTTGTCCACCCAAATGGCAACGAAAAAATAAACAAACCACACTGGGACGATCCATAACCTCCTGGCATGCCCTGTTCGATTTTTGGCAAACATCACGTTGTACCCCGGTCCCACCCTCGAAATTGTGGCCTATAGCACACTAATTTAGCCTAAAAATGTCCCGTTCGCGTCGTTTCACCCGTTTTTCTACCCAAATGGCCATGAAAAAATAAACGGACCACACTGCAGTGATCCCCAACCTCCCTAGAATGCCCTGATTGATTTTTGACACATAAAATGCCCGGACTGAGGGTCCACCCCCGAAACCGTGGACTATAGCACACTGATTTGGCTCAAAAATGCCCCGTTTGCGCTATTTCGCCCTTTTGTCCCCCTAAATAGCCACAAAAACATAAACGGACTACACTGGGACTATCTCCAACCTCCCTGGCACTCCCCGGTCTATTTACGGCCCACATCTCGCCCAGGACCCGAGCCTACGCCCAAAATTGTGGGCTATAGCACACCGATTTGGCCCAAAAATGCCCCGTTCATGCAGTTTCACCCATTTGCCCACCCAAATGACCATGAAAAATTAAACGGACCATACTGGGATGATCTCCAACCTCCCTGTCATGCCACAGTCGATTTTTGGCCAACAGAATGCCTGTATCCTGGGCCCAACCTCGAAATCGTGGGCTATAGCACACTGATTTAGCCTAAAAATGCCCCGTTCGAGCCGTTTCGCCCATTTTTTAACCTAAATGGCCATGAGAAAATAAACGGACCACACCGGGGTGATCCTCAACTTCTATGGAATGCCTAAATCGATTATTGGCACACAGCACGCTCGAACTGCGGGTGCACCCTCGAAACCATGGATAGCACACTGATTTGGCTCGAAAAATCCCCGTTCGTGTTATTTTGCCCTTTTTGTCCCCCCCAAATAGCCACAAAAAAATTAAATGGAACACACTAGGACTATCACCAACCTCTCTGGCATGCCTCGGTTGATTTTCGGCCTACATCCCACCGGGGACCCAAGCCTACGCCTGAAACCGTGGGCTATAGCATACCAATTTGGCCTGAAAATGCCCCGTTTGCGACGTTTTGACCGTTTGCCCACCCAAATGGCTATAAAAATTAAACGGACCACACTGGCATGATCCCCAACATCCCTAGCACTCCTCGGTCGATTTTTAGCCCACAACACGCTCGGACCCCAAGCCCACCCTCAAAACCATAGGCTATAGCACACCGATTTAGCCCGAAAATGCCCCGTTCGCGCTATTTTGCTCGTTTGTCTACCCCAATGGCCATTAAAAATTAAACGGACCACACTGGGATGATCCCCAACCTCCCTGGCATGCCCCGATCAATATTTGGCCCACAGCTCGCCCAGACCCCAGGCTAACCGACAAAACCGTGGGCTGTAGCATAACAATTTGGATTGAAAATGCCCCGTTCGCGCTGTTTCAACCTTTTGTCAACCCAAAGAGCCACAAAAACATAAACAGATAACACTGGGACTATCTCCAACCTCCCTGGCATGCCCCGGTTAATTTTGGTCCACAGCACTCCCGGACCCGGACCGACCCCCGATACCGTGGGCAATAGCACCCCGATTTGGCCAAAAAATGCCCTGTTCGCGCCGTTTTGTCCGTTTGCCCACCTAAATGATCATAAAAAATTAAACGGACCACACTGGGATGATCTCCAACCTTCCTGGCAAGCCCCAGTCTATTTTCAGCCCACAACACGATCGGACCCCGGGCCCACCCCTAAAACCGTAGGCTATAGCACACCAATTTGGCCCAAAAATGCACCATTCGCGCCATTTCGACCGTTTGTCCACCCAAATGGCCACAAAAAATTATACGGACCACACTTGGATGATTCCCAACCTCCCTGGCATGCCCCGATCGATTTTAAGCACACAGCACGCCCGGGCCCACCCCAGAAACTGTGGGATGTAGCACACCGATTTGGCCTGAAAATGCCCCATTCGTACCATTTTGCCTGTTTGTCCACCCAAATGGCTACGAAAAATTAAACGGACCATACTGGGACGATCCCCAACCTCCTGTCATGCCCCGGTCGATTTTTGGCCCACAGCACGCCCGGACCCTAGGCCTACCCCCTAAACCGTGGGCTATTGCACACCGACGTGCCTAGAAAATGTTCCGTTCACGTACTTTTGCCCATTTGTCCACCCAAATGACCACGAAATATTAAACGAACCACTCTGGGATGATCCCCAACATCTCGGGTACGCCCTGGTTGATTTTTTGCCAACAACACAAATGAACCCCGGGCCCACCCCAAAAATCATGGGCTATAGCACACCGATTTGACCCAAAAATCCCCCGTTCATGCTGTTTCACCCGTTTGTCGACCTAAATTGCCACAAAAAATTAAACAGACCACACTGGGATAATCCCCAACCTCCCTGGCATGCCTCGGTCAATTTTTGATCCACAACACTCCCAGACCACGGGCCCACCCCCGAAACCGTAGGCTATAGCACACCGATTTGATTCAAAAATTCCCCGTTCGCGCTGTTTCACCCTTTTGTCTCCCCCAAGTAGCCACGAAAACTTAAACGAACCACACTGGTACTATTCCCAACCTCCCTAGCATGCCTTGGCCAATTTTTGGCCCACATCACGCCCGGGACCCGAGCCCACCCACGAAACCGTGGCTATAGCACACCGATTTATCCCAAAAATTCTACGTTTGCACTGTTTCGGCCGTTTGCCCACCCAAATAGTCGTAAAAAATTAAACAGACTACACTGGGATGATCCCCAACCTCCTTGGCACGCCACGGTTGATTTTTGGACCACAGCATGCCCGAACCCTGGGCCCACCCCCGAAACCATGGATAATAGCACATCAATTCGGCCCAAAAAATCCCCGTTCGCTCTGTTTTGCCCATTTGTCCACCCAAATAGCCACGAAAAATTAAACGAACCATACTGGGATGATCCCCAATCTCTCTGTCACGCATCGGTTGATTTTTGACCCACAGCACGCTCGGACCCAAGGCCCACCACCAAAATCATGAGCTATACCACAACGATTTGGCCCAAAAATGCCTCGTTTGCACCCATTCGCCCATTTGTCCACGAAAATGGCCACAAAAAATTAAAAGGACCATACTGGGATGATACCCGACCTTCCTGGCATGCCCCGATCAATTTTTATCCCACATCACACCCATACCTTGGGCCCACCCCAGAAATTATGGGCTATAGAATACTAATTTGGCCCGAAAATGCCCCGTTCGTGCCGTTTCGCCCGTTTGTCCACCCAAATGGCCATGAAAAAATAAGCGGACCACACTGGGATGATCCTCAACCTCCCAGCATGCCCGGATCAATTTTTATCCGACTGAACGCCCTGACACCGGGCCCACCCTAGAAGTCGTGGGCTATAGCACAATGATTTAGACTGAAAATGCCCCATTCTCGCCGTTTCCCCCGTTTATCCACCCAATGTCCACAAAAAATTAAATGGACCATACTGGGTTGATACCCAACCTCCCTGGCACACCTCGATCGATTTTCGGTTCACAGCACCCCAGAACCCGAGCCCACACTCAAAATCGTGGACTATAGCATACCGATTTGGCACAAAAATGCCCCATTCACGCTGTTTCGCCTATTTGTCTACACAAATGGCAACAAAAAATTAAACGAACCACACTGGGACAATCCTAACCTCCCTGTCATAGCTCGGTAGATTTTTAGCCCACAACACGCTCGTATCCCGGGCCCACACTCAAAACTGTGGGCTATAGCACACTGATTTGTCACAAAAATGCTCTGTTCACACTGTTTCACCCGTTTATCCACCCAAATGGCCATAAAAAATTAAACGAACTAGACTGGGATGATCCTCAACCCCCCTGGCACGCCCCGATAGATTTTTGGCCTACAGCACGCTCGGCCCTAGGTCCACCCCCAAAACCGTGTGCTATAACACACCGATTTTGCCCAAAAAATGCCCTGTTCACTCGTTAGTCCACCCAAATGGCCATAAAAAATTGAACGGACCACACTGGGATGATACCCAACCTCCCTGGCATGCCCCGGTTGATATTCGGCCCACAACACGCCATGACCCCGGGCCCACCCCCAAAACTATGGGCTTTAGTACACCGATTTGCCCCGAGAACACCCTGTTCGCCCCATTTCGCCCATTTATCCCACCAAATGGCCACGAAAAATAAAAACGACCACAATGGGATGATCCTCAACCTCCCTGGCACACCCCGGTCGATTTTTGGCCTACAGCACGCCCGGACCCCAGGCCTACCCCCAAAACCGTGGGCTATAGCACACCGATTTGGCCCAAAAATGCCCCGTTCGTGTGGTTTTGCCATTTTTTCCACCCAAATGGCCACGAAAAATTAAACCTACCACAATGGGACGATCCCCAACCTCCCTGGCACGCCTTTGTCAATTTTTAGCCCGCAGCACGCCCGAACCTCGGGACTATCCCTACCTCCCAGGCACACCTCAATCGATTTTCAGTTCACAGCACCCCGTACCCCGAGCGCACACCCAAAATTGTGAGCTGTAGCATACCGATTTGGCCTGAAAATACCCCGTTCACGCTGTTTCGCCCATTTGTCTTTCCAAATAGCCATAAAAAATTAAACGGATCACACTGGGATGATCCCCAACCTCCCTGGCATACGCCGATAGATTTTTGGCCCACAGCACTCCCAGATCTCGGTTCCACACCCAAAACTGTGGGCTATAGAACACTAATTAGGCCCAAAAATGCCCTCTTCGCGCCGTTTCACCCGTTTATCCACCAAAATAGCCACGAAAAATTAAACGAACCATACTGGGATGATCCTCAACCCCCCTGGCATGCCCCGATTGATTTTTGGCCCACGACACGCTTTTACCCTGGGCCCACCCCCAAAATCCTGGGCTATAGCACACCGATTTTTCCCAAAAATTCCCTGTTCACTCATTTGTCCACCTAAATGGCAACAAAAATTTAAAAGGACCACACTGGGACGATCTCCAACCTCCCTAGTATGCCTCGGTTGATTTTCGGCCCACAGCACGCCCGGACCCCATGCCCACCCCTAAAACCGTTTGCTTTAGCACACCGATTAGGCCCGAAAATTCCCCATTCACGCCATTTCGCCCATTTGTCCATCCAAATGGCCACGAAAAATTAAAGGGACCATAATGGGACGATCCCCAACCTCCCTGGCCTGCCCCGGTCGATTTTTGGCCTACAGCACGCCCAGACCCCAGGCCTACCCCCGAAACCGTGAGCTATTGCACACTGATTTGGACCGAAAATTCCCCGTTCTCACGGTTTCGCCATTTTTTCCACCCAAATGGCCACATAAAATTAAACGTACCATACTGGGATGATCCCCAACCTACCTGGCATGCCCCGATCGATTTTTAGCCTACAACACGACCAAACCCCGGGCCCACCCCTGAAACCCCGGGCCTACCCCAGAAACCCCGGGCTATAGAACACCGATTTGGCCCAAAAATGCCCTGTTCGCACCGTTTTGCCCGTTTGTCCTCCCAAATTGCCACAAAAAATTAAACAGACCACACTGGGATGATCCCTAACCTCTCTGGCATGCCTCGATTAATTTTTAGCCTACAGGATGCCTGAACCCTAGACCCACCCTCGAAACTGTGGTTTATAACAAATCGATTTGGCCTAAAAATGTCCCGTTCGCGCCGTTTCTCCTGTTTGTCCACCCAAATGGCTATGAAAAATAAAACGGACCATACTGGGAGGATACCCAACCACCCTAGCATGCCTTTCCTAATTTTTGGCCCACGACACGCGCGGACTCCGAGCCCACCCCTGAAACAGTGGGCTATAACACACCTATTTGGCCCAAAAATGCCCCGTTCGCGTCGTTTCGCCCATTTTCCCACCTAAATGGCCACGAAAAATTTAACGGACCATACTAGGATGATCCCCAACTTCCCTAGCATGACTCGATCAATTTTCGACCCACAGCACACTGGGACCCCGGGTTCACCCCCAAAATCATGGGCTATAGCACACCAATTTTGCTCGAAAATTCCTCGTTTGCGTCGTTCCGCCTATTTTTCTATGCAAATAGCCACGAAAAATTAAACAGACCACACTGGGACGATACCCAACCTCCCTGGCATGCTCTGGTCAATTTTTGGCCTACAGCATGCCCTAACCCCGGGCCCACCCCCAAAATAGTGGACTACAGCACACCAATTTGGCCGGAAAATACAATGTTCGTTCTGTTTCGGCTGTTTGTCCACCAAAATGGCCACGAAAAATTAAACGGAGCACACTGGAATGATCTCCAACTTCCCTGGCATGCCCCGGTCGATTTTTGGCCCGCAGCATTCTCGGACCCTGGGTCCACCCCCGAAACCATTGGCTATAGCACATCGATTTAGCCCAAAAATGCCCTGTTCGCGCCGTTTCGCCCATTTGTCCACCCAAATAGCCACAAAAAAATAAACGAACCATGCTGGGACAATCCTCAACCTCCCTAGCGCACCCCAGTAGATTTTTAGTCCACAGCACGCCTGGGCCCACCCCTGAAACCGTGGGCTATATCACACCGATTTTGCCCAAAAATGCCCTGTTCGATCGTTTGTCCACCCAAATGGCCATAAAAAATTAAATGAACCACACTGGGATGATCCCCAACCTCCCTGGCACTCTCCAATTGATTTTTGACCCACAGCATGCCCAGACCCCTGGCCCACCCCCAAAACCTTGGGCTTTAGCACACCGATTTGGCCTAAAAATGCCTCGTTCGCGCCGTTTTACCTGTTTGTCCACCAAAATGGACAAAAATATTTAAATGAACCTCACTGGGATAATCCCCAACCTCCCTGGCATGACCCAATTAATTTTCAACCCACAGCACACTAGGACCCCGGGCCCAGCCCCAAAACTGTGGGTAATAGCACATCAATTTTATCTAAAAATGCCCCGTTCATGCTGTTTCACCCGTTTGTCCAGCCAAATGGCCACAAAAATTTAAATGAACCACAGTGGGATGATCCCTAACCTCCCTGGCTCGCACCGATTGATTTTTTCCTCACAACACGCCTGGACCCCGGGCCCACCCCCAAAACTGTGGGCTTTTGCACACCGATTTAGCCCAAAAATGCCCCTTTCGCGCCATTTTGCCCGTTTATCCACCTAAATGGCCACAAAAAATTAAACGAACCATACTGGGACGATCCTCAACCTCCCTGGCACGCTCCGATTGAATTTTAGCATACAGCAGGCCCGAACCTCAGGCCCACCCCAAAAATCGTGGGCTATATAACGCACCGATTTCTCCGAAAATGCCCCATTCGCGCGATTTCACTCTTTTGTCCACCCAAATAGCCATAAAAAATTAAACGGACCATATTGGGATGATACCCAACCTCCCTGCCACGCGCCGGTCAATTTTTGGCCCTCAGCACGCCCAGGACTCGGGCCCAACCGAAAATCATGGGCTATAACACACCGATTTGACCTAAAAATGCCCGATTTGCACCATTTCTCCCGTTTACCCACCCAAATGGCCACAAAAAATTAAACGGACCATACTGGGATGATCCCCAACCTCCTTGACATGCCACGGCCGATTTTTGGCCCACAGCACACCCAAACCCCGAGCCCACCCCCGAAACCGTAGGTAATAGAACATCAATTTTGCCCGAAAATGCCCCGTTCATGCTATTTCGCCCGTTTGTCCAGCCAAATGGCCACGAAAAATTAAACAGACTACACTAGGACGATCCGCAATCTCCCTGGTACGCGGTGGTCGATTTTTGACCCATAGCACGCCCGAACCCAGGGTCCACCCCTTAAATCTTGGGTTATAACACACCGATTTGGCTCAAAAATGCCCCGTTCGGGCCCTTTCTCCCATTTATCCACCCAAATGGCCACGAAAAATTAAACAGACCATACTGAGATGATCCCCAACCTCCTTAGCATGCCCCTATCAATTTTCAGCCTACAGCACGCCCTAACCCTGGGCCCACTCCAGAAAACATGGGCAATAGAATATCGATTTGGCCTGAAAATTCCCCATTTGCGCCGTTCGCATATTTCTCTACCCAAATAGCCATAAAAAATTAAACTGATCACGCTGGGACGATCCCCAACCTCCATGGCATACCTCGGTCGACTTTCGACCCACAACACGCCCGGACCCCGATCCCACTCTCAAAACTGTGGGCTATAGCACACTGATTTGGCCGGATAATGCCCCGTTCTCGCCGTTTCATCCATTTATCCACCCAATGGCCACAAAAAATTAAATGGACCACACTGGGATGATCCCCAACCTCCCTGTCCTGCCTCGGTAGATTTTTGTCCTAAAGCTCGCCCGGATCCCTGGCCCATACCTAAAACTGTATGCTATAGCACACTGATTTAGCCCAAAAATGCCCCGTTCGTGTCGTTTCTCCCCTTTGTCCACCCAAATGGCCACAAAAAATTAAACGAACCACATTGGGATGATTCTCAACCCCCTGTAACTCCTCGATCAATTTTTGGCTAACAACACGCTCTGACCCCAGGCCCACCCCGAAATCGTGGGCTATAGCACATCGATTTTGTACGAAAATGCAATGTTCGCTCGTTTGTCCACCCAAACGGCCACGAAAAATTAAACGGACCACACTGGGATGATCCTCAATATCCTGGCATGCCTAGGTTGATTTTTGGCCCACAGCACTCCCGGACCCCTGGCCCGACCCCAAAACTGTGGACTTTAGCACACCGATTTGGCCCAAAAATGCCCCGTTCGTGCCGTTTCTCCCGTTTTACCCAAAGCACGCTAGGACCCCAAGACCATCCCCGAAACCGTGGGCTATAGCACACCAAATTTGCCCGAAAATGCCCTGTTCGCCCGTTTGTCAACACAAATGGCCACAAAAAGTTAAACGAACCACACTGGGATGATCCCCAACCTCCCTGGCACGCCCCGATTGATTTTTGGCCCACAGCACGCCCGAACCTCAGGCCAACCCCTGAAATCGTGGGCTTTAGCACACCGATTTGGCCCAAAAATGCCCCATTCGCGCCATGTCGCCCATTTGTCCACCCAAATGGCTACGAAAAATTAATCAGACCACACTAGGATTATCCCTCTTCCCTGGCATGCCCTGATTGATTTTTGGCCTATAGCATGCCCGGAACCCAGGTCCAACCCTAAAACCGTGGGCTATAGCACACCGATTTGGCCCAAAAATGCCCCGTTCGTGCCTTTTCTCCCATTTTACCCAAAGCACACTAGGACCCCAAGACCAGCCCCAAAATCGTGGGTTATAGCATACCGAATTTGCCCGAAAATGCCCTGTTCGCCCGTTTGTCAACACAAATGCACACTAAAGTTAAACGAACCACACTGGGATGATCCCTAACCTCCCTGGCACGCCAGATTGATTTTTGGCCCACAGTACGCCCGAACCTCAGGCCGACCTCTGAAACCGTGGGCTTTAGCACACCGATTTGGCCCAAAAATGCCCCGTTCATGCCATGTCGCCCGTTTGTCCACCCAAATGGCTACGAAAAATTAATCGGACCACACTAGGACGATCCCTCCTCCCTGGCATGCCCCGATCAATTTTTGGCCTATAGCATGCTCGGAACCCGGGTCCAACCCTAAAATCGTGGGCTATGGCACACCGATTTTTCCCGAAATTTCCCCGTTCGCGCCATTTTGCCTGTTTGTCCACCAAAATAGCCACGAAAAAATAAATGTACCACACTAGGACGATCCCCAACCTCCCTGGTACGCCCCGATTGATTTTCAGCCCACAGCATGCCCGAACCCCAAGCCCACCCCCAAAATCATGGGCTATAGCACACCGATTTGTCCCAAACATACCCCGTTTGCGCCATTTTGCCCGTTTCTCCACCCAAATGGCTACGAAAAATCAAAGGGACCACACTTGGACGATCCTCAACCTCCCTAGCATGACTTGATTGATTTTTGGCCCACAGCACGCCCGGAATCCGGGACCACAACCAAAACCGTGGGCTATAGCACACCAATTTGGTCCAAAAATGCCCCATTTGTGCTGTTTCGTCCGTTTGTCCACCCAAATTGCCACAAAAAATTAAACAGACCACATTGGGATGATCCCTAAACTCCTGGCACACCTCGGTCGATTTTTGGACCACTGAATGCACGGACCCTGGGCCCACCCTTGAAACCATGGGCTATAGCACACCGATTTGGCCCGTAAATGCTCTGTTCACGCTGTTTCACCCGTTTGTCTACCCAAATAGCCACGAAAAATTAAACGGACACTGGGATGATCCCCAACCTCCCTTGCATGCCTCGATCTATTTTCGGCCCACAGTATGCCCGAACCCCGGGCCCACCCTCAAAATCGTGGTCTATAGCACACCGATTTGACTTGAAAATGCCCCGTTCGTGTTGTTTTTACCTTTTGTCCCCCGAAATAACCATGAAAACTTAAACAGACCATACATGGACGACCCCCAACCTCCCTGCCATACGTCGGTCAATTTTTGGACCACAGCATGCCTGAGACCTGGGACTACACCCGAAACCGTGGGCTATAGCACACCAATTTGGACAAAAAATGTCCCGTTCGAGCCGTTTCAACTGTTCGCCCACCCAAATAGCCACAAAAAAGTAAACGGACCAAACTGGGAAGATCCCAACCTCCCTGGCATTCCGAGGTCGATTTTTGGCCCACAGCACGCCCGGACCCTGGACCCACCCCCGAAATCATGGATAATAGGACATCGATTCGACCCAAAAATGCCCCGTTCGCGCTGTTTCCCCCGTTTACCCACACAAATGGCCCCAAAAAATTAAACAAACCACACTGGAAAGATCCCAATCTCACTGGCATGCCCCGGCTGATTTTTGGCCCACAGCACACCCGGACCCATGGCCCACCCCCAAATCATGGGCTATAGAACACTGATTTGGCCCAAAAATTCCCCGTTCGCACCTTTTCGCCCGTTTGTCCACCCAAATGGCCACAAAAAATTAAACGGACCATACTGGGATAATCTCCAACCTCCCTGGCATGCCTCGGTCAATTTTTGGACCACAACACTCCTATAACCTAGGCCCACCCCAGTAACCGTGGGCAATAGCACACCGATTTGGCTCGAAAATGCCCCTTTCGCGCCGTTTCGCACATTTGTCCACCCAAATGGCCACAAAAAATTAAACGGACCACACTGGGACTATCCCCAACCTCCCTGACACACCCTGATCGATTTTTGGCCCACAGCACGCCCGGACCCAGTGCTCACCCCCTAAATCGTGGGCTATGGCACATCGATTTGGCCGAAAAATGCCCCGTTCGCGCTCTTTTGCTCGTTTGTCCACCTAAATAGTCACGAAAAGTTAAACAGACAACACTGGGATGATCCCTAATCTCCCTGGCAGGCCCCGGTCGATTTTCATCCCACAGCACGCCCGGTACCCGGGCCTACCCTCAAAACCGTGGGCTATAGCACATCGATTTGGCTTGAAAATACCCCGTTAAAGATGTTTTGCCCGTTTGTCCACCCAAGTGGCCAAGAAAAATTAATCGGACCATACAGGGATGATCCCCAATCTCCCTGGTACTCCCCAGTCGATTTTTAGCCCGGAACCAGGGCCCACCCCCTAAATCGTGGGCTATAGCACACCGATTTGGCCAAAAAAGTCCCCGTTCGCGCCCTTTTGTCCGTTTGTCCGCCAAAATGGCAACGAAAATTAAATGGACCATACTAGTATGATCCTCAACCTCCCTGGAACACCTCAGTCAATTTTTGGACCTCAGCACGCCTGGACCTCAGTCCCACCCTCGAACCCGTAGGCTATAGCACACAGGCTTTGGCATGAAAATGCCCCATTTGCACCGTTTCTCCCGTTGGGCTAACCAAATGGGCAGAAAAAAATAAACGAACCACACTGGGATAATCCCCAACCTCCCTGGCATACCCCGATCTATTTTCGGACCACAGCACGCTCGGACCCCGGGCCCACCCCCAAAATTGTGGGCTATAGCACACCAATTTAGCTCAAAAATTTCCCGTTTGTGCTGTTTTGCCCTTTTGTCCCCACAAATAGCCGCAAAAACTTAAACGAACCATACTGGGACGATCCCCAACCTCCCTGGCACACCTTAGTCAGCTCACAGCACTCCCGAGACCCGAGCCCACACCCAAAATCGTGGGCTATTGCACACCGATTTGTCCCAAAAAAAACCTGTTCGTGTCGTTTCGCCTGTTTGCCCACCCAAATGGCCACAAAAATTAAAATGGACCACACTAGAATAATCCCCAACCTCCCTAGCATGGCAAGGTCAATCTTTGGCCCACAACACGCCCGAATCCTTGGCCCAACCCCAAAATCGTAGGCTACAGCACACCGATTTAGCCCAAAAATCCCATGTTCACACCGTTTTGGTCGTTTGTCCACCAAAATGGCTACAAAAAATTAAATGGACCACATTGAGATGATCCCCAACCTCCCTGGAATACCCCGATTAATTTTTAGCCCACAACACTCTCGGACCCCGGGCCCACTCCCAAAAACATAGGCTATATAGCACACTAATTTGGCCCGAAAATGCCCAGTTCACGCGGTTTCGCCCATTTGACAACCAAATGGCCACAAAAAATTAAATGTACCATACTGGAACAATCACTAACCTACCTGGCATGACTTGATTAATTTTTAGCCCACAGCACGCCCGGCTCGGGGCCCACCCCTGAAATGGTGGGCTATAGCACACCGATTTGGCCCGTAAATGCCCCATTCGCGCCGTTTTGCCCATTTGTCCAGACAAATGGCCACGAAAAATTAAAAGACCCACACTGGAATGATCCCCAACCTCCCTGGCATGCCTCGGTCAATATTTAGCCCACAGCACAACTGGGCCCGCCCTCGAAACCCCGGGCTATAGCACTCCGATTTGAACCGATAATGCCCTGTTCGCGCCGTTTCGCTTATTTATCAGCCCAAATAGCCTCAAAAAATTAAACGGACCACACTCGGATGATCCCCAACTTCCCTAGCATCCCCCGGTAGATTTTCTGCCCATAGTATACCCAAACCCCAGGCCCACCACCAAAACCGTGGGCTATAGCACACCGATTTATCTCAAAAATGGCCCATTCGCACTATTTTGATAGTTTGTCCACCCAAATGGCCACGAAATATTAAACGGACCACACTGGTATGATCCCCAACCTCCCTGGAGTGCCTCGGTCAATTTTTGGTTCACAGCACCCCAGACCCCGATCCCACACCCAAAATCGTGGGTTATAACATACCGATTTGGCCCAAAATTGCCCTATTTATTCTTTTTCGACTATTTATCCACCCAAATGGCCACCAAAAATTAAACGAACCACACTAGGATGATTCCCAACCTCCTTGGTATGCCCCAATAGATTTTTCGCTCATAGCACGCCCGGATCCTGGGCCCATACCCAAAACCGTGGGCGATAGCACATTGATTTGGCCCAAAAATACCTCATTCGCAATGTTTCGCCCGTTTTTCCACCCAAATGGCCACGAAAAATTAAACGAACCACATTGAGATGATCATCAACCCCCCTGGCATACCTTGATCAATTTTTGGCCCACAGCACGCTCGGATCCCGGGCACACCCCAAATCTGTGGGTTATAGCACACCGATTTTACCTGAAAATGCCCTGTTCGCACGTTTGTCCACCCAAATGGACACTAAAAAATAAACGGACCATACTGGGATGATCCCCAACCTCCTTAGTATGCCCCGATTTATTTTTGGCCAACAGCACGCCCCGACCCCTGGCCCACCCCCAGAATCATGGGGTTTACCAAACCAATTTGGCCCAAAAATTCCCCATTCGTGCCGTTTCGCCTGTTTATCAACCCAAATGACCACAAAATTTAAACGGAACACACTAAGATGATCCCCAACCTCTATGGCATGCCCCTATCGATTTTTGGACCACAGCACGGTAGGATCTCGGGCCCACACCTGAAACCGTGGGCTATAGCACACCAACTTTGCTCGAAAATGCAATGTTCGCCCGTTTGTCAACCCAAATGGCCATGAAAATTTAAACGAACCACACTGGGATGATCCCCAACCTCTCTAGCACGCCCCAATTGAATTTTGACCCACAGCACGCTCGGACCCCGAGCCCACCCCCAAAACTGTGGGCTATAGCACACCGATTTAGCTTGAAAATGCCCCGTCCGCGCCGTTTCGCCCGTTTGTCCATCCAAATGGCCAAGAAACAATAAACGGACCACACTGGGATGATCCCCAACCTCCCTGGCATGCCCCAGTCAATTTTTAGCCAAGAGCACGCCAGGACCCCGGGCCCAACCCCAAAACTGTGGCCTATAGCAGATCGATTTAGCCCGAAAATGCCCTGTTCGTGCGGTTTCGCCCGTTTGTCCACCAAATAGCGACGAAAAAATAAATGTACCACACTGGGATGATCCCCAACCTCCCTGGCATGCCCCAATCGATTTTTGGCCCACAACATGCTCGAACCCCGGGCCCACCCCCGAAACCGTGGGCTATAGCACACTAATTTGGCCAGAAAATGCCCCGTTTACGCCATTTTGCCCGTTTGTCCTCCCAAATAGCCACAAAAAATTAAATGGACCACACTGGGAGGATCTCCAACCTCCCTTGCATGCCGCGATGGATTTTCGACCCACAACATGCTCGAACCCCGGTCCCACCCTCGAAACCGTGGGTTATTGCACATCAATTTGGCCCGAAAATGCCCTATTCGCGCTGTTTTGCCTGTTTTTCTACCCAAATGGCTACAAAAAATTAAAGGGATCACACTAGAATGATCCGCAGCCTTCCTAGCATGCCTCGGTATATTTTTGGCCCACAACACGCCTGAACTCCAGGCCCACCCTCAAAACCGCGGGATATAGCGCACTGATTTGGCCCTCAAATGCCTTGTTCATGCCGTTTCATTCATTTATCCACCCAAATAACCACGAAAAATTAAACGGACCACACTGAGACGATCCGCAACATCCCTAGTGTGCCCCGATCGATTTTCGGACAACAGCACGCCCGGACCGCGGGCCCACCCTTAAAATTGTGGGCAATTACACACTAATTTGGCTCGAAAATGCCCCGTTCGCGTCGTTATTCCTGTTTTTCCACCGAAATAGCCACAAAAATTTAAACGGACAACACGAGGATGATCCCCAATCTCCAAGGCACGCTCCGGACGATTTTCGAACCGCAGAACGCCTGGACCCAGGGCTCACCCCCATAAATCATGGGCTATACCACACCGAGTTAGCCCTAAAATGCCCCGTTCATGCCGTTTTGCCCGTTTGTCCACACAAATGGCCACAAAAAACTAAACGAACCACACTGGTACGATCCCCAACCCCCCTGGAACGCCCAAGTTGATTTTCAGCCAACATGGCCACAAAAAATTAAACGAACCACGCTGGGATAATCCCCAACCCCCCTGGCACGCCCTGATCAATTTTTAGCCCACAACACGCCCGGGCCCAACCCCAAAACCGTGGGCTATAGCACTTAGATTTGGCCCAAAAATACCCCGTTTGCGCTATTTTGCTCGTTTGTCCACCCAATTGGCCACAAAAAGTTAAACGAACCACACTGGGACAATCACCAACCTCCCTGGCATGCCCCGGTCGATATTTGACCCACAGCACGCCCAGACCCCGGGCCCACCCCCAAAACCGTGGGCTATAGCACACAGATTTGGCCTAAAAATGCCACGTTCATGTTATTTTACCTGTTTGTCCGTCCAAATGGTAACGAAAAATTAAACGGACCACACTGGGATGATCCCAAACCTCCCTGGCATGCCCACGTAGATATTTGGCTGACATTACGCCCGAACCTCGGGCCCACCCTTAAAACTATGGGCTATAGCACACTGATTTATCTCGAAAATGCCAGATTCTCGCCGTTTTAACCATTTGTCCACCCAATGGCCACAAAAAATTAAATGGACCACACTAGGATGATCTCTAACCTTCCTGGCATACCTCGGTCGATTTTAGGTTCACAGCACCCCGGACCCAGAGCCCACACCAAAAATCGTGGGCTGTAGCATACCGATTTTGCCCGAAAATACCCCGTTTATGCATTTTTGCTTATTTGTCCACCCAAATGGCCACGAAAAATTAAACAAACAACACCGGGATGATCCCCAACCTCCCTGGCTCGAGCCGATTGATTTTTGCCCCAGAGCACGCCTGGATCCCGGGCCCACCCCCAAAACCATGGGCTTTTGTACACCGAGTTGGCCTAAAAATGCCCCTTTCGTGCCATTTTGCTCGTTTATCCACCCAAATGGACATAAAAAATTAAACGGACCACACTGGGACGATCCTTATCCCCCCTGGCACGCCCCGATTGATTTTTAGCCTACAGCAGGCCCGAACCCCGGGCCTACCCCAAAAACCGTGGGTTATATAACGCACAAATTTCTCCAAAAATGCCCCATTTGCGCGATTTCACCCGTTTATCGACCCAAATAGCCATAAAAAATTAAACAGACCACACTGGGATGATGCCCAACCTCCCTCCTACGCGTCGATCAATTTTTGGCCCTCAGCACGCCCGGGACTCGAGCCCACCCCCAAAATCGTAGGCTATAACACACCGATTTGACCCAAAAATGCCCGGTTTGCACCGTTTCTTCTGTTTACCCACCCAAATGGCCAAGAAAAATTAAACGGACCACACTGGGATGATCCCCAACCTCCTTGACATGCCACGACCGATTTTTGGCTCACAGCACACCCAAACCCCGGGCCCACCCCCGAAATCGTGGGTAATAGAACATTGATTTTGCCCAAAAGTTCCCCGTTCATGCTGTTTAGCCCGTTTGTCCAGCCAAATGGCCACAAAAAATTAAACAGACCACACTAGGACGATCCCCAATCTCCCTAGTATGTCGTGGTCGATTTTCGTGCCATAGCACGCCCGAAGCCAGGGTCCACCCCTTAAATCATGGGTTATAGCACACCGATTTGGCCCAAAAATGCCCCGTTCGGGACCTTTCTCCCGTTTGTCCACCCAAATAGCCACGAAAAATTAAACAGACCATACTGAGATGATCCCCAACCTCCCTAGCATGCCCCGATCAATTTTCAGCCCACAGCACGCCCTGACCCTGGGCCCACTCCCAAAAACGTGGGCAACAGAACACCGATTTGGCCTGAAAATGCCCCGTTTGCGCCGTTTCGCATATTTCCCTACCCAAATAGCCATAAAAAATTAAACTGATCACACTGGGACGATCCCCAACCTCCCTGGCATACCTCGGTCGACTTTCGACCCACAGCATGCCCGGACCCCGATCCCACTCTAGAAACTGTGGGCTATAGCACACTTATTTGGCCTGATAATGCCCAGTTCTCGCCGTTTCGTCCATTTATCCACCCAATGGCCACAAAAAATTAAATGGACCACACTGGGACGATCCCCAACCTCCCTGGCATGCCTCGGTAGATTTTTGGCCTAAAGCTCGCCCGAATCCCTGGCCCATACCTAATACTGTATGCTATAGCACACTGATTTAGCCCGAAAATGCCCCGTTCATGCCGTTTAGCCCGTTGTCCACCCAAAATGGCCACAAAAAATTAAACGAACCACATTGGGATGATCCTCAACCCCTTGGCACGCCTCGATCAATTTTTGGCTAACAGCACGCTCGGACCCCAGGCCCACCCCAAAATCGTGGGCTATAGCACACCGATTTTGTATGAAAATGCCCTGTTCGCTCGTTTGTCCACCCAAACGGCCACGAAAAATTAAACGGACCACACTGGGATGATCCCCAATGTCCTGGCATGCCTCGGTTGATTTTTGGCCCACAGCACTCCCGGACCCCTGGCCCACCCCCAAAACTGTGGACTTTAGCACACCGATTTGAACCAAAAATGCCCCGTTCGTGTCGTTTCTCCTGTTTTACCCAAAGCACGCTAGGACCCCAAGACCAGCCCCGAAACCATGGGCTATAGCACACCAAATTTGCCCGAAAATGCCCTGTTCGCCCGTTTGTCAACACAAATGGCCACAAAAAGTTAAACGAACCACACTGGGATGATCCCCAACCTCCCTGGCATGCCCCAATTGATTTTTGGCCCACAACACGCCCGAACCTCAGGCCCACCCCTGAAATCGTGGGCTTTAGCACACCGATATGGCCCAAAAATGCCCCATTCGCGCCATGTCGCCCATTTGTCCACCCAAATGGCTACGAAAAATTAATCGAACCACACTAGGATTATCCTTCCTCCCTGGCACGCCCTTATTGATTTTTGGCCTATAGCATGCCCGGAACCCAGGTCCAACCCTAAAACCGTGGGCTATAGCACACCGATTTTGCCCGAAATTGCCTCGTTCGCGCCATTTTGCCCGTTTGTCCACCAAAATGGCCATGAAAAATTAAACGTACCACACTAGGATGATCCCCAACCTCCCTGGCACGCCCCAATTGATTTTCAGCCCACAGCATGCCCGAACCCCAAGCCCACCCCCTAAACCGTGGGCTATAGCACACCGATTTGTCCCAAAAATACCCCGTTTGCGCCATTTTGCCCATTTATCTTCCCAAATAGCCACAAAATATTAAACGGACCACATTGGGACGATCCCCAACCTCCCTAGCATGCCTCGATCGAGTTTTGGCCAACAACATGACGGAACCCCAGGCCAACCCTCAAAACCGTGGGTTATATAGCACACCGATTTGTCCCGAAAATACCCCGCTCACGCCATTTCGCCTATTTGTTCACCCAAATGGCTACAAAATATCAAAGGGACCACACTTGGATGATCTCCAACCTCCCTAGCATGCCTCGGTTGATTTTTGGCCCACAACACTCCCGAACTCCGGGCCCACAACCAAAACCGTGGGCTATAGCACACCAATTTGGTCCAAAAATGCCCCGTTTGTGCCGTTTCGTCTGTTTGTCCACCCAAATTGCCACGAAAAATTAAACGGACCACACTGGGATGATCCCTAAACTCCCGGCACACCTCGGTCGATTATCGAACCACAACATACACGGACCCTGGGTCCACCCTTGAAACCATGGGCTATAGCACACCGATTTGGCCCGTAAATGCTCCGTTCGCGCCGTTTCACCCGTTTTTTTATCCAAATATCTACGAAACATTAAACGGACCACACTGGGATGATCCCCAACCTCCCTTGCATGCCCCGATCGATTTTCGGCCCACAGTACGCCCGAACCCCAGGCCCACCCTCGAAACCGTGGTATATAGTACACCGATTTGACTCAAAAATTCCCCGTTCGTGCTGTTTTTACCTTTTGTCCCCCGAAATAGCCATGAAAACTTAAACTGACCATACAGGGACGACCCCCAACCTCCCTGGCATACGCCGGTCAATTTTTGGCCCACAGCACGCCCGCGACCTGGGCCTACTCCCAAAACCGTGGGCTATAGCACACCAATTTGGACAAAAAATGTCCCGTTCGAGCCGTTTCGACTGTTCGCCCACCCAAATAGCCACAAAAAATTAAACGGACCAAATTGGGAAGATCCCCAATCTCCCTGGCATGTCAGGGTCGATTTTTGGCCCACAACACGCCCGGACCCTTGACCCACCCCCGAAATCATAGATAATAGGACATCGATTCGACCCAAAAATGCCCCGTTCGCGCTGTTTCCCCCGTTTACCCACACAAATGGTCTCAAAAAATTAAACGAACCACACTGGGACGATCCCCAATCTAACTGGCATGCCGCGGTCAATTTTCGGCACACAACACACCCGGACCCATGGCCCACCCCCAAATCATGGGCTATAGCACACTGATTTGGCCCAAAAATGCCCCGTTCGCACCTTTTCGCCCGTTTGTCCACCCAAATGGCCACAAAAAATTAAACGGACCATACTGGGATAATCTCCAACCTCCCTGGCATGCCCCGGTCGATTTTGGCCCACAACACTCCTATAACCTTGGCCCACCCCCGTAACCGTGGGCAATAGCACACCGATTTGGCTCGAAAATGCCCCTTTCGCGCCGTTTCGCACATTTGTCCACCCAAATGGCCATAAAAAATTAAACGGATCATACTTGGACTATCCCCAACCTTCCTGGCACACCTCGATTAATTTTTGGCCCATAGCACGCCCGGACCCAGTGCTCACCCCCTAAATCGTGGGCTATGACACACCAATTTGGCCCAAAAATGCTCCGTTCGCGCTCTTTTGCCCGTTTGTCCACACAAATAGTCACAAAAAGTTAAACAGACAACACTGGGATGATCCCCAATCTCCCTGACATGCCCCGGTCGATTTTTAGCCCACAGCACGCCCGGGACCCGGGCCTACCCTCAAAACCGTGGGCTATAACACATCGATTTGGCCTGAAAATACCCCATTAATGCTGTTTTTCCCGTTTGTCCACCCAAGTGGCCACATAAAATTAACCGAACCATACAGGGACGATCCTCAATCTCCCTGGCACGCCCCAGTCGAATTTCAGCCCACAACACGCCCGGACCCAGGGCCCACCCCCTAAATTGTGGGCTATAGCACTTCGATTTGGCCAAAAAAAGTCCCCGTTCGCGCCATTTTGCCCGTTTGTCCACCCATATAGTCCCAAAAAATTAAACGGACCACACTGGGATGATCCCCTACCTCCCTGGCACGCTTTTGTCAATTTTTAGCCCGCAACACGCCCAACCTCGGGCCCACCCCTAAAACCGTGGGCTATAGCACACCAATTTGGCTCAAAAAATCCCCGTTTGTGTCGTTTCACCCGTTTGTCCACCGAAATGGCAACGAAAATTAAATGGACTACACTGGGATGATCCCCAACCTCCCTGGCACACATCGGTCAATTTTTGGACCTCAGCACGCCCGTACCTCAGTCCCACCCTCGAAACCAAAGGCTATAGCACACAGGCTTTGGCATGAAAATGCCCCATTCACGCCGTTTCTCCCATTGGTCTACCCAAATGGGCACGAAAAATTAAACAGACCATACTGGGATAATCCCCAACCTCCCTAGCAAACCCCGATCTATTTTCGGACCACAGCACGCTCGGACCCCGGGCCCACCCCCAAAATTGTGGGCTATAGCACACCGATTTAGCTCAAAAATTTCCCGTTTGTGCTGTTTTACCCTTTTGTCCCCACAAATAGCCACAAAAACTTAAACGAACCACACTGGGATGATACCCAACCTCCCTGGCATGCCCTTGTCGATTTTTAGCTCGCAGCACTCCCGGGACCCGACCCTACAGCCAAAATCGTGGGCTATTACACACTAATTTGTCTCGAAAATACCCCGTTCGTGCCTATTCGCCCGTTCACCCACCCAAATTGCCACAAAAATTAAAATGGACCACACTAGAATGATCCCCAACCTCTCTGACACGCCACGGTCGATCTTTGGCCCACAGCACGCCCGAATCCTTGGCCCAACCCCAAAACCGTAGGTTACAGCACACCAATTTAGCCCAAAAATCCCATGTTAACACCGTTTCGGTCGTTTGTCCACCAAAATGGCCACGAAAAATTAAATGGACCACATTGGGATGATCCCCATCCTCCCTGGTATGCCCCGATTAATTTTCAGCCCACAGCACGCTCGGACCCCAGGCCCACTCCCAAAAAGATAGGCTATATAGCATACTGATTTAGCTCAAAAATACCCAGTTCACGCGGTTTCGCCCATTTGTCCAACCAAATGGCCACAAAAAAATTAAATGTACCAAACTGGGACGATCACTAACTTACCTGGCATGCCTTGATTAATTTTTAGCCCACAGCACGCCCGGCCCGGGGCCCACCCCTAAAACTATGGGCTATAGCACACCGATTTGGCCCGTAAATGCCCCATTCGCGCCGTTTTGCCCGTTTGTCCAGACAAATGGCCACGAAAAATTAAACGACCCACACTGGAATGATCCCCAACCTCCCTGGCATGCCCCGGTCAATTTTTAGCCCACAGCACAGCTGGGCCCACCCCCAAAACCCCAAGCTATAGCACTCCGATTTGAACTGATAATGCCCTGTTCGCCCCGTTTCGCTTATTTATCAGCCCAAATAACCTCAAAAAATTAAACGGACCACACTGGGATGATCCCCAACCTCCTTGGCATGCCCCGATCGATCTTCTTCCCATAGTACACCCAAACCCCAGGCCCACCCCCATAACCGTGGGCTATAGCACACCGATTTAACTCAAAACTTCCCCGTTCGCACTGTTTCGACAGTTTGTCCACTCAAATGGCCACGAAATATTAAACAGACCACACTGGGATGATCCCAAACTCCCTGGCATGCCACGGTCAATTTTGGTCAACGGCACACCCGGACTCCGGGCCTACCCCCGAAACCGTGGGTAATAGCAAATCAATTTAGCCCGAAAAATGCCGCGTTCACGCTGTTTCGCCCGTTTGTCCACCCAAATGGCCACAAAAAATTAAACGGACCACACTGGGACGATCCCCAATCTCCCTGGCATGCACCGATCGATTTTTGGCCGACAGGACGCCTAGACCCAGTGCCCACCCCCTAAATCGTGGGCTATAGCACACCGATTTGGCCCAAAAATGCCAGGTTGGCCCCATTTTGCCCGTTTGTTCACCCAAATGGCCACAAAAAATTAAACAAACCATACTGGGATGATCCTCAACCTCCTTAGTATGCCTCGGTCGGCTTTAAATCTACAGCACGCCAGGACCCCAGTCCTACCCTCAAAACTATGGGCTATAGCACACTAATTTGGCCTGAAAATGCCCAGTTCTCGTCATTTTGCCCATTTGTCCACCCAATGGCTAGAAAAAAATTAAATGGACCACACTAGGACGATCCCCAACGTCCCTGGAATGCCTCGGTCAATTTATGATTCACACCAGCCCGGACCCCGATCCCACACCCAAAATCGTGGGCTATAACATATTGATTTGGCCTGAAATTTCCCCGTTTATTCTGTTTCGACTATTTGTCCAACCAAATGGCCACAAAAAATTAAATAGACCACACTAGGACGATCCCCAACCTCCCTGGTATGCCCTAGTAGATTTTTCGCTCATAGCAAGCCCGGATCCTGGGCCCATACCCAAAACTGTGGGCGATAGCACATTGATTTGGCCCAAAAATACCTCATTCGTAATGTTTCGCCCGTTTTTCCATCCAAATGGTCACGAAAAATTAAACGAACCATATTGAGATGATCATTAACCCCCTGGCATACCTCGATCAATTTTTGTCCCACAGCACATTCGGACCCCGGGCCCACCCCAAATCTGTGGATTATAGCACCCCGAGTTTGCTTGAAAATGCCCTGTTCGCTCGTTTTTCCACCCAAATGGCCACGAAAAATTAAATGGACCATACTGGGATGATCCCCAACCTCCTTAGTGTGCCTCAATTTATTTTCGGCCCACAGCACGCCCCGACCCCTGGCCCACCCCTAGAATCATGGGCTTTAGCACACCGATTTGGCGGAAAATTCCCCGTTCCTGCCGTTTCGCCTGTTTATCCACCCGAATGGCCATGAAAATTTAAACGGAACACACTAAGATGATCCCCAACCTCTCTGGCATGCCCCGATCGATCTTTGGACCACAACACGCTAGAATCCCGGGCCCACCCCTAACACTGTAGGCTATAGCACACCAACTTTGCTCGAAAATGCAATGTTAGCCCATTTGTCAACCCAAATGGACATGAAAATTTAAACAAACCACACTGGAATGATCCCCAACCTCTCTTGCACGCCCCAATTGAATTTTTACACACAGCATGCTCGGACCCCGAGCCCACCCCCGAAACCGTGGGCTTTAGCACAAAAATGCCCCGTCCGCACCGTTTTGCCCGTTTGTCCACCAAAATGGCCAAGAAACAATAAACAGACAACACTAGGATGATCCCCAACCTCCCTGGCACGCCCCGGTCAATTTTTGGCCTACAGACCGCCAGGACCCTGGGCCCACCCCTAAAACCGTGGCCTATAGCACACCGATTTGGCCAAAAAATGCCCTATTCGCGCGGTTTCACCCGTTTGTCCACCAAATGGCCACGAAAAAATAAACGTACCACACTGGGATGATCTCCAACCTCCCTGGCACGCCCCGATCTATTTTTGGCCCACAGCATGCTCGAACCCCGAGCCCACCCCCGAAACCGTGGGCTATAGCACACCGATTTGGCCAGAAAATGCCCCGTTTACGCCATTTTGCCCGTTTGTCCTCCCAAATAGCCACAAAAAAATTAAACGGACCACACTGGGAGGATCTCCAACCTCTCTTGCATGCCGCGATGGATTTTTGGCCCACAACATGCTCAAACCCTGGTCCCACCCTCAAAACCGTGAGTTATTGCACATCAATTTGTCCCGGAAATGCCCTATTCGCGCTGTTTTGCCTATTTTTCTACTTTTTCTACCCAAATGGCTACAAAAAATTAAAGGGATCACACTGGAATGATCCGCAGCCTTCGTAGCATGCCTCGGTCGATTTTTGGCCCACAGCACGCCCGGACTCCGGGCCAACCCTCGAAACCACGGGATATAGCGCACCAATTTGGCCAAAAAATGTCCCGCTCATGCCGTTTCGTTCGTTTATCCACCCAAATAACCACAAAAAATTAAACGGACCACATTGGGACGATCCGCAACATCCCTAGCATGCCCCGATCGATTTTCGGACAACAGCACACCCGAACCGCGGACCCACCCTTAAAATTGTGGGCAATAACACACTAATTTGGCCTGAAAATGCCCCGTTCGCATCGTTATTCCTGTTTTTCCACCGAAATAGCCACAAAAATTTAAACGGACAACACTAGGACGATGCCCAACCTCCAAGGCACGCTCTGGTCGATTTTCAAACCGCAGCACGCCCGGACCCAGGGCTCACCCCCATAAATCGTGGGCTATACCACACCTAGTTAGCCCTAAAATGCCCCATTCGCGCCGTTTTGCACGTTTTTCCACACAAATGGCCACGAAAAATTAAACGAACCACACTGGTACGATCCCCAACCCCCCTGGCATGCCCAGGTTGATTTTCAACCAACATGGCCATGAAAAATTAAACGAACCACGCTGGGATAATCCCCAACCCCCCTAGCACTCCCTGATCAATTTTCAGCCCACAACACGCCCGGGCCCTACCCCAAAACCGTGGGCTATAGCACTGCGATTTGGCCCAAAAATACCCCGTTTGCGCTATTTCGCTTGTTTGTCCACCCAATTGGCCAAAAAAAGTTAAACGAACCACACTGGGACAATCACCAACCTCCCTAGCATGCCCCGATCGATATTTAACCCACAGCACGCCCAAACCCCGGGCCCACCCCCAAAACCGTGGGCTATAGCACTCCGATTTAGCCTAAAAATGCCATGTTCATGTTATTTTGTCTGTTTGTCCGTCCAAATGGCAACGAAAAATTAAACGAACCACACTGGGATGATCCCAAACCTCTCTGGCATGCCCCAGTAAATTCTTGGCCGACATTACGCTCGATCCCCAGGCACACCCTTAAAACCATAGGCTATAGCACACTGATTTGTCCCAAAAATGCCCCGTTCTCCCCATTTCAACCGTTTGTCCACCCTATGGCCACAAAAAATTATATGGACCACACTGGGATGATCTCTAACCTTCCTAGCATACCTCCGTCGATTTTAGGTTCACAGCACCCCAGAGCCCACACCAAAAATCGTGGGTTGTAGCATATCGATTTGGCCCGAAAATACCCTATTTACGCATTTTTGCTTATTTGTCCACCCAAATGGCCACGAAAAATTAAACAAACAACACCGGGATGATCCCCAACCTCCCTGACATGCCCTGATATATTTTTGGCCCACAACACACCTGGATCCCGGGCGCACACCCAAACCCGTGCGCTATAGCACACTGATTGGGTTCGAAAATGCCCCGTTCGCACTATTTCGCCCGTTTGTCCACCCAAATAATCACAAAAAAATTAAATGAACCACACTGGGATAATCTTCAATCCTCCTGGCATGCCCTGATCGATTTTTGGCCCACTACACGCTAGGACTTCGGGCCCACCCCCAAAACTGTGGGCTATAGCACACCGATTTTGCCCGAAAATGCCCTGTTCGCCCGTTTGTCAACCCAAATAGCCACAAAAATTTAAACGAACCACACTGGGATGATCCCCAACCTCCTTAGCACGCGTCGGTTGATTTTTGGCCCACAGTACGCCGGGACCCCGAGCCCACCCCCGAAACCGTGGGCTTTAGAACACCGATATAGCCCAAAAATACCCCGTTCGCACCGTTTCACCCGTTTGTCCACCCAAATGGACACGACAAATTAAACGGACAATACTGAGATGATCCCCAACCTCACTGGCATACCTCGGTTGATTTTTGGCCCACAGCACACCTGAACTCCGAGCCTACCCTCAAAACCGTGGGATATAACGCACCGATTTAGTTCGAAAATGCCCCGTTCATTCCGTTCCTCTTGTTTATCCACCCAAATGACCATAAGAAATAAAACGGACCATACTGGGACGATCCCCAACATCCCTGGTGTTCCCCGATCGATTTTCGGACAACAGCATGCCCGAATCGCGGGCCCACCCTTAAAATCGTGGGCAATAACACACCGATTTGGCCCGAAAATTCCCCATTCGCGTCGTTATTCCTGATTTTCCACCGAAATAGCCACAAATATTTATACGGACAACATTAGGACGATCCCCAACCTCCATGGCACGCTCCGGTCGATTTTTGAACCACAGCACGCCCGGACCCAAGACTCAACCCCAAAAATCGTGGGCTCTACCACACCGAGTTAGCCCAAAAATTCCCCATTCACACCCGTTCGCCTGTTTGTCCACACAAATAGCCACAAAAAATTAAACGGACTACACTGGTACGATCCCCAACCCCCTGGCATGCCCTGGTTGATTTTCAGCCAACATGGCCACGAAAAATTAAACGGACCACGCTGGGATGATCCCCAACCCCCCTGGCACGCACCGATCAATTTTCAGCCCACAGCATGCCCGGGCCCAACCACAAAACCGTAGGCAATAGCACTCTGATTTTGCCTGAAAATACCCCGTTCGCGCTATTTCGCTCATTTGTCCACCCAATTGGCCACGAAAAATTAAACGAACCATACTGGGACAATCACCAACCTCCCTAGAACTCCCCAGTCAATATTCGACCCATAACAGACCCAGACCCTGGGCCCACCCCCAAAACCGTGAGCTATAGCACACCGATTTGGCCCCAAAATACCACATTCGTGCTATTTTACCCGTTTGTCTGTACAAACGACAATGAAAAATTAAACTGACCACACTGGGATGATCCAAACCTCCCTAGCACGCCCCAGTCAATTTTTTGCCAACATTATGCTCGGGCCCACCCTCGAAACCATGGGATATAGCACACTGATTTGGCCCAAAAATGCCCCGTTCTCGCCGTTTCATCAGTTTGTCCACCCAATGGCTACAAAAAATTAAATGGACCACACTGGGATAATCCCTAACCTTCCTGGAATGCCTCTGTCAATTTTAGGTTCACAGTACCCCGAACCCAGAGCCCACACCAAAAATCGTGGGCTATAGCATACTGATTTGGTCCGAAAATACCCCGTTCACGCATTGTTGCTTATTTGTCAACCCAAATAGCCATGAAAAATTAAACAGACAATACTGGGATGATCCCCAACCTCTCTGACACACACTGATATATTTTTGGCCCACAGTACGCCTGGATCTCGGGCGTACACCCAAAACCGTGGGCTATAGCACACTAATTGGGGTCGAAAATGCCCCGTTTGCGCTGTTTTGCCCGTTTGTCCGCCCAAATAGTCACGAAAAATTAAACAAACCACATTGGGATGATCTTCAACTCTCCTGGCATACCCTGATCAATTTTTGGCCCACAACACTCTAGGACCCCGGGCCCACCCCCGAAACTGTGGGCTATAGCACATCAATTTTGCGTGAAAATGCCCTGTTCGCACGTTTGTCAACCCAAATGGCCATGAAAATTTAAACGAACCACACTGGGATGATCCCCACCTCTCTGGCACGCCCTATTTGATTTTTAGTCCACAGCACGCCCAGACCCCGGGCCCACCCCGAAACCGTGGGCTTTAGACAATCGATTTATCCCAAAAATGCCTCGTCCGCGCCGTTTCACCCGTTTGTCTAGCCAAATGGCCACGAATAATTAAATGGACCACACTGGGACAATCCCCAACCTCCCTGGCACACCCCGGTCGATTTTTAGCCCACAGCACGCCTGAACCCCAGGCCCACCCCCAAAACTGTGGGCTATAACACACCGATTTGGCTCAAAAATTCCCCGTTCGCACTATTTCGCCTGTTTGTCCACCCAATTGACCATGATAAATTCAATGGACCACACTGGGACGATCCCCAACCTCCCTAGCATGCCCCGATAGATTTTTGGCCCATAGCACGCCCGGACCCTGGGCCAACCCCCGAAACTGTGGGCTATTGCACAATGATGTGGCCCGAAAATGCTCCATTTGCGCCGTTTCTCCCGTGTGTCCACCCAAATAGCCACAAAAAATTAAACGGACCACACTGGGACAATCCCCAACTTCCCTAGCACACCCTGGTCGATTTTTGGCCCACAGCACGCCCGGACCCTGGGCCAACCCCCAAAATCGTGGGTTATAGCACATTGATTTGGCCCGAAAATGCCCCATTTGGACCGTGTCGCCTGTTTTCCTACCCAAATGGCTACGGAAAATTAAACGAACCACACTAGGATGATCTTCAACCCTCCTGGCATGCCCCGATCAATTTTTTGCCCACAACACGCTAGGACCTCGGGCCCACCCCCAAAACTGTAGGCTATAGACAACCGATTTTCCCCGAAAATGCCTTGTTCATCCGTTTGTCCACCCAAATAGCCACGAAAATTTAAACGAACCACACTAGGATGATCCCCAACCTCGCTGGCATGCCCCAGTTGATTTTTGGCCCACAGCAAGCGCATACCCCAGGCCCACCCCCATAACCGTAGGCTTTACCACACTGATTTAGCCCAAAAATGCCCCGTTCACGCCGTTTAGCCTGTTTGTCCACCCAAATGGCCACGAAAAATTAAATGGACTATACTGGGATGATCCCCAAACTCCCTGGCACGCCTCGATCAATTTTTGGAGCATAGCACGCCTGGACCCCAGGCCCACCCTCAAAACCGTGGGACATAGCTTACTGATTTTGCCCAAAAATGCCTCGTGCACGCTGTTTCACTCGTTTCTCTACCCACAAGGCCATGAAAAATTAAACAGACCACATTGGGATGATCCCCAAACTCCCTAACACTTCCTGATCGATTTTTGGCACACAGCACGCCCGGATCCCGGGCCCACCACCGAAACCGTGGGCTATAGCAAATCGATTTGGCTCGAAAAAGCCCGTTCGCACTGTTTTTCCCTTTTATCCCCTCAAATAGCCACGAAAACTGAAACGGACCACATTGGGACTATCCCCAACCTCAATGGCATGCCTCGATCGATTTTCAGCCCATAAAACTCTCGAACTCCAGGCCCACATCCAAAACAGTAGGTTACAACACACCGATTTAGCTCGAAAATTCCCCATTCACGTTGTTTCGCTCGTTTGTCTCCGTAAATGGCCATGAAAAATTAAACGAACCACACTGGGATGATCCCCAACCTCCCTGACATGCCTCGATCGATTTTTGGCCTACAGCACACCCGGGACCCGGGCATACTCCTGATACCATGGGCTATAGCACACTAATTTGGCCCGAAAATGCCCAATTCGCATCGTTTCACCCGTTTGCCCACCCAAATCGCCATAAAAAATTAAACGGACCATATTGGGATGATCCCCAACCTCTCTGGCACGCCCCGATCGATTTTCAGCCGACAACACACTTGAACCCCGGGCCCACCCCTAAAATCGTAGGCGATAGCACACCGATTTAGCCCAAAAACATCCTGTTCGCACCGTTTCGCCCGTTTGTCTATCCAATTGGCCATGAAAAATTAAACGGACCACACTGGGACGATCCCCAACCTCTCTGGCACGCCTTGATCGATTTTCAGCCAATAGCATGCTCTCCCCTACCCCCAAATCCGAGGGCTATAGCACTCCGATTTGACCCAAAAATGCCCAGTTCACACCGTTTTGCCTGTTTGTCCACCCAAATGGCTACGAAAAATTAAACGGACCACACTGGGATGATCCCAAACCTCCCTAGCATTCTCCGATTGATTTTTGGCCCACAACACGCTCGGACCCTGGGCCCACCCCCGAAACTGTGGGCTATTGCACACTGATTTAGCCCCAAAATGCCTAGTTCGCAACGTTTCGCTCGTTTGTCCATCTAAATGGCCACAAAAAATTAAACTAACCACAATGGGATAATCCCCAACCTCTCTGGCACGCCCTGGTCAATTTTTCGCACGCAGATCGCCCGAACCCTGGGCCTACCCCAAAAACGCAGGCTATAGCACACCGATTTGGCCCGAAAAAGACCTGTTCGAGCGTTTTACCCGTTTGTCCACCCAAATTGCCATGAAAAATTAAACGGACCACACTGGGATTATCTCCAAAATCCCTGGCACACCTCAGTTGATTTTCGGACCACATCACACCCGGACCCCGATCCCACCCTCGAAACCGTGGGCTATAACACACCGATTTTGCCCGAAAATTCCCCGTTCGCGCCATTTCGCCCGTTTGTCCACCCAAATGGCCACAAAAAAATAAATAAACCACACTGGGATGATCCCCAACCTCCCTGGAATGCCCCGATTGATTTTTGACCCACAGCACGCCCTGCTACCCCCGGGCCCACCCTCAAAATCGTGGGCTATACCACACTAATTTAGCCCGAAAATGCCCTCTTCTCGTTGTTTCACCCGTTTGTCCACCCAATGGCCAAAAAATATTAAATGGACCACACTGGGACGATTTCCAACCTCCCCGGCATACCTCGGTCGATTTTCGGTTCACAGCACCCCGGACCACAAGCCCACACCCAAAACCGTGGGCTATAGCACACTGATTCTCCCATTTGTCCACCCAAATGGCCATGAAAAATTAAATGGACCACAGTGGGACTATCCTCAACTTCCCTGGCATACCTCGAAAGATTTTTGGCCCACAGCACGCCTGGATATCGGGCCCACACCCAAAACTGTGGGCTATAGCATAATGATTTGGCAAAAAAATGCTTCGTTCGCGCAGTTTCACCCGTTTATCCAACCAAATGGCCTCAAAAAATTAAACGAACCATACTGGGATGATCTTTAACCCCCCTTTCATGCCCCAATCTATTTTCATCCCACATCACGCTCGGACCCCGGGATCACCCCCAAAATTGTGGGCTATAGCACATAGATTTTGCCCGAAAATGCCTTGTTCAGTCGTTAGTCCACCCAAATGTCCATGAAAAATTAAATGGACCATACTGGGATGATTCTCAACCTTCCTGGCAAACCCCGGTTGATTTTCATCCTACAGCATGCCCGAGCCCCGAGCCCACCCTTGAAACCGTGGGCTTTAACACACCGATTTAACCCGAAAAATGCCCCGTTCGCGCCCTTTCGCCCGTTTGTTCACCCAAGTGGTCACTAAGAATTAAACGAACCACACTGGGATGATACCCAACCTCCCTGGCATGCCCCGATCAATTTTTGGCCCACAGGACGCTCGAACCCCAGGCCCACCCCCAAAACCCTAGGCTATAGCACACCAATTTGGCACGAAAATACCCCATTCGCACCGTTTTGTCAGTTTGTCCTCCCAAATAGCCACAAAAAAATAAACGGGCTACACTGGGATGATCCCCAACCTCCCTGGCATGCGTCGATCAATTTTTGGCCCATAGCACGCCTGACCCCCAGCCTACCCTTGAAACTGTGGGTTATAGCACACCGATTTTGCTCAAAAATGCCCCGTTCGCACCGTTTCGCCTGTTTGTCCACCCAAATGACCACAAAAAATTAAATGGACCACACTGGGAAGATCCCCAACAGCCCTAGCATGCCTTGGTCGGACTCCGAGTACACCCCCGAAACCGTGGGCTATAGCATACTAATTTGGCTAAAAAATGCACCATTCGCACTGTTTCATTCGTTTGTCCACCCAAATGGCCACAAAAAATTTAACGAACCACACTAGGATGATCCCCAATATCCCTAGAACGCCTCGGTTGATTTTCACCCACAGCGCGCCCAAACAGTGGGCCCACCCCTGAAACCATGGGCTATAGCACACCGATTTGGCCCAAAAATGCCCCGTTCATGCCGTTTCGCCCGTTTGTCTTCCCAGATTGCCACAAAAAATTTAATGGACCACACTGGGATGAACCCCAACATCCCTGGCATGCCCCGATCAATTTTCGAAGCACAGCACCCCCGAACCCCAGGCCCACAACCAGAACCATGAGCTATTGCACACTGATTTGGCCCGAAAATGCCCCATTCTCGTAGTTTTGCCTGTTTTTCCACCCAAATAGCCAGCAAAAATTAAGCAGACCATATTGGGATGATCCCCAACCTCAATGGAATGCCCCTGTAGATTTTTGGCACACAACACGCCCGGACCCAGGGCTCACCCCTAAAACCTTGGTCTACAGCACACCAATTTGGCCGAAAATACCCCGTTCGCGCGTTTTTGCCTGTTTGTCCACACAAATGGCCACGAAAAATTAAACGGACCACACTACGATGATCCTCAACCTCCCTGGCATGCCCTAGTCGATTTTTAAGCCACAGCATACCCGGGCCCACCCCCGAAACTATGAGCTACAGCACTCCAATTTGGCCCGAAAATGCCCCGTTCTTGCCATTTCATTTGTTTGTCCACCCAAATGGCCATAAAAAATTAAACGGACCACACTGGGATGATCCCCAACATCCCTTGCATGCAGCGATCATATTTTGGACCACAGCACGCCCGGACCCCGAGCCCAACCCTGAAACCGTGGGCTATAGCACATCGATTTCGCTCGGAAATGCCCCATTCGCATCGTTTCTCCTGTTTGTCCACCCAAATGGCCACAAAAAATTAAATGGACCATACTGGGATGATCCCCAAACTCCCTATCCACCCCGGTCGATTCTTGGCCCACAGCACAGCCGGACCCCGGGCCCACCGCCAAGACTGTGGGTTATAGTTCACTGATCTGGCCCGAAAATACCCCGTTCATGCCATTTTACCTGTTTGTCCACCCAAATAGCCACAAAAAATTAAATGGACCACACTGAGATGATCCCCAACCTCCCTGGCATGCCCTGGTCAATTTTTGGCCATAGCACGCCCGGACCCAAGGTCCACCCCAAAACCGTGGTCTATTGCACACCGATTTGGACCTAAAATTCCCCGTTCGCGTCGTTTTGCCCATTTGTCCACCCAAATGGCCACAAAAGATTAAACGGACTACACTGGGTTAATCCCCAACCTCCCTGGCACGCCCTGGTCGATTTTCGGCCAACAGAATGCCTGTACCCCCGATCCCACCCTCGAAATCGTGGGCTATAGCACACTTATTTAGCATAAAAATGCCCTGTTCGCGTTGTTTTGCCCATTTCTCTTCACAAATGGCCATGAAAAAATAAACCGACCACACTAGGGTGATCCCCAACTTCCCTGGAATGCCCCAATTGATTTTCGATACACAGCACGCTCGGATCGCGGGTCCACCCCCAAACCATGCACTATATCACACCGATTTGGCTCGAAAATACCCCATTCGCGCTGTTTCGCCCTTTTGTCCCCCCAAATAGCCACAAAAACTTAAACGAACGACACTGGGACTATCGCCAACCTCCCTGGCATGCCCCGGTCTATTTTTGGCCCACAGCTCGCCCAGGACCCGAGCCTACTCCAGAAATCATGGGCTATAACACACCGATTTGGCCCAAAAATTCCCCGTTCGTGCTGTTTCACCCGTTTGCCCACCCAAATGGCCATAAAAATTAAACGGACAACAATGAGATGATCCCCAACCTCCCTGAAATTCCACGATTAATTTTTGGCCAATAGCATGCCTGTACCCCGGGCCCACCCTCGAAACCGTGGGCTATAGCACACTGATTTAGCCTAAAAATGCCCCGTTCGTGCCATTTTGCACGTTTTTCTTCATAAATGGCCATGAAAAAATAAACGGACCACACTGGGGTGATACTCAACCTCCCTGGTATGCCCCGATCAATTTTCGCCACACAAAATGCCCGAACCGCGGTCCACCCCTGAAACCATGGACTATAGCACACCGATTAGGCTTGAAAATACCCTGTTCGTGTTGTTTCGCCCTTTTATCCCTCCAAATAGCCACAAAAAAATAAAACGAACAACACTGAGACTATCTCCAACCTCCCTGGCACACCCCGGTCGATTTTAATCCCACAGCTTGCCTGGGACCCGAGCCTACGCCCGAAACCGTGGGCTATAGCACACCGATTTGGCCAGAAAATGCCTCGTTCACGCCGTTTTGCCCGTTTGCCAACCCAAATGGCTATAAAAATTAAATGGAACATACTGGCACGATCCCCAACCTCCATAGCATGCCCCGGTCGATTTTTAGCCCACAACACTCTCGGACCCCAGGCCCACCCTCAAAATCGTAGGCTATAGCACACCGATTTAGCCCAAAAATATCCCGTTCACATCGTCCATTAAAAATTATGATGATCCCCAACCTCCCTGGAACGCCTCGGTCGATTTTCGGCCCACAAAACTCTCGGGACCCGAGCCTACCCCTGATACTGTGCGCAATAGCACACCGATTTGGCCTTAAAATGCCCCGTTCACACCGTTTCGCCTGTTTGCCCACCTAAATGGCCATAAAAAATTAAACGGACCATACTGGGATGATCTCCAACCTGCCTGGCATGCCACAGTCGATTTTCAGCCCACAACACGATAGGACCCCGGGCCCACCCCTAAAACCGTAGGCTAAAGCACACCGATTTATCCCAAAAATTCCCCGTTCGCGCTGTTTCGACCGTTTGTCCCCCCAAATGTCCCAACCTCCCTGGCATGCCCAGGTCGATTTTAAGCACACAGCATGCCTGGGTCCACCCCAGAAACCATGGGCTATAGCACACCGATTTGGCCTAAAAATGCCCTGTTCGTACCGTTTCCCCTGTTTGTCCACCCAAATGGCTACGAAAAATTAAACGGACCATACAGGGATGATCCCCAGCCTCCCTACCATGCCCCGATCGATTTTTGGCCCACAGCACGCCCGGACCCTGGGCCCGGCCCCAAAACCGTGGGCTATTGCACATCAATTTGGCTAGAAAATGCCCCATTCATGCCGTTTCGCCCATTTGTCCACCCAAATAGCCACGAAAAATTAAACGAACCACTCTGAGATGATCCCCAATATCCCTGGTACGCACTGGTCAATTTTTTGCCCACAGCCCGCCCGAAACCCGCGTCCACCCCCAAAACCGTGGGCTATAGCACACCGATTTGGCCCGAAAATGCCCCGTACACGCCGTTTCACCCGTTTGTCCACCCACATTGCCACAAAAAAATAAACGGACTACACTGGGATGATCCCCAACCCACCTGGAACACCGATTTGGCAGGAAAATGCCCTGTTCACGCCGTTTTGCCCGTTTGTCTACCCAAATGGCCATGAAAAATTAAACGGAGCACACTGGGATAATCCCCAACCTCCCTTGCATGCCCCGATCAATTTTCGGCCCACAGCATGCCCGGACCCCGGGCCCGCCCCCGAAATCGTGGGCTATAGCATATCGATTTGGCTTGAAAATGCACCGTTCGCGCTGTTTTGCCCTTTTGTCCCCCCCAAGTAGCCACGAAAACATAAACGGACCACACTGGTACTATTCCCAATCTATATGGCTTCCCTCGGTCGATTTTTGGCCCACAGCACACCCGGGACCCGGGCCCACCCACGAAACCTTTGCTATAACACACCGATTTATCCCTAAAATGCCCCGTTCATGCCATTTCGACCATTTGCCCACCCAAATAGCCAGCAAAAACTAAACAGACCACATTGGGATAATCCCCAACCTCCCTGGCTCGCCACGGTCGATTTTTGGCCCACAGCACGCCCGGACCCTAGGCCCACCCCCGAACCATTGATATAGCACAACAATTCGGCCCAAAAATTCCTCGTTCGCGCTGTTTCGCCCATTGGTCCACCCAAATGGCCACAAAAAATTAAATGGACCACACTGGGACGATCCCCAATCTCCCTGCCATGCCCCGATCCATTTTCGACCCACAGCACGCCCGGACCCATGCCTACCCCCAAGATCATGGGCTCTACCACACCAATTTAGCCCAAAAATGCCCCGTTGGCACCTTTTCGCCCGTTTGTCCACCCATTTAGACACGAAAAATTAAACGGACCATACTGGGATTATCCCCGTCCTCCCTGGCATGCCTCGATCGATTGTCGGCCCACACCACACCCAGACCCTGGGCCCACCCCAGAAATCATGGGCTATAGAACACCAATTTGTCTTGAAAATGTCCCGTTCATGCCGTTTCACCCGTTTGTCCACCCAAATGGCCATGAAAAAAATAAGCGGACCACACTGGGATGATCCCCAACCTCCATGGCATACCCCGGTCGATTTTTGTCCCACTGCACTCCCTGACACCGGGCACACCCTCAAAATCGTGGGCTATAGCACACTGATTTAGCCCGAAAATGCCCCGTTCTTGCCGTTTCGTCCATTTGTCAACCCAATGGCCACAAAAAATTAAATAGACCATACTGGGTCGATCCCCAAACTCCCTGGAATGCCTCGGTGAATTTTCGGTTCACATCACCCCAAACCCCGTGCCCACACCCAAAACCGTGGCCTATAGCATATCGATTTGGCCCGAAAATGCCCCGTTCACGCAGTTTCATCTATTTGTTCACACAAATGGCAACGAAAAATTAAATGAACCACACTGGGACAATACCTAACCTCCCAAGCAAAGCCCGGTAGATTTTTGGCCCACAGCATGCTCAGAACCCGGGCCCACACCCAAAACTGTGGGCTATAGCACACTGATTTCTCCCAAAAATGCTCCGTTCACACCGTTTCACCCGTTTATCCACCCAAATGGCCACAAAAAATTAAACGAACCATACTGGGATGATCCTCAACCCCCCTGGCACGCCCTGATAGAATTTTGGCCCACAGCATGCTCGAAACCTAGGCCCACCCTCAAAACCATGGGCTATAGAACACCGATTTTGACCGAAAATGCCCTGTTCACTCGTTAGTCCACCCGAATGGCCACAAAAAATTAAACGAACCATACTGGGATGATCCCCAACCCCTCTGGCATGCCCCGGTAGATTTTAGGCCCACAACACGCCCTGACCCCGGGCCCACCCCTAAAACCGTGGGCTTTAGTACACCGATTTAGCCCAAAAATACCCCGTGAACACCGTTTCGCCCGTTTATCCAACTAAATGGCCACAAAAAATTAAAGGGACCACAATGGGATAATACCTAACCTCCCTGGCATGCCCCATTCGATTTTTAGCCTACAGCACGCCCGGACCCCGAGCCTACCCCCAAAACCGTGGGCTATAGCACACTGATTTGGCCCGAAAATGCCCCGTTCATGCGGTTTCACCATTTTGTCCACCTAAATGGCCACAAAAAATTAAACGTACCACAATGGGAGGATCGCCAACCTCCTTGGCATGCCCCGGTCGATTTTCGGTCCACAGCACACCCGAACCCCGAGCCCACCCCTGAAACCGTGGGCTATAGCACACCGATTTGGCCAAAAAATGCCTCGTTCGCGCTGTTTCGCCCATTTGCTAATCCAAATGGCAATAAAAATGAAACGGACCATACTAGGACGATCCCTAACCTCCCAGGCACGCCCCAATCGATTTTTATCCCACAGCACGCTCGGACCCTAGGCCCACCCCCAAAACCGTAAGCTATAGCACACAGATTTAGCACGAAAATGCCCCGTTCGAGCTGTTTCGCTTGTTTGTTTACCCAAATGGCTATGAAAAATTAAAAGAAGCCACAATGGGATGATCCCAAATCTCCTTGGCACGCCTCGATAAATTTTTGGCACACAACTCGCCCGAACCCTGGGCCCACCCCCAAAATCGTGGGCTATAGCACACCAATTTGGTTCCAAAATGCACCGTTTGCGCTGTTTCAACCTTTCGTCCCCCAAATAGCCACGAAAACTTAAACGGACCATACTGGGACTATCCCCAATCTCCCTGGAAATCCACGATTGATTTTGGGCCCATAGCACACCCAAAACCTGGGCCTACCCCATTTACCGTGGGCTATAGCACACCAATGTGGCCCAAAAATGCCCCGTTCACGCTGTTTCGCCCGTTTGCCCACCTAAATGGCCATAAAAAATTAAACAGACCATACTGGGACGATCCTCAACCTCCATGGCATGCCCCGGTCGATTTTTAGCCCACATCACGATCGGACCCCGGGCCCACCCCTAAAACTGTAGGCTATAGTACACCGAATTAGCCTAAAATTGCCCCATTCGTGCCGTTTCAACCGTTTGTCCACCCAAATGGCCACAAAAAATTATACGGACCTCACTTGGATGATCCCCAACCTCCCTGGCATGCCCTGGTCAATTTTTAGTACACAACACGGTCAGGCGCACCCCCGACACCGTGGGCTATAGCACATCGATTTGACCCGAAAATGCCCCATTCGTACCGTTTTGCCTTTTTGTCAACCCAAATAGCCACAAAAAATTAAACGGACCATACTGGTACTATCCCCAACCTCCTTACCCACCCGATCAATTTTTGGGCCACAGCACGCCCGGACCCCGGGCCCAACCCCGAAACCGTGGGTAATTGCACACCGATTGTTCTCGAAAATGCCCCGTTTGTCCACCCAAATGGCCATGAAAAATTAAACGGACCACACCGGGATGACCCCCGACCTCTCTGGCATGCCCTGGTCAATTTTTTTAGCACAGCACGCCCGAAACCCGGGCCCACCCCCAAAACCGTGGGCTATAGCACACTGATTTGGCCAAAAAATGCCCCGTTCACGCTGTTTCACCCGTTTGTCGTCCCAAATTTCCACAAGAAATTAAACGGGTCACACTGGGATAATCCTCAACCTCCCTGGCAGGCCTCAGTCAATTTTCGGACCACATCCGTGGGCTATAGCATACAAATTTGGCTAAAAAATACCCCGTTCGCGTGGTTTCGCCATTTTATCCACCCAAAGGGCCACAAAAAATTAAATGTACCACACTGGGATGATCCCCAACCTCCCTGGCATGCCCCGTTCGATTTTTGGCCCAAAGCACGCCCGAACCCTGAACCCACCCCGAAAACCCTGGGCTATAGCACACTGATTATGCCCGAAAATGCCCCGTTTGCCCCATTTTGCCTGTTTGGCCTCCCAAATTGCCACAAAAAAATAAACAAACCACACTGGGACAATCCCCAACCTCCCTGTCATACCTTGATTGATTTTTAGCCCACAGAATGCCCGAACCCCGGGCCCACCCTCGAAACTGTGGGTTATAGCAAATCGATTTGGCCCAAAAATACCTCGTTTGAGCCGTTTCGCCTATTTGTCCACCCTAATGGCCACAAAAAATTAAAGGGACCACACTGGGAGGGTCCCCAACCTCCCTAGCATGCCTTGGTCGATTTTTGTCCCACAGCAGTCTCGGACCCTGGGCCCACCCCCAAAATAGTGGGCTATAGCATACCGATTCAGCCCGAAAATGCTCCGTTGACGTCGTTTCGTCCATTTGTCTACCCAAATGGCCACAAAAAATTTAACAAACCACACTAGGATGATCCCCAACTTCCCTGGCATGACTCGATCGATTTTCGGCCCACAACACGCCCGGACCCCGGGCCCACCCAAAAAATCATAGGCTACAGCATATCGATTTTGCCCAAAAATGCCCCATTTGCATAATTCCACCTGTTTTTCCACCCACATAGCACCAAAAAATTAAACAGAGCACACTGCGATAATCCCCAACCTCCCTGGCACGCCCCGGTTGATTTTTAATCCACAGCACGCCCGGGCCCACCCCTGAAACCGTGGACTATAGCACTATCATTTGGCTAAAAAATGCCTCGTTCGTGCCTTTTTGCTTTTTTGTCCACCCAAATGGCGACAAAAAATTAAACGAACCACAAAGGGACGATCCCCAACCTCCCTGGCATGCTCCGATTGATTTTCAGCCCACAACACTCCCAAACCCCAGGCCCACCCCCAAAACCGTAGGATATAGCACACCGATTTGGCTCGAAAATTCCCCGTTCATACCATTTTGCCCGTTTGTCTATTCAATGGCCACAAAAAATTAAACGAACCACACTGGGATGATGTCCAACCTCCCTAGCATGCCCCGGTCAATTTTTAGCGCACAGCACGCCCGTACCCACCCCCGAAACTGTGGGCTATAGCACTCTGATTTGGCCAAAAAATGCCCCATTCGAGCTATTTTGCTTATTTGTCCACCCAAATGGCCGCAAAAAATTAAATGAACCACACTAGGATGATCCCCAACCTCCCTATCATGCCTCAGTCGATTTTTATCCCACAACACGCTCGAACCCCTGGCCCACCCCCAAAACCGTGGGCTATGGCACACCGATTTGGCCTGAAAATGCCTCATTTGCACCATTTTGCCTGTTTGTTCACCCAAATGGACTCGAAAAATTAAACGGACCATACTGGGACGATCCCCAACTCCCCTAGCACTCCCTAGTCTATTTTTAGCCTACAAAATGCCCGAAACCCGATCCCACCCATAAAACCGTTGGCTATTGCACACCGATTTGTCCCAAAAATGCTTGGTTCGCGCCGTTTCATCCGTTTATCCACCCAAATAGCCACAAAAAATTAAATGGACCACACTGGAATGATCCCCAACCACCCTGGTATGCCCTGGTCGATTTTTAACCCACAGCACGCCTGAACCCCGGGCCTACCCCCAAAACTGTAGGGTACAACACACCGATTTAGCCCAAAAATTCCCCGTTCACGTCGTTTCACCCGTTTGTCTACCCAAATGGCCACGAAAAATTAAACAGACCATACTAGAATGATCCCCAACCTCCCTGGCATGCCTCAATCAATTTTAGGACCACAGCCCGCTCGAACCTCGAGCCTACTCTCGATATCGTGGGCTATAGCACACCGATTTAGCCCGAAAATGCCCTGTTCACGCCGTTTCTCCCGTTTGTCTACCTAAATGGCCATGAAAAATTAAATAAAATACACTAGAATAATCCTCAACCTCTCTGCCACGCCCTGATAAATTTTTGGTCCACAGCACGCTCGAACCCCGAGCCCACCCCTAAAACCTTGGGCCATAGCACACCGATTTAGCTTGAAAATGTCCAGTTTGCTCTGTTTCGCCCTTTTGTCACCCCCAAATAGCCACGAAAACATAAATAGACCATACTGGGATGATCCCTAACCTCCATGCCACGCCCCAGTCAATTTATGGCCCGCAGCGCGCCCGAGACTCGGGTCCATCCCATAAACCGTGAGCTATAGCACACTAATTTAGCCCTAAAATGCCCGATTCGCATCGGTTTGCCTGTTTACCTATACAGATGGCCACGAAAAATTAAACTGACCACAATAGGATGATCCCCAACCTCCCTGGCATGCCCCGGTCAATTTTTAGCACACAGCACGCCCGGACCCCTGTCCCACCCCCGAAACCGTGGGTAATAGCACATCGATTTGGCTCGAAAATGCCCCGCTCACGCTATTTCGCCCATTTGTCCATCTAAATGGCCACTAAAAATTAAACGGACCATACTTGGATGATCCCCAATCTCCCTGGCATGCCCTTGTCGATTTCCAGCCCACAGTACACTCGGAACCAGGGCCCACCCCTTAAATCGTCTTCTATAGCACACCAATTTGGCCCAAAAATTCCCTATTCGTGCCCTTTTGCCCGCTTGTCCACACAAATGGCCACAAAAACTAAAACGGACCATACTGGGATGATCCATAACCTCCCTGGTATGCCCCGATCAATTTTTAGATCACAGCACGCCCATACCTCGAGCCCTCCACTGAAACCGTGGGCTATAACACACCGATTTGGCCTAAAAATACCCCGTTTGTGCCATTTCGCGTGTTTTTCTACCCAAATGGCCATGAAATATAAACAAGCCACACTAGGACGATACCCAACCTCCCTGGCATGCCCCGGTCAATTTTCGACCCATAGCACGCCCGCACCCCGATTCCACCCTTAAATCTGTGGGCTATAGCACACTGATTTAGCCCGAAAATATCCCGTTCTCGCCGTTTCACCCATTTGTCTACCCTATGGCCACAAAAAATTAAATGGACCACACTGGGACGATCCCCAACCTCTCAGGCATGCCTCGGTAGATTTTTGGCCCACAGCACGCCCGGATCCCGGGCACATACCCAAAACCTTGAACTATAGCACACAGATTTGGCCTGAAAATGCCCCGTTCACGCCGTTTCACCCGTTTGTCCACCCAAATGGCCACAAAAAATTAAACAAACTATACTAGGAAAATTGTGAACCCCCCTGGCACGTCCCGATCGATTTTCGGCCCACAAAACTCTCGGACCCCGAGCCCACCCCGAAATCATGGGATATAGAACACCAATTTTGCATGAAAACGTACTGTTTGCTTATTTGTCCACCCAAATGGCCATGATAAATTGAATGGACCACGCTGGGATGATCCCCAACCTTCCTGGCACGCTCCGGTTGATTATCGGCCCACAGCACGCCCTAAACCCTGGCCCACCACTAAAACCGTGGGCTATAGAACCCACAGCATGCTAGGACCCCGGGCCCAGCCCCGAAACCATGGGCTATAGAACAACGATTTTGCCCAAAAATGCCCTAATTGCCTATTTGTCAACCCAAATGGCCATGAAAATTTAAACGAACCACACTGTGATGATCCCTAACCTCACTGGCATGTCCCGGATGATTTTTGCCCCAGAACACGCCTGGACCACGGGGCAACCCTCGAAACCGTGGGCTTTAGCACCCCGATTTGGCCAAAAAATGCCCCGTTCATGCCGTTTTTCATGTTTATCCACCCAAATGGCTACGAAAAATAAATGGACCATACTGGGCCGTTCCCCAACCTCCCTGGCACGCCCCGGTCGATTTTTAGCCTACATCACGCCCGCCCACCCCCAAAACCGTGGGCTATAACACACCGATTTTCACCAAAAATGCCCCATTCACGCGGTTTCACCCATTTGTCCACCCAATTAGCCATGAAAAATTAAACGGACCACACTGCGATGATCCCCAACCTCCCTGGCATACCTCGGTTGATTTTTCCACCCAAATGGCCAAAAAAAATTAAACGGACGACACTGGGAAGATCCCCAAATTCCCTGCCATCCCTTGGTCGATTTTCAGCCCACAGCACGCTCGAACCCAGGGCCCACCCCCTAAATCGTGGGCTATAGCACACCGATTTGGCCTTAAAATGCCCCGTTCGTGTCCTTTCGCCCGTTTGTCCACCCAAATGGACACGAAAAATTAAACGGACCATACTGGGATGATCCCCAACCTCCCTAGCATGGCTCGATCAATTTTCAGCCCACAGCACTCCCAGACCCCGGGTCCACCCCCAAAACCGTGGGTTATAGAACACCAATTTGGCCTTAAGATGCCTCGTTCGCGCCGTTTCGTGTATTTGTCTACCAAAATGGCTACAAAAAATTAAACGGACCATACTGGGACTATCCCCAACCTCCCTAGCATACCTCGGTTCACTTTCGACCCACAACACGCCGGACCCCAGTCCCACCCTCAAAACCGTGGGCTATAGCAAACTGATTTGGCCCGATAATGCCATGTTCTCGCCGTTTCACCCATTTGTCCACCCAATGGCCACGAAAAATTTAATGGACAACACTGAGACGATCCCCAACCTCCTTGGCACGCCCTGGTAGATTTTTCGCCCACAACACACCCAAATCCCGAGCCCATACCCAAAATCGTGGGCTATAGCACACTGATTTGGCCCAAAAATGCCCCGTTCGCACCGTTTCACCCGTTTGTCCATCCAAATGGCCACGAAAAATTAAACGAACCATACTGGGATGATACTTAACCCCTCTGGCATGCCCCGAACTATTTTTGGCCAACAGCACGCTCGGAACCCAGGCCCACCCCAAAACCGTGGGCTATAGCACATCGATTTTGCCCGAAAATGCCCTGTTCGCTCGTTCGTCCACCCAAATGGCCACAAAAAATTAAACAGACCACACTGGGACAATATACAACCTCCCTGACACAGCTCGGTTGATTTGCGGCCCACAGTACGCCCGTACCCCTGGCCCACCCTAAAAACTGTGGGCTTTAGCACACCGATTTGGCCCGAAAATGCCCCGTTCGCGCCGTTTCGCCCGTTTGTCCACCCAAATTGCCACAAAAATTTAAACGGAACTCACTGGGTTAATCCCCAACCTCCCTGGTATGCCCCAATCAATTTTTGTCCCACAGCACGCTAGGACCCAGGGGCCAGCCCCAAAACCGTGGGCTATAGCATACTAATTTTGCCCGAAAATGCCCTGTTCGCCCGTTTGTCAACCAAAATGGCCATAAAAATTTAAACGAACCACACTGGGATGATCCCCAACCTCCTTGGCATACCCCGATTGATTTTTGGCGCATAGAACGGCCGAACCTCAGGCCCACCCAAGAAACCGTGGGCTTTTAAGCATACCGATTTGGCCCAAAAATGCCCCGTTCGCATCATGTCGCCTGTTTGTCCAGCCAAATGGCTACGAAAAAATTAAACGAACCACACTGGGACAATCCCCAACCTCCCTGGCATGCCCTAGTCGATTTTTGGCCTAGAGCTCGCCCGGACCCCGGGTCCACCCCCAAAACCGTGGGCTATAGCACACCGATTTTACTCGAACATGCCCCGTTCGCGCGATTTCGCCCGTTTGTCCTCCTAAATAACCATTAAAAATTAAACGTATCACACTAGGACGATCCCCAACCTCTCTCGCACGCATCGATCGATTTTTAGCCCACAGCACACCCAAACCCCAGGCCCACCCCCGAAACCATGGGCTATAGAACACCGATTTGGCCCAAAAATGCCCCGTTTGACCCGCTTTGCCTATTTCTCCTACCAAATAGCCACAAAAAATCAGACGAACCTCATCTAGAGGATCCCCAACATCCCTAGCACGCCCCGATTGATTTTTAACCCACAACATACCCGAACCCCGGGCCCATCCTCAAAACCGTGGGTTATATAGCACACCGATTTGGCCCAAAAAATGCACCGTTCATGCTATTTCTCTTATTTGTCCACCCGAATGGCTACGAAAAATTAAAAGGACCATACTGGGACGATCCCCAACCCTCCCTAGAACGCCTCGGTCGATTTTTGGCCCACAGCTCGCCCTGACTTCGGGACCACCCCCAAAACCGTGGGCTATAACACACTGATTTGGCCCGAAAATGCCCTATTCATGTCGTTTCGTCCGTTTGTCCACCCAAATTGCCACAAAAAATTAAATAGACCATATCGAGATGATCCCCAACCTCCCTGGCATGCCCTGGTCGATTTTTGTCCCACAGCACGCCCGAACCTCGGGCCCATCCCCAAAATCATGGGCTATAGCACATCGATTTAGTCCAAAAATGCCCCATTCATGCCGTTTCACCTGTTTGTCCATACAAATTGCCATGAAAAATTAAACAGACCACACTGGAATGATCCCCAACCTCCCTGGCACGCCTCGTTCAATTTTCGTACCATAGCACGCCCGGACCCCGGGCCCACCTTCAAAACCGTGGGCTATGGCACACCGAATTGGCCCGTAAATACCCCGTTCACGCCGTTTTGCCCGTTTGTCTACCCAAATGGCCACAAAAAATTAAACGGACCACACTGGGATGATCACCAACCTCTCTTGTACGCCCCAATCAATTTTCGTCCCACAGCACGCCAGGACCCTGGGCCGAACCCCGAAACTGTGGGCTATATAGCTCACCAATATGGCTCGAAAATGCCCCGTTCACGCTGTTTTACCCTTTTATCCCCCCAAAGTAGCCACGAAATCTTAAACTGACCACACTGGGACTATCCCTAGCCTCCCAGGCACGCCTCGATCGATTTTCAGTTCACAGCACCCCAGACCCCGGGCCCACACCCAAAACCATGAGCTATAGCATACAGATTTAGCCCAAAAATGCCCCGTTCACCCTGTTTCGCCAATTTATCCTCCCAAATGGCCACAAAAAATTAAACGGATCACACTGGGACGATCCCCAACCTCCCTGGAATACCCCGATAGATTTTTGGCCCACAACATGCCCGGATCCCAGGCCCAAAACCAAAACTGGGGGCTATAAAATACTGATTTGGCCCAAAAATGCCCTATTCACGTCGTTTCACCAGTTTATCCACCCAAATGACTACGAAAAATTAAACGAACCATACAGGGATGATCCTCAACCCCCCTGGCATGCCCCGATCGATTTTTGGCCTATGGAACACTAGGACCCTAGGCCTACCCCTGAAACCGTGGGCTATAGCACACCGATTTTGCCCGAAAATGCTCTATTCACTTGTAAGTCCACCTATGTTGCAACAAAAAATTAAACAGACCACTCTGGGATGATCTCTAATATCCCTGGCATGCCCCGGTTAATTTTCAGCCTACAACACGCCCGGACCCCATGCCCACCTCCAAAACTGTGGGTTTAAGCACACCGATTTGGCCCGAAAATGCCCTTTGCACGCCGTTTTGCCCGTTTGTCCATCCAAATGGCCACGAAAAATTAAAGGGACCACAATGGGACGATCCCCAACCTCTCTGGCCTGCCCCGGTTAATTTTTGGCCAACAGCACGCCCATACCCCGGGCCTACCCCCAAAACCATGGGCTATAGCACACCGATTTGGCCCGAAAATTCCCCGTTCGCGCGGTTTCGCCTTTTTGTCCATCCAAATGGCCACGAAAAATTAAACGTACCATACTGGGACGATCCCCAACCTCCCTGGCATGCCCAAATTGATTTTCGGCCCACAACATACCCAAATTCCGGGCCCACCCTTAAAACCCTAGGCTATAGCACACCGATTTGGCCCGAAAATGCCCCGTTCGTGCCGTTTTGCCCGTTTGTCCCCCAAAATTGCCACAAAAAATTAAACGGACCACACTGGGACAATCCCCAGCCTCCCTGGCATGCCTCAATCGATTTTTGGCCCACATCACACCCGAACACCGAGCCCACCCTCAAAACTGTGGGTTATAGAAAATCGATTTGGCCCGAAAATGCCTCGCTCGCGCCGTTTCGCCTATTTGTCCATCCTAATAGCTACAAAAAAATTAAAGGGACCACACTGGGAAGATCCCCAACCACTCTAGCACGCTTTTGTCGATTTTTGGCCCACGGCACGCCCGGATTCTGAGTCCACCCCCAAAACAGTGGGCTATAGCACACCGATTTGGCCCGAAAATGCCCCGTTCGCGTCGTTTCGCCCATTTGTCCACCCAAATAGCCACGAAAAATTTAACGGACCACACTAGGATGATCCCCAACTTCCCTGGCATGACCCAAAAGATATTCGACACACAGCACGCCGCGACCCCGGGCCCACCCCCAAAATCGTGGGCTATAGCACACCGATTATGGTAAAAAATGCCCCCTTCGCATCGTTCCACCTATTTTACCATACAAATAGCCACCAAAAATTAAACAAACTATACTGGGATGATCCCTAACCTCTCTGGCATGCCCCGATCGATTTTCGGCCTACAGCACGCCCGAACCCAAGGCCTAGCCCCAAAATCATGGACTACAGCACACCAATTTGGCCGGAAAATGCCATGTTTATGCCGTTTTGGCTGTTTGTCCACCTAAATGGCCACAAAAAATTAAACAGACCATACTTGGATGATCTCCAACCTCCCTGGCATGCCCCGGTCGATTTTCGGCCCTCAGCATGCTCGAATCCCGGGCCCACCCCCAAAACCATAGGCAATAGCACACCGATTAGGCCTAAAAATGCCCCGTTCGCGTGATTTTGCCCATTTGTCGACCCAAATAGCCACAAAAAAATAAACGAACCACACTGGGACGATCTCAAACCTCCCTCGCACGCCTCAGTTAATTTTCAGTCCACAACACACCCGGGCCCACCCCTCTCACCATGGGCTATAGCACACCGATTTGGCTTAAAAATTCCCCGTTCGCCGCGTTTCACCCGTTTGTCCACCCAAATGGCCATGGAAAATTAAACGGAGCACACTGGGATGATTCCCAACCTCCCTAGCATGCCCCGGTCAATTTTTGGCCCACAACACGCTCGGACCCCGGGCCAACCCCCGAATTCGTTGGCTATTGCACACTGATTTGGCCCAAAAATATACCATCTTTGCCTTTTTGCCCGTTTGTCGACCCAAATAGCCACTAAAAACTAAACGGACCACACTGTGACGATCCCCAGCCTCCCTAGCACGCCCCGATCAATTTTTAACCCACAGCACGCACAGACCCACCCCAAAACCGTGGGCTATAGCACGCCGATTTGGCCCAAAATGTCCCGTTCGCACCGTTTTGCTTATTTGTCTACGCAAATGGCCACAAAAAATTATACAAACTACACAGGGATGATCCCGAACCTCCCTGGCATGACCGGTCAATTTTCAGCCCACAGCACGCCCGAACCCCAGGTCCACCACCGAAACCGTGGTCTATAGCACACCGATTTGGACCGAAAATACACCGTTTGCACCATTTTGCCTGTTTGTCCACCCAAATGGCCTCAAAAAATTAAACGGATCACTCCTGTATGATCCCCAATCTCTCTAGCACTCCCTGGTTAATTTTTGTCCCATAACACGCCCGAACCCCGAGCCCACCCCCAAAATTGTGGGCTATTGCACACCGATTTATCCTGAAAATGCCCCGTTCATACCGTTTCGCCCGTTTGTCCACCCAAATGGCCACAAAAAATTAAACGGACCATATTGGGACGATCCCCAACCTCCCTGGTACGCCCTGGTCAATGTTTAGCGCACAGCACGCCCAAACCCCGGGCCTACCCCTAAAACCATGGGCTATAGCACACCAATTTAGCCCAAAATTGCCCCGTTCGCGCCGTTTCCCCCATTTGTCCACCCAAATAGCCACGAAAAATTAAACGGACTACACTAGGGTGATCCCCAACCTCTCTGGCATGCCTCGATTAATTTTTGGACCACATCCTGCTTGGACCTCGAGCCCACCCTCGATACCGTGGTCTATAGCACACCAATTTGTCCCAAAAATGCCCTATTCGCATCGTTTCGCCCGTTTTTCTACCCAAATGACCACAAAAAATTAAATGGACACCACTGGAATGATCCCCAACCTCCCTGCACGTCCCGATTAATTTTTAGCCCACAGCACGCTCGGACCCCGATCCCACGCCTAAAACTGTGGGCTATTGCACACCGAATTACCTCGAAAATGCTCCATTTGCTTTGTTTCTCCCTTTTGTCTTCCCAAATAGCCACGAAAGCTTAAACAGACCACACTAGAACGAACCTCAACCTCCTTGCCACTCCGCGATGGATTTTTGGCCTGCAACACGCCCGAAAGCCGGGCCCAACCCCAAAATCGTGGGCTATAGAACACCGATTTGGCCCTAAAATGCCCCATTCATACCGGTTTGCTCGTTTTCCTACCCAAATGGCCACAAAAAATTAAATGGACCACACTGGATGATCCCCAACCTCCCTAGCACGTCACGATCGATTTTTTGCCCATAGCAAGCCCGGACCCCACGCCAACCCCTGAAACTGTGAGTAATAGCACATCAATTTGACCCGAAAAAATCCCGCTCATGCTATTTCTCCCATTTGTCCACCCAAATGGCCACAAAAAATTAAATGGACCATACTGGGACGATCCTCAATCTCGCCGGCACGCCCTTGTCAATTTTTAGCCCACAGTACTCCCGGAACTAGAGCCCACCCCCTAAATCATGGGCTATAGCACACCGATTTAGCCCAAAAATGCCCCGTTCATGCATTTTCGCCCGTTTTGTCTACCCAAATGGCCACAAAAAATTAAACGGACCATGCTGGGATGATCCCCAACCTCCCTGGCAAGCCCTGATCAAATTTTACCCCACAGCACGCCCAGACCCTGAGTCCTCCCCCGAAACCGTGGGCTATAGTACACCGATTTGGCCGGAAAATGCCCCGTTTGCGTCATTTTGCGTGTTTATCTACCCAAATGTCCACAAAAATATAAACGGACCACACTAGGACGATCCCCATCCTCCCTGGTATTCCCCGATCAATTTTTGACCTACATCACGCTCGGACCCCGGTCCCACCATCGAAATCATGGGCTATAGCACACTAATTTGGCCTGAAAATGCCCCGTTCTCGCTGTTTCGCCCATTTATCTACCCTATGGCCACAAAAAATTTAATGGACCACACTGGGATGATCCCCAACCTCCCAAGCACACCCCGATAGATTTTTAGCTCACAGCACGCTCGGATCCCGGGCCCATACCCAAAACCGTGGGCTATAGCACACTGATTTTGCCCAAAAATGTCTCGTTCGCGTCGTTTCTCCCATTTGTCCACACAAATGGCCACAAAAAAATAAACGAACTACACTGGGATAATCCTCAACCCACCTGGCACGCCCAAATCGATTTTTGGACCAAACACACTTGAACACCGAGCCCACCCCAAAACTGTGGGCTATAGCACACCGATTTTGCCCAAAAATGCCCTATTCGCTCGTTTGTCCAACCAAATGTCCATGAAAAATTAAACGGACCATACTGGGATGATCCCAAACCTCCCTGGCATGCCCTGGTTAATTTTAGGCCCACAGCACGCCCAGACACCTGGCCCACCGCTAAAACCTCGGGTTTTAGCACACCGATTTGGCCTGAAAATGCCCCGTTTGCGCCGTTTTGCCTGTTTGTCCACCCAAATAGCCACAAAAATTTAAACGGACTTCACTGGGACGATCCTTAACCTCCCTGGCATGCCATGGTTAATTTTCAACCCACAGCACACTAGGACTCCGGGCCCATCCCCGAAACCGTGGTCTATAGCATACCAATTTTTCCCAAAAATGCCCTGTTCACCCGTTAATCAACCCAAATAGCCACGAAAAGTTTAACGAACCATACTAGGATGATCCCTAACCTCCCTGGCATGCCCCAGTAGATTTTTGCCCCACAGCACGCCTGGACCCCGGGCCTACCCCCAAAACCATGGGCTTTAGCACACTGATTTGGCCCAAAAATGCCCCATTCGCGCCGTTTCGCCCGTTTATCCACCTAAATGGCCACAAAAACTTAAACAGACCACACTGGGATAATTCTCAACCTCCCTGGCATGCCCCAATCGATTTTTGGCCTACTGCATGCCCGGAGCCTGGGCCCACTTCCAAAACTGTGGGCTAAAGCACACCGATTTTCCCTGAAAATGCCCCGTTCGCCTGGTTTCACCCGTTTGTCCACCTAAATGGCCAAAAAAAATTAAATGGACCATACTGGAATGATCCCCAACCTTCCTGGCATACCTCGGTCAATTTTCAAACCACAGACCGCCCGGACCTCGGGCCCACCCTCGAAATGGTGGGCTATTACACACAAGATTTGGTCCGAAAATGCCCCGTTCACGCCGTTTCACCCGTTTGTCTACCTAAATGTCCACGAAAAATTAAATGGATCACACTGGGATAATCCCCAACCTCCCTAGCACGCCCTGATTGATTTTTGGCCCACAGCATGCTCGGACCCCGAGCCCACCACTAAAACCGTGGGCTATAGCACACCAATTTAGCTCGAAAATGGCCCATTTGCGTTGTTTCGACCCTTCGTCCCCCCAAATATCCATGAAAACTTAAACGGACCACACTGGGATGATCCCCAACCTCCTTTCCACGCCTCGATTGATTTTTGGCCTACAGCACGCCCGGGACTCGGGCCCACCCCCAAAACCGTGGGCTACAACACACCGATTTGACTAAAAAATACCCCGTTTGCACCGTTTCACCCGTTTGCCCACCTAAATGGCCACGAAAAATTGAACGGACCACACTAGGATGATCCCCAACCTCCTGGCACGCCATGGTTGATTTTTGGCCCACAACACACCCGAACCCCGGGACCACCCACGAAACCGTGGGTAATAGCACATCGATTTTGCCCGAAAATGCCCCGTTCATGCTGTTTCACCCGTTTGTCTAGCCAAATGACCACAAAAAATTAAATGGACCACACTGAGATGATCCCCAGTCTCCCTGGTACGCCGTGGTCAATTTTCGGCCCACAGCACGCCCGAACCCAGGGTCCACCCCTAAAACATGGGCGATAGCACATCGATTTGGCCCAAAAATACCACGTTCGTGCTCTTTCGCCCCGATTTGGACCATATTAGGATGATACTGAACCTTTCTAATAGGCCCCGATCAATTTTCAGCCCACAGCACACCCAAACCCAGGCCCACTCCCGAAAATGTGGGCTATAGAACACCGATTTATCTAAAAATGCCCCATTTGCGTCGTTTCACGTATTTGTCTGCCCAAATAGTTACAAAAAATTAAACTGACCATACTAGGATGATCCCCAACCTCCCTGGCATACCTCGGTCGACTTTTAACCCACAAAATGCTCAAACCCCGGTCCCACCCTCAAAACCGTGGGCTATAGCACACTGATTTAGCCCGATAATGCCCCGTTCTTGCCATTTTTCCCATTTGTCCACCCAATGGCCATAAAAAATTAAATGGACCACACTAAGACAATCCCCAACCTCTGTGGCGTGCCTCGGTAGATTTTTGGCCCACAGCTTGCCCGGATCCCGGGACCATACCCAAAACCGTATGCTATAGCACACTGACTTGACCCGAAAATGCCCCGTTCGTGCTGTTTTGCTCGTTTGTCCACCCAAATGGCCACGAAAAATTAAACGAACCATATTACAATGATCCTCAACCCCCTAGCACGCCTCGATCAATTTTTAGCCAACAACACGCTCGGACCCCAGGCCCACCGCAAAACCGTGGGCAATAGCACATCAAGTTTTCACGAAAATACCCTGTTCACTCGTTTGTCCACCCAAATGGCCACAAAAAATTAAACGTACCACACTGGGATGATCCCCAATATCCCTGGCATGCCTTGATTGATTTTCGGCCCATAGCACGCCCGGACCCCTGGCCCACCCCTAAAACTGTGGGCTTTAGCACACCGATTTGGCCCAAAAATGCCCTATTCATACCGTTTCGCCCATTTGTCCACCCAAATGGCCATAAAATTTTAAACGGACCTCACTGGGATGATTCCCAACCTCCCTGGTATGCCCCAATCAATTTTTGACCCACAGCATACTAGGACCCCGGGACCAGCCCTAAAACCGTGGGCTAGAGCACACCGATTTTGCCCAAAAATGCCCTGTTCGCCCGTTTGTCAACCCAAATGGCCACAAAAAGTTAAAAAAATCACACCGAGATGGTCCCCAACCTCCCTGGCATGCCCTGATGGATTCTTGGCCCACAGCACGCTAGAACCTCAGGCCCACCCCTGAAACCGTGGGCTTTAGCACACCGATTTGGCCTAAAAATTCCCCGTTCACGCCATGTCGCTCGTTTGTCCACCCAAATGGCTACGAAAAATTAACCGGACCATACTGGGATGATCCCTCCTCCCTGGTATGCTCCGGTCGATTTTTGGCCTATAGCATGCTCGGACCCTGGGCCCACCCCTAAAACCATGGGCTATATACACCGACTTTGCCCGAAATGGCCCTGTTCGCGCGATTTAGCCCGTGTGTCCACCCAAATGGCAACGAAAAATTAAACGTACCATACAAGGACGATCCCAACCTCCCTGGAATGCCCGGATTAATTTTCAGCCCACAGCAAACCCGAACTCCAAACCCACCCCCAAAAATGTGGGCTATAGCACATCGATTTGGCCCAAAAATGCCCCATTTGCGCAGTTTTGCCCGTTTGTCCTCCCAAATAGCCACAAAAAATAAAACGGACCACACTGGAAGGATCCTCAACCTCCCTGGCACGCCCCGATTGATTTTTGGCCCACAACATGCCCGAACCCCGGGCCCACCCTCGAAACTGTGGGTTATATAGCACAACGATTTGGCCCCAAAATACCCCGCTCATGCCATTTCGCCTATTTGTCTACCCAAATAGCTACGAATAAGTAAACAAACCACACTGGGAGGATCTCCAACCTCCCTGGCATGCCCCGATCAATTTTTGGCCCACAGCACGCTCGAACTCCGGGCCCACCCCAAAAACTATGGGCTATAGCACACCAATTTGTCCCAAAAATGCCCCGTTTGTGCCGTTTCGTACGTTTGTCCACCCAAATTGCCATAAAAAATTAAACGAACCACACTCGGATGATCCCCAACCTCCCGGCATGCCTCGGTCAATTTTCGGACCACAACATGCACGGACCCTGGGCCCACCCTTTAAACCGTGGTCTATAGCACAACGATTTTGCCTGAAAATGTCCTGTTCGCGCCGTTTCACCCATTTGTCTACGCAAATAGCCACGAAAAATTAAAAGGACCATACTAGGATGATCCCCAACCTCCCTTGCATACCCCGATGGATTTTCGACCCATAGCACGCCCGGACCCCAGGCCCACCCCCAAAATCGTGGGCTATAGCACACCGATTTGGCTCAAAAATGCCCCGTTCGCGCTGTTTTTCCCTTTTGTCCCATCAAATTGCCACGTAAACTTAAATGGACCATACTGGTATGACCCCCAATCTCCCTGGCATGCCCCGGTCGATTTTTGGCCCACAGCATACCCGGGACCTGGGCCCACCCCCAAAACCGTGGGCTATAGCACACCATTTTGGTTAAAAAATGCCCTGTTCGAGCCGTTTCGACTGATCGTCCACCCAAATAGCCACAAAAAATTAAACAGACCAAACTGGGATGATTCCCAACCTCCCTAGCACGTCGGGGTCAATTTTTGGCCCACAGCACGCCCGGACCCTGGACCCACCCCCAAAATCATGGATAATAGGACATCGATTCAGCCTGAAAATGCCCCGTTAGGGTTGTTTCGCCCGTTTACCCACCCAAATGGCCCCAAAAAATTAAACGAACTATACTGGGACGATCCCCAATCTCCCTGGCATGCCCTGGTTGATTTTTGGCCCACAGCACGCCCGAACCCATGGCCCACACCCAAATTATGGGCTATAGAGCACTAATTTTGCCCAAAAATCCGTTCGCACCCTTTCGCCCGTTTGTCCACCCAAATAGCTAGAAAAATTAAACCGACTATACTGGGATAATCTCCAACCTTCCTAGCATGCCCCGGTCTATTTTTGGCCCACAACACTCCCAGACCCCGGGCCTACCCCAGAAACCGTGTGCTATAGCACACCAATTTGGCTCGAAAATGCCCCGTTCGTGCCGTTTCGCTCGTTTGTCCACCCAAATGGTCACAAAAATTTAAACGGACCTCACTAGGACGATACCGAACCTCCCTGGCATGCCCCAATCGATTTTTAGCCCATACCACGACCGGACCCAGTGCCCACCCCCTAAATCATGGGCTATAGCACACCGATTTGGCCCAAAAATGCCTGTTCGCGCCCTTTCGCCCGTTTGTCCACCCAAATAGCCATGAAAATTTAAACGGATAATACTGGAAAGATCCCCAATCTCCTTGGCATGCGCCGATCGATTTTTAGCCCACATCACGCCCGGGACCCGGGCCTACCCTCAAAACCGTGGGCTATAGCACACTGATTTGGCCTAAAAATGTCCCGTTAATACTGTTTCATCCGTTTGTCCACCCAAATGGCGACGAAAAATTAAAATGACCACACTGCGATGATCCCAATCTCCCTGGCATGCCCCTGTCAACTTTCGTCCCACAAAACGCTCGAACCCAGGGCTCACCCCTTAAATCGTGGGTTATAGCACACCGATTTGACCCAAAAATGCTCCATTTGCGCCCTTTCACCCGTTTTTCCACCCAAATGGACACAAAAAATTAAACGTACTACACTGGGATGATCCCCTACCTCCTTGACACACCTTTGTCGATTTTTAGCCCACAACACACCCGAACCCCGGGCCCACCCCCAAAACCGTGGGCTATAGCACACCGATTTGGCCCGAAAATGCCCCGTTCGCGCCGTTTCACCCGTTTGTCCACCGAAATAGCCACTAAAAATTAAATGGACCATACTGGGATGATCCCCAACCTCCCTGGCATGCCCCGATCGATTTTCGGACCACAGAACACTCGCACCATAGGCCCACCCCTGAAATTGTGAGCTATAGCACACCAATTTTGCTCAAAATGCCCCATTTGTGCTGTTTTACCCTTTTGTCCACACAAATAGACACAAAAATTTAAACGAACCACACTGGGACGATCCCCAACCTCCCTGGCATGCCCCGACCATTTTTCAACCTACAGCACTCTCGGGACCCGAGCCCACACCCGAAACCGTGGGATATTGCTCACCGATTTAGCCTGAAAATACCCCGTTCGTGCCATTTCGCCCGTTTGCCCACCCAAATGGCCACAAAAATTTAAATGGACCAAACTAAAATGATCCCCAACCTCCCTGGCATACCACGGTCGAGTTTTGGCCCACGGCACGCCCGAATCCTGGGCCCACCCCTAAAACCGAAAGTTATAGCACACCGATTTAGCCCGAAAATACAATGTTCTTGCTGTTTAGGTCGTTTATCCACAAAAATGGCCACAAAAAATTAAATGGACCACACTGGGATGATCCCAAACCTCCTTGGCATGCCCCGATCGATTTTCGACCCATAGCTCACTCGGACCCCAGGCCCACCTCCAAAAACGTAGGCTATATAGCACACCAATTTTGCCCGAAAATGTCCAGTTCACGCAGTTTCTCCTATTTGTCCACCCTAATTGCCACGAAAAATTAAACGGACCACACTGGGATGATCACCAACCTCCCTGGCATGCCTTGATTGATTTTTAGCCCACAACACGCCAGGACCCGAGGCCCACCCCTGAAATCGTGGGCTATAGCACACTGATTTGGCCCGTAAATGCCCCGTTCACGCCTTTTAGCCCGTGTGTCCACACAAATGGCCAGTAAAAGTTAAACGAACCACACTGGAATGATCCCCAACCTCTCTCTGGCACGCCCCGGTTGATTTTTAGCCCACAGCACGACCGGGTCCACCCCCGAAACCGTGGGCTATAGCACTCTGATTTGAACAGAAAATGCCCTGTTCGTCCCGTTTCGCTTATTTATCCGCCCAAATAGCCTCAAAAAATTAAACAGACCACACTGGGACGATCCCAACCTCGCTAGCATGCCCCGATCGATCTTCAGCCCATTGCACACCCAAACACCAGGTCCACCCACGAAACCATGGGCTATAGCACATCGATTTGGCTAAAAAATGCCCCGTTCGCACCGTTTCGACAGTTTGTCCACCCAAATGGCCACGAAATATTAAACGGACCACACTAGGATGATCTCCAACCTCCCTGGCATACTACGGTCAATTTTTGTCCCATGGAACGCCCGGACCCCGAGCCCACCCTTAAAACCGTGGGTAATATCAAATTAATTTGGCCCAAAAATGCCCCGTTCACGCTGTTTTTCCCTTTTTTCCACCCAAATGGCCACGAAAAATTAAACGGACCATACTGGGATGATCCCCAATCTCCCTGGTATGCCCCAATCAATTTAAGGCCCACAGCGCGCCCGAACCCAGTGCCCACCCCCTAATCATGGGCTATAGCACACCGATTTAGCCTAAAAATGCCCCGTTCGCCCCCTTTTGCCCGTTTATCCACCCAAATGGTCACGAAAAAATAAACGGACCACACTAGGATGATCCTCAACTTTCCTGGCATGCCCCAATTGATTTTGGGCCCACAGAATGCCCGAACCCCGATCCCACCCTCGAAACTATGGGCTAGAGCAAACTGATTTAACGCAAAAATCCCCCGTTCTCGTCGTTTTGCCCATTTGTCCACCCAATGGCCAGAAAAAATTAAATAGAACACACTGGGATGATCCCCAACCTCCCTAGAATGCCTATGTCAATTATCGGTCCACAGCACCCCGGACCCCGATCCCACACCTAAAATCGTGGGCTATACCATACCAATTTGGCCTGAAATTACCCCGTTCATTCTGTTTTGACTATTTGTCCACCCAAATGACCACGAAAAATTAAACGGACCACACTAAGATGATCCCCAACATCCCTGGTACACCCCAGTAGATTTTTCGCTCACAACACGCCCGGATCCTGAGCCTATACCCAAAGTCGTGGGCGATAGCACACTGATTTAGCTCGGAAATACCTCGTTCGAAATGTTTCGCCTGTTTATCCACCCAAATAGCCATGAAAAATTAAAAGAAACCATACCGAGATTATTCTTAACCCCCCTGGCACGCCCCGATTAATTTTTGGCCCACAGCATGCTCGGACCCCGGGCCCACCCCGAAATCGTGGGCTATAGCACACCTATTTTCCCTAAAAATGCCCTGTTTGCTCGTTTGTCCACCCAAATGGCTATGAAAAATCATACGAGCCACACTGGGATAATCCCCAACCTCCCTGGTATGCCCCGATTGATTTTCGGCCCACTGCACGCCCCGACCCTTGGCCTACCCCAAGAATCGTGGGCTTTAGCACTCCGATTTGGCCCAAAAATGCCCTATTCGCGCCGTTTTGTCCGTTTACCATCCCAAATGGACTTAAATATTTAAATACACCACACTGGGATGATCCTCAACTTCCCTGGCACGTCTCGATCATTTTTTAGACCACAACACGCTCGGACCCCGGGCCCACCCCCAATACCATAGGCTAGAGAAGACCGATTTAGCCCAAAAATCCCCCGTTTGCATCATTTCTCCCGTTGTCGAGCCCAATGGCCACGAAAAATTAAACGGACCACACTGAGACGATCCCCAACATCCCTGGCATGCCCCGATTGATTTTCAGCCCACAGCACGCCCGGGCCCTCCCCCAAAATTGTGAGCTATAGTACTCCAATTTGGCTCGAAAATATCCCGTTCGCACCGTTTTGCCTGTTTGTCCACCCAAATGGCCACGAAGAATTAAATGGACCATACTGGGATGATCCCCAACCACCCAAGCATGCCCCGGTCAATTTTTGGCCCACATCACGCCCGGACCCCGAGCCCACCCCCGAAATTGTGGGCTATTAGACACTAATTTAGCCCGAAAATGCCCTGTTCGTGCCGTTTTGCCAGTTTGATCACCCAAATGGCCACGAAAAATTAAACACACCACACTGGGATGATCCCCAAACTCCCTGGCACACCTCGATCAATTTTTGGAGCACAGCACGCCCGGACCCCGAGAATCGTGGGCTATAGCTCACTGATTTGGCCTGAAAATGCCCCGTTCGCCGTTTCGCCCGTTTGTCTACCCACATGGCCATAAAGAATTAACGGGACCACACAGGGATAATCCCTAACCTCCCTTGCATGCCCCGATCAATTTTTGGCCCACAGCACGCCCGGATCTCGGGCCCACCACCGAAACCGTGGGCTATAGCACACCGATTAAGCTTGAAAAAGCCCCGTTCGCGCTGTTTTGTCCTTTTGTCCCCCCAAATAGCCACGAAAACATAAACGGACCACATTGGGACTATACCCAACCTCCCTGGCATGCCTCAGTCGATTTTTAGCCCACAGCACTCTTGGACCCCTGGACCACATCCAAAACCGTAGGCTATAGCACACCAATTATGCCCGAAAATGCCCCATTTACGCTGTTTCGCCCGTTTGTCTACCCAAATGGCCATGAAAAATTAAACGAACCACACTGGGATGATCCCCAACCTCCCTGTCATTCCCCGATCAATTTTTGGCCCACAGCACGCTCGGGACCCGAGCCTACTCCTGATACCATAGGCTATAGCACACCAATTTAGCTTAAAATGCCCCATTCGCATCGTTTCGCCCATTTTCCCACCTAAATGGCCATAAAAAATTAAACGGACCATGCTGGGATGATCCCAAACCTCTCTGGCATGCCCCGATCGATTTTCAGCCAACAACACGCTCGAACCCCGGGCCCACCCCTAAAACATAAGCTCTAGCACATCGATTTAGCCCAAAAACGTCCCGTTTGCACCGTTTTGCCTGTTTGTCCACCTAATTGTCCATAACAAATTAAACGGACCATACTGAGACGATCCCCAACCTCCCTAGCATGCCCCGATCGATTTTCAGCCAACAGCACGCTCGGACCCACCCCCAAAACCATGGATAATAGCACTCCGATTTGGCCTGAAAATGCCCAGTTCATACCGTTTCTCCTGTTTGTCCACCCAAATGGCCACGAAAAATTAAACGGACCACACTGGGACGATCCCCAACCTCCCTAACACACCCGGTTGATTTTTGGCCTACAACACGCTCGAACACCGGGCCCAACCCCAAAATTGTGGGCTATTGCACACCGATTTATCCCCAAAATGCACCATTCGCACCGTTTTGCTCCATTGTCCACCCAAATGGCCACGAAAAATTAAGCGGACCATAATGGGATGATACCCAACCTCCCTGGCACGCCCTGGTGGATTTTTTGCCCACAGCTCGCCTGAATCCAGGGCCCATCCCCAAAAATGCAGGCTATAGCACACCGATTTAACGTGAAAAAGCCCTGTTCGAGTCGTTTCACCCGTTTGTCCACCCAAGTTGCCACGAAAAATTAAACGGACCACACAAAGTTTATGCCCAACCTCCCTGGAATGTCTTGGTTGATTTTCGGACCACAGCACGCCCGGACCCCGGTCCCACCCTCGGAACCATAGGCTATAGCACACCGATTTTCCCCGAAAATGCCCCGTTCGCACCGTTTCGCTCGTTTTTCCACCCAAATAGCCACAAAAAATTAAACAGACCACACTGGGATGATCCCCAACCTCCCTGGCTTGCACCAATTAATTTTCGGCCCACAGCACGCCCTGATACCGGGTCCACCCTCGAAATCATGGGCGATAGAACACTGATTTAGCCCAAAAATACCCTATTCTCGCCGTTTGGCCCGTTTGTCCACCCAAAGGCCATTAAAAATTAAATGAACCACACTGGGACGATCCCCAACCTTCCTGGCATGCCTCGATCAATTTTTGGTTCACAGCACCCCGAACCCCGAGCCCACACCCAAAACCGTGGGCTATAGCACACTAATTCGCCCATTTGTCCACCCAAATGGCCACGAAATATTAATCGAACCACACTGGAACTATCCCTAACCTCCCATGCATACCCCAAAAGATTTTTGGAACACAGCACGCTTGGATCTCGGGCCCACACCCAAGACTGTAGGCTATAGCACATTGATTTTGGTCCAAAAATGCTCTGTTCGCGCCATTTCACCCGTTTATCCACCCAAATGGCCTCGAAAAATTAAACGAACCATACTGGGATGATCTTTAACCCCCTTGGCATGCCCCTATCAATTTTCGACCCACAACAAGCTCGGATCCCGAGACCACTCTCAAAACATTGGACTATAGCACATCGATTTTGCCCGAAAATGCCCTGTTCACTCGTTAGTCCACCCAAATGGCCACGAACAATTAAATGGACCACACTGGGATGATCCCCAACCTCCCTGGCATGCCCCAGTTGATTTTCAGCCTACAGCACGCCCGTAACCCGAGCCCACCCCCAAAACTGTTGGCGTTAGCACACCGATTTGGCTTGAAAATGCCCCATTCATGCCCTTTTGCCACTAAGAATTAAATGGACCACACTGGGATGATCCCCAACCTACCTGTTATTCCCCGATCGATTTTTGGCCCACAGCACGCTCGAACTCCAGGCCCACCCCCGAAACCCTGGGCTATAGCACACCAATTTGGCCCGAAAATGCCCCATTCGCGCCGTTTTGACAGTTTGTCCTTCCAAATAGCCACAAAATAATAAACGGACCACACTGGGATGATCTCCAACCTCCCTGGAATGCCCCGATCGATTTTTGGCCCATAACACGCCCAGCCCCCAGCCCACCCTCGAAACTGTGGATTATAGCACACCGATTTTGCCCGAAAATGCCCCGTTCGCACTGTTTCGCCTGTTTGTCCACCCAAATAGCCACCAAAAATTAAAAGGACCACACTGGGAAGATCCTCAACCTCCCTAGCATGCCTTGGTCGATTTTTGGCCCATAGCACGCCCGAACTTTGGGCCCACCCCCAAAACTGTAGACTATAGCACACCGATTTGGCCCGAAAATACTCCGTTTGCTTCGTTTTGCCCATTTGTCCACACAAATGGCGACGAAAAATTTAATTGGCCACACTGGAATTATCCCCAACTTCCTTGGCATTACCCAATCGATTTTAAGCCCAAAGCACGCCCGAACCCCAGGCCGACCCCCAAAATCGTGTGCTATAAAACACCGATTTGGCCCGAAAATGCCCCGTTCGCGTCGTTCCGTCGTTTTATCAACCCAAATAGCCACGAAAAAATAAATGAACCACAGTAAATGATCCCCAACCTCCCTGGCACGCCCCGATCAATTTTCGGCCCCCAGCACGCCTGGACCCTGAGCCCACTCCCAAAACTGTGGGCTATGGCACACCGATTTGGCACAAAAATGCCTCGTTCGCACCGTTTTGCCCATTTGTCCTCCTAAATGGCCACAAAAAATTAAACGGGCCATACTGGGATGATCCCCAACCTCCCTGGCACGCCTCGATCAATTATTAGCCCACAGAACGCCCGAACCCCGAGCCCACCTTCGAAACCGTGGATAATAGCACACCGATTTGGCCTAAAAATACCTCGTTCGTGCCGTTTCGCATGTTTCTCCACCAAATTGGCCACGAAAAATTAAAGGGAATATACTGGGACGATCCCCGACTGCCCTAGCACGCCTTCGTCGATTTTTAGCCCATAGCACGCCCGGACTCCGGGCACACCCCCGAAACCGTGTGCTATAGCATCCTGATTGGGCCCAAAAATGCCCCGTTCACGCCTTTTCGCTCGTTTGTCCACCCAAATGGCCACAAAAAATTTAACAGACCACACTGGGATGATCCCCAATATCCCTAGCACGCCTTGATTGATTTTTGTCCCACAGCACGCCCGAACACCGGGCCCACCCCCAAAACTATAGGCTATAGCACACCGATTTGGCCCAAAAATGCCCTATTCATGCCGTTCGGCCTACAACACGCCCGAATCTTGGGCCCACCCCTAAAACCGTGGTCTACAGTACACCGATTTGGCCCGAAAATTCCCCGTTCGTGCCTTTTTTCCCGTTTGTCCACACAAATGGCCACGAAAAATTAAACGAACCACACTATGATGATCCCTAACCTCCTTGGCAAGCCCCGGTTGATTTTTAGTCCACAGCATGCCCCTGCCCACCCCCGAAACCATGGACTGCAACACTCTGATTTGGCCAAAAAATGCCCCGTTCTTGCCGTTTCGCTTGTTTGTCCATCCAAATGGCCAATAAGAATTAAACGGACCACACATGGACGATCACCAACCTCCCTTGCACGTCCCGATTGATTTTTAGCCCACAGCACGCCCGGACCCCGAGCCCATCCCTAAAATTGTAGGATATAGCACACCGATTTGGCTCGAAAATACCCCATTCGCACCGTTTTGCCTGTTTGTCCTCCCAAATGGCCACAAAAAATTAAACGAACCACACTGGGACGATTCCCAACCTCCCTAGCACGCCCCGGTCAATTTTCGGCTCACAGGACACTCGAACCCCGGGCCCACCCCCAAAACTATGGGCTATAGTTCACTGATTTGGCTCTAAAATACCTCGTTCACGCCGTTTTGCCCATTTGTCCACCCAAATAGCCATAGAAAATTAAACGGACCACACTGGGATGATCCCCAACCTCCCTGGCATGCCCCGATTGATTTTTGGCCAAAAGCACAACCAAACCCAAGGCCCACCCCAAAACCGTGGTCTATTGCACATCGATTTAGACCTAAAATTCCTCGTTCGCGTCGTTTTGTCCGTTTGTCCACCCAAATGGCCACAAAAAATTAAACAGACCACACTGGGATGATCCCTAAACTCCCTGGCATACCCTATCTGATTTTTAGCCAACAACACGCCTGTACCTTGGGCCCACCCTCGAAATCGTGGCCTATAGCACACTGATTTAGCCTAAAAATGCCCCGTTCGTGCTGTTTCACCCGTTTTTCAACCCAAATGGCCATGAAAAAATAAACAGACCACACTGCGGTGATTCCCAACCTCCCTGGAATGCCTTGATTGATTTTTGGTACACAGAACGCCCGGACTGTGGATCCACCCCCGAAACCGTGGACTATAGCACACCGATTTGGCTCGAAAATGCCCCGTTCGCACTATTTCGCCCTTTTGTCCCCCCAAATAGCCACAAAACTTAAACGGACTATACTGGAAATATCGCCAACCTCCCTGGCACTCCCCGATCTATTTACGGCCCACAGCTCGCCCAGGACCCGAGCCTACGCCCAAAACCATGGTCTATAGCACACCATTTTTGCCCAAAAATACCCCGTTCATGCAGTTTCACCCGTTTGCCCACCCAAATGGCCATGAAAAATTAAATGGACCACACTGGGATGATCCCCAACCTCCCTGGCATGCCTCGGTCGATTTCTGGCCAACAAAATACCTGTAGCCCGGGCCCAACCTCGAAACCGTTGGCTATAGCACACTGATTTAGCATAAAAATGCCCCGTTCGCTCCGTTTCGCCCGTTTTTCTACCAAAATGGACATGAGAAAATAAATGGACCATACCGAGGTGATCCTCAACTTCTCTGGAAAGCCCAGGTCGATTATTGGCACACAACACACCCGAACCGCGGGTTCACCCCCGAAACCATGGACTATAGCACACCAATTTGGCTCAAAAATGCCCCGTTTGCACTGTTTTGCCCTTTTGTCCCCCCAAATAGCCACAAAAAAATTAAATGGACCATACTGGGACTATCCCCAACCTCTCTGGCATGCCCCGGTCAATTTTTAGACTACAGCTCGCCCGATACCCAAGCCTACGCCCGAAACCGTGGGCTATAGCATACCGATTTGGGCTGAAAATGCCCCGTTTGCGACGTTTTGCCCGTTTGCCCACCCAAATGGCTATAAAACATAAGCGGACCACACTGGCATAATCCCCAACATCCCTAGCATGCCCCGGTTGACTTTTAGCCAACAACACGCTCGGACCCCAAGCCCACCCTCAAAACCGTAGGCTATAGAAAACTAATTTAGCTCGAAAATGCCCCGTTCGCGCTATTTCGCTCGTTTGTCTACCCAAATGGCCATTAAAAATTAAACAGACCGAACTGGGATGATCCCAACCTCCCTGGCACGCCCCGATCAATATTTAGCCCACAGCTCGCCCGGAACCCAGGCCCACCCCCAAAACTGTTAGCAGTAGCACAACGATTTGGCTCGAAAATGCCCCATTCACGCTCTTTCAACCTTTTGTCCACCCAAATAGCCACAAAAACATAAACGGAAAACACTGGGACTATCTCCAACCTCCCTGGCATGCCCCGGTCGATTTTTGGCCCACAGCACTCCCGGGACTCGGGCTGACCCCCGATACCGTAGGCAATAGCACACCGATTTGACCTGCAAATATCCCGTTCGCGCCGTTTTGTCTGTTTTCCCACCCAAACGATCATAAAAAATTAAACGGACCATACTGGGATGATCTCTAACCTTCCTGGCATGCCCCGGTCGATTTACAGCTCAACACACGATCGGACCCCGGGCCCACCCCTAAAACCGTAGGCTATAGCACACCGATTTGGCCTAAAAATACACAATTCGAGCCGTTTCGATCGTTTTTCCACCCAAATGGCCACAAAAAATTATACGGACCACACTTGGATAATTCCCAACCTCCCTGGCACGCCCCGATCAATTTTTTAGCACACAGCATGACCGGGCCCACCCCAGAAACTGTGGGCTATAGCACACTGATTTGGCAAGAAAATGCCCCGTTCATACCATTTTGCCCTTTTGTCCACCCAAATGGCCACGAAAAATTAAACGGACCATACTGGGATGATCCCCAACCTCCCTAGCATGCCCCGGTCTATTTTGAGCCCAAGCACGCCCGGACTTGGGCCCACCCCCAAGACCGTGGGCTATTGCACACCGACTTGGCCCTAAAATACCCCGTTCACGCTGTTTTGCCTATTTGTCCACCGAAATAGCCACGAAAAATTAAACGAACCACATCGGGATGATCCCCAATATCCCGGGTATGCCCTGGTCAATTTTTTGCCCACAGCACGCCTGAACCCCGGTCCCACCCCAAAAACCGTGGGCTATAGCACACCGAATTGGCCCAAAAATGCCCCGTACATGCCGTTTCACCCGTTTGTCCACCCAAATTGCCACGAAAAATTAAATGGACTACACTGGGATGATCCCTAACCTCCCTGGCATGCCTCGATCAATTTTCGAACCACAACACGCTCGGACCCCGGGCCCACCCTCGAAACCGTGGGCTATAGCACACCAATTTGGCATGAAAACGCCTTATTCGCGCCGTTTTGCCTGTTTGTCTACCCAAATGGCCACGAAAAATTAAACGAACCACACTGGGATGATCCTCAATCTCCCTTGCACGCCTCGATTAATTTTTGGCCCACATCACTCCTGGACCACGGGCCCACCCTCGAAACCGTGGGCTATAGCACATCGATTTGATTCAAAAATTCCCCGTTCGTGTTGTTTCACCCTTTTGTCTCCCCCAAGTAGCCACGAAAACTTAAACGAACCACACTGGTACTATTCCCAACCTCCCTGGCATGCCTTGACCAATTTTTAGCCCACAGCACGCCCGGGACCCGGGCCCACACACTGATTTATCCCAAAAATGCCACCTTCGCGCTGTTTCGACTGTTTGCCCACCCAAATAGCCATAAAAAATTAAACAGACCACACTGGGATGATATCCAACCTCCCTGGCACGCCACGGTTGATTTTTGGCACACAGCATGCCCGAACCCTGGGCCCACCCCTGAAACCATGGATAATAGCATATCAATTCTGCCCAAACATTTCCCGTTCGCTCTGTTTTACCCATTTGTCTACCCAAATGGCCACAAAAAATTAAACTAACCACAATGGGATGATCCCCAATCTCCTCGCCACGCCTCGATTGATTTTTGGCCCACAGAACGCACGGACCCAAGGCCCACCCCCGAAATCATGAGCTTTACCACACCGATTTGGCCCAAAAATGCCCCGTTTGCTCCCAGTCGCCCATTTATCCACCCAAATGGCCACGAAAAATTAAAAGGACCATACTAGGATGATACCCGACCTCCTTGGCATGCCCCGGTCAATTTTTAGCCCATATCAAACCCAGACCCCGGGCCCACCCCAGAAATCATGGGCTATAGAACAAAAATTTAGCTCGAAAATGCCCCATTCGTGCCGTTTCGCCTGTTTGTCCACCCAAATGGCCACGAAAAATTAAGCGAACCACACTGGGATGATCCCTAACCTCCCTAGCTTGTCCGGATCAATTTTTTTCCCACTGCACGCCCTGACATCGGGCCCACCCTCGAAACCGTGGGCTATAGTACACTGATTTTGCCTGAAAATGCTCTGTTCTCGCCGGTTCCCCCGTTTGTCCACCCAATGGACACAAAAAATTTAATGGACCACACAACCTCCCTAGCACACCTCGGTCGATTTTTTGTTCACAGCACCCCGGAACCCGAGCCCACACCAGAAATCGTGTACTATAGCATACCAATTTGGCCCGAAAATGCCCCACTCACGCTGTTTCGCCCATTTGTCTATGTAAATATCTACGAAAAATTAAACGAACCACACTGAGACAATCCCTAAAATCCCTGGCATAGCCCGGTAGATTTTTGGCCCACAGCACGCTCGTATCCCGAGCCCACACCCAAAACTGTGGGCTATAGCACACTGATTTGTCACAAAAATGCTTCGTTCGTGCCGTTTCACCCGTTTATCCACCCAAATGGCCAAGAAAAATTAAACGATCCAAGATGGGATGATCCTCAACCCCCCTGGCACGCCCCGATAGATTTTTGGCCCACAGTATGCTCGGCCCTAGGCCCACCCCCGAAACCGTGTGCTATAGCACTCCGATTTTGCCCAAAAATGCCTTGTTCACTCGTTAGTCCACCCAAATGGCCAAAAAAAATTGAACGGACCACACTGGGATGATTCCCAACCTCCCTGGCATGCCCCGATTGATTTTCGGCCCACACCACGCCATGACCCCAGGCCCACCCACGAAACAGTGGGCTTTAGTACACCGATTTGGCTCGAAAATGCCTCGTTCGCATCGTTTTGCCCGTTTATACAACCAAATGGCCACGAAAAATTAAAGGGACAACAATGGGATGATCCCCAACCTCCCTGGCTTGCCCCGGACGATTTTTGGCCTACAGCACGCCCAGACCCCGGGCCTACCCCCAAAACCGTGGGCTATAGCACATCGATTTAGCCCAAGAATGTCCCGTTCGTGTGGTTTCGCCATTTTTTCTACCCAAATTGCCACGAAAAATTAATCGTACCACAATGGGACGATCCTTAAACTCCCTGGCACGTCTTTGTCAATTTTTAGCCCGCAGCACGCCCGAACCTCGGGACTATCCCTAACCTCCCGAGCACGCCTCGATCGATTTTCAGTTCACAGTACCCCGTACCCCTAGCCCACACCCAAAACTGTAAGCTGTAGCATACCGATTTGGCCTGAAAATGCCCCGTTCGCGTTGTTACGCCCATTTGTCTTTCCAAATGGCCACAAAAAATTAAACGGATCATACTGGGATGATCCCCAACCTCCCTGACATATGCCAATAGATTTTTGGACCACAGCATGCCCAGATCCCGGGTCTACACCCAAAACTGTGGGCTATAGCACACTGATTTAGCCCAAAAATGCCCTGTTCGCACCATTTCACCCGTTTACCTACCCAAATGGCCACGAAAAATTAAACGAACCATACTGAGATGATCCTCAACCCCCTGGCATGCCCCGATCGATTTTTGGCCCATGACACGCTCATACCCTAGGGCCACCCCCAAAACCCTGGGCTATAGCACACCGATTTTTCCTGAACATGCCCTGTTCACTCGTTAGTCTACCTAAATAGCAACGAAAATTTAAAACGACCACACTGGGACAATATCTAACCTCCCTGGCATACCTCGGTTGATTTTTTGCCCACAGCATGCCCGGACCCCATGCCCACCCCCAAAACCGTTTGATTTAACAGACCGATTTGGCTCGAAAATGCCCCGTTCACGTCGTTTCGCCCGTTTGTCCATCCAAATGTTCACGAAAAATTTAAAGGGACCACAATGGGATGATCCCTAACCTCCCTGGCCTGCCCCGGTCAATTGTTGGCCTACAGCATGCCCGGAACCCAGGCCTACCCCCAAAACCAGGGGCTATTGCACACCGATTTGGCCCAAAAATTCCCCATTCGCGCGGTTTCGCCATTTTTTCCACCCAAATGGCCACGAAAAATTAAACGTACCATACTGCGATGATCCCCAACCTCCCTGCCATGCCTCGATTAATTTTTTGCCTACAGTACGACCAAACCCCGGGCCCACCCCTAAAACCCTGGGCTATAGCACACCGATTTAGCCCAAAAATGCCTTGTTCGCGCTCGTTTGTCCACCCAAATGGCCATAAAAAATTAAATGGACCACACTGGGACGATCCCCAACCTCCCTGGCACTCCCCGGTTGATTTTCGACCCACAGCACGCCCAGACCCCTGGCCCACCCCCGAAACCTCAGGCTTTAGCACACCGATTTGGCCCAAAAATGCCTCGTTCGTGTCGTTTTACCTGTTTGTCCATCCAAATGGAGAAAAATATTTAAATGAACCTCACTGGAATGATCCCCAACCTGCCTGGCATGCCCCAATTCATTTTCAACCCACAGCACGCTAGGACCCCGGGCCCAACCCCAAAATCGTGGGTAATAACACATCGATTTTGCCCAAAAATGCCCCGTTCATGCTGTTTCGCCCGTTTGTCAAGCCAAATGGCCCAAAAAATTTAAACGAACCATAGTGGGACGATCCCTAACCTCCCTGGCTCACCCTGATTGATTTTTGCCCCACAGCACGCCTGGAGCCTGGGCCCACCCCCAAAAGCGTGGGCTTTTGCACACTGATTTGGCCCAAAAATGCCCCATTCGTGCCGTTTCTCCCATTTTACCCAAAGCACGCTAGGACCCCAAGACCAGCCCCAAAACCGTTGGCTACAGCATACTGATTTTGCTCGAAAAAAGCCCTGTTCACCCGTTTGTCAACACAAATGGCCACAAAAAGTTAAACGAACCACACTGGGATGATCCCAACCTCCCTGGCATGCCCCAATTAACTTTTGGACCACAGCACGCCCGAACCTCTTGCCCACCCATGAAACCGTGGGCTTTAGCACACCGATTTGGCGCAAAAATGCCCCGTTCGCACCATGTCGCCCGTTTGTCCACCCAAATGGCTACGAAAAATTAAATGGACCACACTGGGATGATTTCTCCTCCATGGCACACCGATTTTGCCCAAAATTGCCCCGTTCGCCCGATTTTGCCCGTTTGTCCACCCAAATGGCCACGAAAAATTAAACGTACCACACTAGGATGACCCCCAACCTCCCTGGCATGCCCCGATCGATTTTCAACCCACAGCATGCCCGAACCCCGAGGCCACCCTCGAAACCGTGGGCTATAGAACACCAATTTGTCCCAAAAATACCCTGTTTACGCCATTTTGGCCGTTTGTCCTCCAAACTAGCCCTAAAAAATTAAACGGACCACACTGGGAGGATCCCCAACCTCCCTGGCACGCCCCGATCAATTTTTGGCAACAACATGACGGAAACCCGGGCCAACCCTCGAAACCGTGGGTTATATAGCACACCGATTTGTCCCAAAAATTCCCCGCTCACGCTATTTCACCTATTTGTCCACCCAAATGGCTACGAAAAATCAAAGGGACCACTTGGACGATCCCCAACCTCCCTAGCATTCCTCGGTCGATTTTTGGCCCACAGAACGCCCAGACTCCAGGCCCACAACCAAAACCGTGGGCTATTGCACACCGATTTGGCCCAAAAATTCCCTACTTATGTCGTTTTGTTCATTTGTCTACCCAAATTGCCACGAAAAATTAAACGGTCCACACTGAGATGATCCCTAAACTCCATGGCACGCCCTGGTGGATTTTTTGCCCACAGCTCGCCTGAAGCCCGGGCCCAGCCCAAAAAATGCAGGCTATAGCACACCGATTTGGCCTGAAAAAGCCCCGTTCGAGTCGTTTCACCCGTTTGTCCACCCAAGTTGCAACGAAAAATTAAACGAACCACACTGAGTTTATCCCATTCTCCCTGGAATGTCTTAGTTGATTTTCGGACCACAGCACACCCGTACCCCGGTCCCACCCGCAAAACGATGGGCTATAGCACACCGATTTTTCCCAAAAATGCCCCGTTCGCGCCGTTTCGCTCGTTTTTCCACCCAAATGGCCACAAAAAATTAAACAAACCATACTGGGATGATCCCCAACCTCCCTGGCACGCACCAATTGATTTTTGGCCTACAACACGCCCTGATACCGGGTCCACCCTCGAAACCGTGGGCTATAGCACACTGATTTAGCCCGAAAATGCCCCATTCTCGCCGTTTGGCCCGTTTGTCCACCCTAAGGCCACAAAAAATTAAAGGGACCACACTGGGAAGATCCTCAACCTCCCTAGCATGCTTTGGTCGATTTTTGGCCCACAGCACGTCCGAACTTCGGGCCCACCCCCAAAACTGTGGGCTATAGCACACCGATTTGGCCCAAAAATAATCCGTTTGCTTCATATCGCCCATTTGTCCACACAAATGGCAACGAAAAATTTAATTGACCACACTGGGATTATCCCACACTTCCCTGGCATGACCCGATCGATTTTAAGCCCAAAGCACGCCCGAACCCCAGGCCCACCCCCAAAATCGTGGGCTATAAAACACCGATTTGGCCCGAAAATGCCCCGTTCGCGTCGTTCCGCTTGTTTTTCAACCCAAATAGCCACGAAAAAATAAATGAACCACAGTAAATGATCCCTAACCTCCCTGGCATGCCCCGATCAATTTTCGACCCCCAGCACGCCTAGACCTTGGGCCCACCCCCGAAATTGTGGGCTATGGCACACCGATTTGGCCCAAAAATGCCCCGTTCGCACCGTTTTGCCCATTTATGATCCCCAACCTCCCTGGTACGCCCCGATTAATTATTGGCCTACAGCACGCCCGAACCCCGAGCCCACCCTCGAAACCGTAGATAAAAGCACACCGATTTGGCCCAAAAATGCCTCGTTCCTGCCGTTTTGCATATTTCTCCACCAAATTGGCCACAAAAAATTAAAGGGAACATACTGGGATGATCCCCAATCGTACTACAACATGCTCGAATCTTGGGCCCACCCCAAAAACTGTGGTCTACAGTACACCGATTTGGCCCGAAAATTCCCCGTTCGTGCCTTTACGCCCGTTTGTCCACAAAAATGGCCACGAAAAATTAAAAGAACCACACTATGATGATCCCTAACCTCCTTGGCAAGCCCCGATCGATTTTTAGGGCACAGCATGGCCCTGCCCACCCCCGAAACCATGGACTGCAACACTCTGATTTGGCCCAAAAATGCCCCGTTCTTGCCATTTCGCTTGTTTGTCCATCCAAATAGCCACAAAGAATTAAACGGACCACACTTGGACGATCCCCAACCTCCCTTGCACGTCCTGGTTGATTTTTGTCCCACAGCACGCCCGGACCCCGAGCCCGTCCATAAAATCGTGGGATATAGCACACCGATTTGACTCGAAAATGCCCCATTCGCACCGTTTCGCCTATTTGTCCACCCAAACAGCCACAAAAAATTAAACGAACCACATTGGGACGATCCCCAATCTCCCTAGCACGCCTCGATCGATTTTCGGCTCACAGCACACTCGGACCCCGGGCCCACCCCCAAAACTATGGGCTATAGTTCACTGATCTGGCCCTAAAATACCCTGTTCACGCTGTTTTGTCCGTTTGTCCACCCAAATAGCCACCAAAAATTAAACGGACCACACTGGGATGATCCCCAACCTCTCTGACATGCCCCGATTGATTTTTGGCCGACAGCACGCCCGGACCCAAGGCCCACCCCAAAACCGTGGTCTATTGCACATCGATTTTGACCTAAAATGCCTCGTTCGCATCATTTTGTCCGTTTGTACACCCAAATGGCCACGAAAAATTAAACAGATCACACTGAGATGATTCCTAACCTCCCTGGCAAACCCTGTTCGATTTTTGGCCAACAGCACGCCTGTACCCCGGGCCCACCCTCAAAATCGTGGCCTATAGCACACTGATTTTAGCCTAAAAATGCCTCATTTGCGCCGTTTCACCTGTTTTTCAACCCAAATGGCCATGAAAAAATAAACAGACCACACTGCAGTGATCCCCAACATCCCTGGAATGCCCTAATTAATTTTTGGCACAAAGAACGCCCGGACTGTGGGTCCACCCTGAAACCGTGGACTATTGCACACCGATTTGGCTCGAAAATGCCCCGTTCGCACTGTTTTGCCCTTTTGTCCCCCCAAATAGCCACAAAACTTAAACGGACTACACTAGAACTATCGCCAATCTTCCTGGCACTCCCCGATCAATTTACGACCCACAGCTTGCCCAGGACCCGAGCCTACGCCCAAAACCGTGGGCTATAGCACACCGATTTGGCCCAAAAATGCCCCGTTCATGCAGTTTCACCCGTTTGCCCACCCAAATGGCCATGAAAAATTAAATGGACCACGCTGGGATTATTCCCAACCTCCCTGGCATGCCTCGGTCAATTTTTGGTCAACTGAATGACTGTAGCCCGGGCCCAACGTCGAAACAGTAGTCTATAGCACACTGATTTAGCATAAAAATGCCCCGTTCGCGCCGTTTTGCCCGTTTTTCTACCAAAATAGCCATGAGAAAATAAACGGACCATACCGAGGTGATCCTCAATATCTCTGGAAAGCCCAGGTCGATTGTTGGCACACAACACGGCCGAACCGCGGGTCTACCCCCAAAACCATGGACTATAGCACACCAATTTGCCTCGAAAATGCCCCGTTCGCACTGTTTTGCCCTTTTGTCCCTCCAAATAGCCACAAAAAAATTAAATGGACCATACTGGGACTATCACCAACCTCCCTGGCATGCCCCGATCGATTTTTAGCCTACAGCTCGCCCGAGACCCAAGCATACGCCCGAAACCGTGGGCTATAGCACACCGATTTTACTGAAAATACCCCGTTTGCGATGTTTTGCCCGTTTGCCCACCCAAATGGCTATAAAAATTAAACGGACCACACTGGTATGATCCCCAACATCCCTAGCATGCCTCAGTCGACTTTTAGCCAACAGCACGCTCGGACCCCAAGCCCACCCTCAAAACCGTAGGCTATAGCAAACCAATTTAGCCTGAAAATGCCCTGTTCGCGCTATTTCGCTCGTTTGTCTACACAAATGGCCATTAAAAATTAAACGGACCACACTGGGATGATCCCCAACCTCCCTGTCACGCCCCGATCAATATTTCTCCCACAGCTCGCCCGGAACCCGGGCTCACCCCCAAAACCGTTAGCTTTAGCACAATGATTTGGCTCAAAAATGCCCTGTTCATACTCTTTCAACCTTTTGTCCACCCAAATAGCCACAAAAACATAAACAGACAACACTGGGACTATGTCCAACCTTCCTGGAATGCCCCGGTCGATATTTAACCCACAGCACACCCGGGACCCGGGCCGACCCCCGATACCGTGGACAATAGCACACCAATTTGGCCTGAAAATATCCCGTTCGCGCCGTTTTGTCTGTTTGCCCACCTAAATGATCATAAAGAATTAAACGAACCATACTGGGATGATATCTAACCTTCCTGGCATACCCCAGTTGATTTACAGCCCATAACACGATCGGACCCCGGGCCCACCCCTAAAACCGTAGGCTATAGCACACCGATTTGGCCATAAAATGCACCATTCGATCCGTTTCGACCGTTTGTCCACCTAAATGGCCACAAAAAATTATACGGACCACACTTGGATGATTCCCAACCTCCCTGGCACGCCCCGATTAATTTTCAGCACACAGCACGACCCGTCCCACCCCAGAAACCGTGGGCTATAGCACACCGATTAGGCCAGAAAATGCCCCGTTCATACCATTTGCCTATTTGTCCACCCAAATGACCACAAAAAATTATACGGACCATACTGGGACGATCCCCAACCTCCCTAGCATGCCTCGGTCGATTTTAAGCCCACAGCACGCCCGGACCAGGGCCCACCCCCAAGACCGTGGGCTATTGCACACCGACTTGGCCCTAAAATACCCTGTTCACGCTGTTTTGCCTATTTGTCCACCCAAATGGCCACGAAAAAATTAAACGAACCACGTCGGGATGATCCCCAATATCTCGGGTATGCCCTGGTTAATTTTTTGCCCACAGCACACCTGAGCCCCGGTCCCACCCCAAAAACCGTGGGCTATAGCACACCGATTTGGCCTTAAAATGCCACATTCATGCCGTTTCACCTGTTTGTCCACCCAAATTGCCACAAAAATTTGAACGAACCACACTGGAATGATCCCCAACCTCCCTGGCATGCCTCGATCAATTTTCGAACCACAGCACGCTTGGACCCCGGGCCCACCCTCGAAACCATGGGCTATAGCACACCAATTTGGCACGAAAATGCCCTATTCGCACCGTTTTGCCTGTTTGTCTACCCAAATGGCCACGAAAAATTAAACGGACCATATTGGGATGATCCCCAACCTCTCTTGCACGCCCCGATCAATTTTTGGCCTACAGCACTCCCGGACCACGGGCCCACCCTCAAAACCGTGGGCTATAGCACACCAATTTGATTCAAAAATTCCTCGTTCGCGCGGTTTCACGCTTTTGTCCCCCCGAAGTAGTCACGAAAACTTAAACGAACCACACTGGTACTACTCCCAACTTCCCTGTCATGCCTTGGCCAATTTTTAGCCCACAGCACGCTCGGGACCCGTGCCCACACACCGATTTATCCCAAAAATGCCCCCTTCGCGTTGTTCCGATCGTTTGCCCACCCAAAGAGCCATAAAAAATTAAACAGACCACACTGGGATGATCCCCAACCTCCCTGGCATGCCACGGTTGATTTTTGGCCCACAGAATGCCCAAACCCTGGGCCCACCCCTGAAACCATGGATAATAGCACATCAATTCGGCCCAAAAATTCCCCGTTCGCTCTGTTTCGCCCATTTGTCCACCCAAATGGCCACAAAAAATTACACGGACCACAATGGGATGATCCCCAATCTCCCCGCCAAGCCTCGGTTGATTTTTGGCCCATAGCACGCTCGGACCCAAGGCCCACCCCGGAAATCATGAGCTATACCACACCGATTTAGCCCAAAAATTCCCCGTTTGCACCCAATCTCCCATTTGTCCACCTAAATGGCCATGAAAAATTAAAAGGACCCTACTAGGATGATACCCGACCTCCCTGGCATGCCTCGGTCAATTTTTAGCCCACAGCACACCCAGACCCCGGGCCCACCCCAAAAATAATGGGCTATAGAACACCAATTTAGCTTGAAAATGCCCCGTTCGTGCCGTTTCGCCCGTTTGTCCACCCAAATGGCCACGAAAAAATAAGCGAACCACGAAAATCCCCAAACTCCCTAGCACGCCTTTGTCAATTTTTAGCCCGCAGCACGCCCGAACCTCGGGACTATCCCTAACCTCCCGAGCATGCCTCAATCGATTTTCAGTTCACAGCACCCCGTACCCCGAGCCCACACCCAAAACTGTGAGCTGTAGCATACCGATTTGGCCTGAAAATACCCTGTTCATGCTGTTTCACCCATTTGTCTTTCCAAATGGCCACAAAAAATTAAACGGATCACACTGGGTTGATCCCCAACCTCCCTGGCATATGCCGATAGATTTTTGGACCACAGCACGCCCGAATTTTGGGTCCACACCCAAAACTGTGAGCTATAGCACACTGATTTAGCCCAAAAATGCCCTGTTCGCGCCGTTTCACCCGTTTATCCACCCAAATAGCCACGAAAAATTAAATAAACCATACTGGGAACGATTAGAACGATGGGTTGCCTCCCATCAAGCGCCTTAGTTTTGGTCGTGGCTCGACTCTTCTTTTTGGATATTTATTTTTTTATTTAATAAAAACAAACTCTTAGTGAAACAATAAAGAATGAAAAACGATGGGTTGCCTGCCATCTAACGCTTGATTTATTATCGCGGCACAACATAGTTATCTCGAGTACTTAGATTTCGTCGAGATAGATGCTGGCCATGTATTTTATCGAGTCAAGAGGACCGATATATGGTTTTACTCGTTGGCCATTCACCTTAAAGACAACACCATTATTGTATTTTAGCTCAACTACTCCAGACGAGTAGACTTGGCTAATTTTGTATGGACCAGACCATTTGGACCTTAACTTCCCTAGGAATATCTTCAGTCTGGAATTGAAAAGAAGTACCATATCACCCTTTTGAAAGTTTCATTAAACAATCCGTTGATCATGATACTTTTTCATCCGCTCCTTGTAGATGTCTGATCTTTCATACGCATGTAGATGGAATTCATCCATCTCATTCAGCTGCTCCAATCTCATATTCATGGCATCATCCCAATTCAAATTCAATCGCTTCAACGCCCATAGTGCATCGTCCAGCTCAATGGGCAAGTGACAAGCCTTCCCATAAACTAGTTGGTACGGGGACATGCCAATTGGCATTTTGAATGTAGTCCTATAAGCCCATAGTGCATCGTCCAGCTTCCGAGACCAATCCTTCCTATTAGCGTTTACAGTCTTAGCAAGGATCTGCTTGATCTCTCGATTAGAAACCTCTACCTGTCCACTAGTTTGTGGGTGATAAGGCGTGGCTACCTTATGTTGCTTGACCCCATATTTCACCAACACGAATTTGAACAGCTTGTTGCAAAAGTGTGATCCTCCATCGCTTATGATGGTACGTGGTACCCCAAAACGAGAGAAGATATTTCTCGTCAAGAATGCTACAACATGCTTCCCTTAATTATCGGCCAGCGCTACTGCTTCGACCCATTTGGATACATAGTCGACAGCAACTAGGATATATTTCATCCCAAATGAATTTATGAATGGGCCCATGAAATCAATACCCCACACATCAAACAGCTCTACTTCAAGAATTTTTGACATGGGCATCTCATGGTGCTTCGAAATCGTGCCTTGTCTCTGACATTGGTCATATCTTCTCACAAATTCGTAGGCATCTCTAAATATCGAAGGCCAATAATAGCCATTTTGCTCTTCAACGATATCAGAAAAAATGGACATCATACAACGCTGAAAAGTGGCGGGTGCGTTACATAGCCCAAATGGCATACGTTTGAAGGCAAACGTACCATATGGGCATGTAAACGTTGTCTTCTCTTGGTCTTCGGGGGCAATACAGATCTGATTATAGCCGGAATAAATATCTAAGAAGCAAAACCATCCTTTCCCTGCTAATCGATCAAGCATTTGGTCCATGAATGGCATTGGGAAGTGATCTTTAAGTGTCCATGAATTCAGCTTCCGGTAGTCCATGCATACTCTCCACCCTGTGACAGGTCTGAGTGGAATTAGCTCATTCCTTTCATTTGCAACTACCTTCATGCCCCTTTTCTTGGGCACACACTGTACCGGACTCACCCATTTACTGTCAGAGATTGGATACACTACCCCTGCATCTAACCACTTAATAATTTCTTTCTTCACCACCTCTTGCATAGGTGGATTCAAACGACTTTGATGCTTAATAGTGGGTATGCAATTTTCTTCAAGATGAATCTTGTGCATACATATCCCAGGCGGAATACCAATAATATCAGCGATGGTCCAACCGATGGCTCTCATGTATTTCCATAGAACAGCAATGAGAGCTGCAACTTGCTGCTCACCTAAGTCAGCCGCTACAATAACCGGGAGGGTGTTTCCACTTCCCAAGAATGCGTACTTTAGATGACTGGGTAGCTCCTTCAATTCTAACATTGGTGGCTCTTCAATGGATGGTTTAGCTGGTGGTGTAGGCCGATTTTTGAGATCGAGGTCCAGCTTCTTGGGAGCATAAGGATACGACCCTATTCCTGTTAGAGCACAAATAGTTTCTTCATAATTTTCAGCATCCTCACGCTCAATATTCATAAGCACAGCCGCCAATGGGTCAACAATAAGCTTCTCATCTACGGATAATTCTTTCTCATCATCAAAATAAACATCAGCTATCGAGAACACGTTCAGATCTTTGTGTTGCTTCATTGATTTGCATACATCAAAGCGGACTACTTCGTTATTCATATGGAATAAAAGCTCATTCGCTCTTAAATCAATAAGCACACTCCCTGTTGCAAGGAAAGGGCGTCCTAAGATTATGGGAACTTCAGAGTCCACCTCACAGTCCAGAATAACGAAGTCTGCTGGAAAGATGAATGAAGAAACCTTCACCAATACATCATATAAAATACCAACAGGTCGTTTTACCGACCTATCTTCCATCACGAGCCTCATATTGGTTGGAGTAGGATCACCCAACCCCAACTTTCTGTAAATAGATAGCGGCATCAAATTGATGCTGGCTCCTAAATCGCATAATGCCTTGGCAAAAGTCAAAGATCCGACAGTGCAAAGAATAGTGAAGGCACCGGGGTCAGCCTTCTTCTGAACTAGTGATCTGGTAGCGATTGCACTGCAATGATGAACAGTATCCGTCAACTCATAACTTGCTGCCCGCTTCTTTGTCAAAAGATCCTTCATAAATTTTGCGTACCCAGGCATTTGTTCCAGTGCCTCGACCAAAGGAACATTAATAGTTAGCTGCTTCAACATAGTCATAAACTTATTAAACCTGGTATCGTCAGCTTTCTTCTTCAATCTCTGAGGAAAAGGTAGTGGTGGAAGGGGAATAGTTTTCTCCACCGCTTTCTTTTCATCTTGCTTCAGTTCGGTGATCTTTTCAGGATGTGGAAGTTGAGAGGTGACGTCACGAACAACCTCATCAGCTGCTTCGGCATCTTTTGGTTCTGCAATGATCTCATTATCTTCTATATCATCAACCACCTGCTTGCCTTTGGAAGGATTTTCCAACACTTTACCACTTCGGGTGGTGATAGCCATACATGATCCATCATTCCTTGGATTTTGCACTGTGTCTCTAGGTCGTGTTCCAGCTTTTCTTTGATTTAATGCCGCTGAAAGTTGACTCAACTGCTGCTCTAGTTGCTTTATTGCAGTAGAATACGAGTCAACCAATTGATTTATTGAAGACAAATCGTTCTTCTCCTCATTCACTCCCGTATTAGTTGCCTCTACTCCCTTCAACAGCTTCGCCATCATATCTTCCATCGACATCTTCCTAGAGCCAGACGCCACAGCCTCATGGTTTCCAGGAGGAACATATAAACCACTCCTATCAGTCTTATTCTTCCAACCACCTTGATCGCGGTCCTTGTATCCAGATTTATCATAATAGTTTCGACCATGGTTTCCTTGGGAATTGCCTCGGAAACCCCCCTGATTATTCAAGTAGTTCACTTCTTCCTCATAGTCGGATTCATCTCTTCCCTGTGATACAACGGTCTTAACCTTTTTGGTCTTCCCTGATAATAAATGCTTGGTAAGAAGATCCATCTGCATTTTTATGTGAGCCATATCTTGGTCACGTTCCTCTTGTCTACGCCTCTGCTCTGCAGTTAAGCAAATAGATACGGTAGATCTTGCTACCTCAGAATCCCTGGTATGCCAAGCTCTACTCTGCTTTGTCATACGATCTAGCATATCACTTGCCTCAAGAAAAGTAAGGTCCATGAATGACCCACCTGCAGCATTATCAACCACTGGCTTTGTCACTGAGTTCAAAGCCCTGTATTATATCTCCATCAAGTGGATGTTGGTCATCTGATGATTTGGGCACCGCATAAGCTTCTTCTTGAACCTCTCCCATGTTTTGTGGAGAGCTTTAGTTGGAAGCTGTCGGAAATTGCTGATCTCATCTCTCAACTGTTCTCTCTTGGATGGAGGAAAGAATTTTTCTAGGAAAGCGTCTTTCAGTTGCCGCCAATTAGTAATAGAATCAGGAGTTAGCCCGTTCAACCATAGAGTTGCCTCCCCAGACAGACACAATGGAAATAAGCGCAGCCGAATTACATTCTGCCCAACTCCTGGATTGTCAAACGACTTGCATGTTGAAATAAAGTTAATCAGATGCATATTCGGATCATCTCCTGCGAGTCCACTAAATAACGCCTTGAGCTGCAATAGCTGAATCATGGTGCTAGTGATATTGAACTTAGCTCTGGGTGCCCAGGGCGGGGGAATAATAGCCCCTGTGGCAACAGCTCCATCAAGATCGTCATCATCATCATCAAAAGGAGCCTTTACAGCTCGGCGGTCAGGTCTCATTCTAGCTTGACGATCTCTCCTGTGCATAGGTGCTGCCACTTCATCTGCACGTCGTGGATTAAGTAACTCCTCATCACCCAGGTCCTCATCATCAGGATTTGTTGCCCGACCTGGGTTATCAATATTCTGTTGATGCACTTGAGCAGCTGCCAGTGCAGCTAGTCTAGCCTGCTCCTGTTGAGCCGCCCTTCTGTCAATATCACGTTGTGCATCCATTCTGCCAATAAGTTGAGGTTCAGGATTGATGGGTAATAACGGTTGACCTGAACTTCGAGTGTTTGGCATGCACTCAAGCAAACCTGAATAAAACAAAAACAACAACTAAAAGTAAAATACGAGAATCTTTGACCAAAGGGTCTAGTAACTATCACAAACTTAGTTGACAACTGTATTCCCCGACAATGGTGCCAAAATTTGATAACGCTCAAACTACAGTTCTCGTAAGAGTGTAAGCGGTCGTCGTCAAATATAGAACCCAACTGGGTTGGGTGTCGAATCCCACAGGGAATACTTGGTCACTAAGTATGCAACTATTAGTAGACTGTTGGTCGAAAATTCTACAGATAAAGGGGGTGTTTTATGCGTGAAGCAAAAGTATCAAAATAGCAAAGTAAAAACGGAATACTTGGTAGGTTTTAATCAATGAGAATTGTAAGTTAGGGTTATGTCCACCTTATGAGTTCTACGTATCTATTGGCTATGAGTTATGCGGAATTCAGACATGCATGCACTTATAGAGATTCGTATTCTATGGTAAATCCTAGCGTCTTTCAACCATCAAGGATTATATCACTTTAACTCTTTCGAGCTTAAAGCGTATACTAATGGTACGAATTCTACAAGAGGTTAATCCAGTTACGGCACTAACTTTTAAACAGGGGTTGGTAGCCCTATTTCCTTGTCATTCTCTCTTTTCCATACATGTAACTTTTCTTTCGAACAAGTTAATGCTATACTGGCGTATTCTATATGTTTGCAACCACAAGAATTCAATTAAGATGAAGAGAGTAATGATATAAGCAGCATACGTATCAAGAATTCACAAACTCATAGCAATAGATAGTATCTCATAAGGCTTCCATAACCCTAACAGAGAAGTTTAGCTACTCATGAGTGCAACGGAAATCACAATAGACATCATCATCATACCAAAACCTAGAACAAGCTTGACGATTTGGATGATTTTTGGCGTCAAAAAGGTTTGATGTTTTTCATCCTCTATCCGTGCCTCAAGTGAGTCGTGTTTTTCTGTTAGACTTACAGAATATTGTAACGTGAATTAGGAGCAATAGTCGAATGAATAAAGACTTGAATTAATGAATGAGTGAATAATAAAAAGCTTTGAATTGAATGAATAAGTGAATAATAAAAAGCTTGCTGAAAAATTCAGCAAATAGGGTTTTTATAACATCCTTGTCCTAGTCCTACTGAAATAGGGTTTTTATCCTTGTACTAGTCCTACTGGGTTACTGCATACTTGTCCTAATCCTACTATGTTACTGCTGAACCCTCAAGTCTTTAGAAATGTTGTTTTTTCCCGGGACAAGTTCTCCATGCATCACTTTCAGTCCACAAGTTTCCAGAAGCTGCCTTCCTTCTTACATGAAGTTTCCTTCGGCATCCAACAGTCCATAAAATGCTGAAATCTTCATCATAAATACCTGAAATCTTGCTAATCACGTTGATTAGCTCACTTACAGGAAAAAGGACTAAAAGTGTAGGAATTATATATTTTGTCCTCAAAACTCCGCTAAAATATGGGTACATTAAGGTGCTTTAGGCGTCTAAATACGCCTAACATCACCACACTAGGATGATGCCCAACTTCCCTGGCATGACTCGATCAATTTTCAGCCCACAGCACATCGGGATCCCGGGTTAACCCCCAAAATCGTGAGCTATAGCACACCAATTTTTCTCGAAAATTCCCCATTTGCGTCGTTCTACCTATTTTTTCACGCAAATAGCCACGAAAAATTAAACAGACCACACTGGGATGATCCCCAACCTCCCTGGAGAGCTCTGGTCAATTTTTGGCCTACAACATGCCCTAACCCCGGGCCCACCCCCAAAATTGTAGACTACAGCACACTAATTTGACCAGAAAATGCCATGTTCGCACCGTTTCGGCTGTTTGTCCACAAAAATGGTCATGAAAAATTAAACGGACCACACTGGAATGATCTCCAACCTCCCTGGCATGCCCCGGTCAATTTTTGGCCCGCAGCATGCTCGTACCCTGGGCCCACCCCCGAAACCATAGGCTATAGCACACCAATTTGGTTCGAAAATGCCCCGTTCGCGCGGTTTCGCCCATTTGCCCACCCAAATAGCCACAAAAAAATAAACGAACCACACTGGGACGATCCTCAACCCCCCTGGAATGCCTCGGTCAATTTTTAGTCTACAGCAGGCCTGGGCCCACCCCTGAAACCGTGGGCTATATCACATCGATTACTCTGAAAATGCCCTGTTCGCTCGTTTGTCCACCCAAATAGCAATAAAAAATTTAACGGACCACACTGGGATGATCCCCAACCTCCCTGGCACTCTTCGGTTGATTTTTGACCCATAGCACGCCCAGAACCCTGGCCCACCCCCGAAACCTCAGGCTTTAGCACACCGATTTGGCCCAAAAATGCCCCGTTCATGCCGTTTTACCTCATTGTCCATCCAAATAGAGAAAAATATTTAAATGAGCCTCACTGGGATGATCCCCAACCTGCCTGGCATGCCCCGATTGATTTTCAACCCACAACACGCTAGGACCCCGGGCCCAGCCCCAAAACCGTGGGTAATAACATATCGATTTTGCCCGAAAATGCCCCGTTTATGCTGTTTCGCCCGTTTGTCCAGCCAAATGGCAACGAAAATTTAAACGAACCACAGTGGGACGATCCCTAACCTCCCTGGCTCACCCCAATTGATTTTTGCACCACAGCACGCCTGGACCCCGAGCCCACCCCCAAAACCGTGGGCTTTTGCACACTTATTTGGCCCAAAAATGCCCTGTTCGTGCCGTTTCTCTCGTTTTACCCAAAGCATGCTAGGACCCCAAGACCAACCTCGAAACCGTGGGCTATAGCACACCTATTTTGCTCGAAAAAGCCCTGTTCGCCCGTTTGTCAAAATAAATGGCCACAAAAAGTTAAACGAACCACACTGGGATGATCCCCAACCTCCCTGGCACGCCCCGATTGATTTTTGGCCCACAGCATGCCCGAACCTCAGGCCCACCCATGAAACTGTGGGCTTTAGCACACTGATTTGGCCCAAAAATACCCCGCTCGTGCCATGTCGCCCGTTTGTCCACCCAAATAGCTACGAAAAATTAATCGGACCACACTTGGAAGATTCCTCCTTCTTGGCACACCGATTTTGACCGAAATTGCCCCGTTCGCGTGATTTTGCCCGTTTGTCCACCCAAATGGCCACAAAAAATTAAACCTACCACACTAGGACGATCCCCAACCACCCTGGCATGCCCCGATCGATTTTCAGCCCACAGCATGCCCGAAACCCGAGCCCACCCTCGAAACCGTGGGCTATAGAACACCGATTTGTCACAAAAATACCCCGTTTATGCCATTTCGGCCGTTTGTCCTCCAAACTAGCCACAAAAAATTAAACAGACCACGCTGGGAGGATCCCCAACCTCCCTGGCACGTCCCGATCGATTTTTGGCCAACAACATGATGGAACCCCAGGCCAACCCTCGAAACCGTGGGTTATATAGTACACCGATTTGTCCCAAAAATGCCCCACTCACGCTATTTCGCCTATTTGTCCACCCAAATGGCTACGAAAAATCAAAGGGATCACTTGGATGATCCCAAACCTCCCTAGCACGCCTCGGTCAATTTTTTGCCCACAGCACACCCAGACTCCGGGCCCACAACTAAAACCGTGGGCTATGGCATACCGATTTGGCCCGAAAATGCCCCAGTTGTGCCGTTTCGTTCATTTGTCCGCCCAAATTGCCACAAAAAATTAAACGGACCACACTGGGATGATCCCTAAACTACCAGCACGCCTCGGTCGATTTTCGTACCACAGCATGCACGTACTCTGGGCCCACCCATGAAACCATGGTCTATAACACACCGATTTGGCCCGTAAATGCCCCGTTCGCGCCGTTTCACCCATTTGTCTACCCAAATTGCCACGAAAAATTAAACGGACCACACTGGGATGATCCCCAACCTCCCTTGCATGCCCCGATCGATTTTTGGCCTACAACACTCCCGAACCCTGGGCCCACCCCCAAAATCGTGGTCTATAACACACCTAATTGGCTCGAAAATGCCCCGTTCATGCTGTTTCTCCCGTTTGTCCCCCGAAATAGCCATGAAAACTTAAACGGACCATACTGGGACGACCCTCAACCTCCCTGGCATGTGCCGGTCAGTTTTTGGACCACAACACACCCGAGACCTGTGCCCATTCCCGAAACCGTGGGCTATAGCACACCAAATTTTGAAAAAATGTCCCGTTCGAGCCGTTTCGACTGTTCGCCCACCAAAATAGCCACAAAATATTAAACGGACCAAACTGGGAAGATCCCCAACCTCCCTGGCACGTCGGGGTCGATTTTTATCCCACAGCACGCATGGAACCCTAGACCCACCACCGAAATCATGGATAATAGGACATCGATTCAACCCGAAAATGCCCCGTTAGTGCTGTTTCACCCGTTTACCCACACAAATGGCCATAAAAAATTAAACGAACCATAATGGGATGATCCCCAATCTCACTGGCATGCCCCGGTCGATTTTCAGCCCACACCACGCCCGGACCCATGGCCCACCCCCAAATCATAGGCTATAGCACACTAATTTGGACCAAAAATGCCCCGTTCACACCCTTTCGCCCGTTTGTCCACCCAAATAGCCATGAAAAATTAAACGGACCATACTGGGATAATCTTCAACCTCCCTGGCAAGCCCTGGTCAATTTTTGTCCCACAACACTCCCATACCATGGGCCCACCCCAGAAACTGTGGACTATAGCACACCAATTTGGCCCGAAAATGCCCCTTTCGCGCCGTTTCACCCATTTGTCCACCCAAATGGCCACAAAAAATTATACGGACGACACTGAGACTATCCCCAACCTCTTTGGCACGCCCTGATCGATTTTTGGCCCACAGCACGCCCGTACCCAGTGCTCACCCCCTAAATCGTGGGCTATGGCATATCGATTTTGCCCAAAAATGCTCCGTTCGCGCCCTTTTGCCCGTTTGTCCACCCAAATAGCCACGAAAAGTTAAACAGACAACACTGGAATGATCCCCAATCTCCCTGGCACGCCTCGGTCAATTTTCAGCCCACAGCACGCCAAGGACCTGGGCCTACCCTCAAAATCGTGGGCTATAACACATCGATTTGGCCTGAAAATGCCCCGTTAATGCTGTTTCACCCGTTTGTCCACCCAAGTGGCCATGAAAAATTAAACGGACCATACTGGGACGATCCCCAATCTCCCTGGCATGCCCCAGTAAATTTTCAGCCCAAAACACGCCCGGACCAAGGGCCCACCCCCTAAATCATGGGCTATAGCACACCGATTTGGCCAAAAATTCCCTGTTCGCGCCCTTTTTCCCGTTTCTCCACCCAAATAGTCACAAAAAATTAAACGAACCATACTGGGATGATCCTCTACCTCCCTGGAATGCCTTTGTCAATTTTTATCCCGCAGCACACCAAAAACCGTGGGCTATAGCACACCAATTTGGCCCGAAAATACCCCGTTCGCGCTGTTTCACCTGTTTGTCCACCGAAATGGCAACGAAAAATTATACGGACCACACTGGGATGATCCCCAAGCTCCCTGTCACACCACGGTCGATTTTCGAACCTCAGCACTCCCGGACCTTAGTCCCACCCTCTAAACCGTGGGCTATAGCACACAGGATTTGGCCTAAAAATGCCCCATTCGCGCTGTTTCTCCCGTTGGTCTGCCCAAATGGCCATGAAAAATTAAACAGACCACATTGGGATAATCCCCAACCTCCCTGGCACACCCCAATCTATTTTCGGACTACAGCATGCTCGAACCCCGGGCCCACCCCCAAAATAGTGGGCTATAGCACAACGATTTAGCACAAATATTTCCCATTTGTGCTGTTTTGCCCCTTTGTCCCACTCCCGAAAACGTGGGCTATAGAACACCAATTTGTCTAAAAATGCCCCATTTGCGTCGTTTCACGTGTTTGTCTACCCAAATAATTACAAAAAATTAAACTGACCATACTGGGATGATCCCCAAACTCCCTAGCATACCTCGATCGACTATTAACCCACAGAATACTCGAACCCCGGTCCCACCCTCAAAACCATGGGCTATAGCACACTGATTTGGCCCGATAATGCCCCGTTCTCACCATTTCTCCCATTTGTCCACCCAATGGCCATAAAATATTAAATGGACCACACTAAGACAATCCCCAACCTCCGTGGCATGCCTCGGTAGATTTTTGGCCCACAACTTGCCCAGATCCCGGGCCCATACCCAAAACCGTATGCTATAGCACACTAACTTGGCCCGAAAATGCCCCGTTCGCGCCGTTTCGCTCGTTTGTCCACCCAAATGGCCAAGAAAAATTAAACAAACCATATTACAATGATCCTCAACCCCCCTAGCACGCCCCGATCAATTTTTGGCCAACAACACGCTCGGACCCCAGGCCCACCGCAAAACCGTGGGCAATAGCACATCGAGTTTTCACGAAAATACCCTGTTCGCTCGTTTGTCCGCCCAAATAGCCACAAAAAATTAAACGTACCATACTGGGATGATCCCCAATATCCCTGGCATGCCTTGATTGATTTTCGGCCCATAGCACGCCCGGACCCCTGGCCCACCCCTAAAACTGTGGGCTTTAGCACACCGATTTAGCCCAAAAATACCCCATCCATACAGCTTCGCCCGTTTGTCCACCCAAATGGCCATAAAAATTTAAACGGACCTCACTGGGACGATCCCCAACCTCCCTGGTATACCCCAATCAAGTTTTGACCCACAGCACACTAGGACCCCGGGACCAACCCCAAAACCGTGGGCTATAGCACACCGATTTTGCCTAAAAATGCCCTGTTCGCCCGTTTGTCAACCCAAATGGCCACAAAAAGTTAAAAGAACCACACCGAGATGGTCCCCAACCTCCCTATCATGCCTTGATGTATTTTTGGCCATCAGCACGCTAGAACCTCAGGCCCACCCCTGAAACCGTGGGATTTAGAACACCGATTTGGCCTAAAAATTCCCCGTTCGCGCCATGTCGCTCGTTTGTCCACCCAAATGGCTACGAAAAATTAACCGGACCATACTGGGATGATCCCTCCTCCCTGGCATGCCCCGGTCGATTTTTTGCCTATAGCATGCCCGGACCCTGGGCCCACCCCCAAAACCATGGGCTATATACACAGACTTTGCCCGAAATTGCCCTGTTCGCGCGATTTAGCCCGTGTGTCCACCCAAATGGCAACGAAAAATTAAACGTAGCATACTAGGATGATCCCAACCTCCATGGAATGCCCCGATTGATTTTCAGCCCACAGCAAACCCGAACCCCAAACCCACCCCCAAAACCGTGGGCTATAGAACATCAATTTGGCCCAAAAATGCCCCATTTCCGCTGTTTTGCCCGTTTGTCCTCCCAAATAGCCATAAAAAATTAAACGGACCACACTGGAAGGATCATCAACCTCCCTGGCACGCCCCGATTGATTTTTGGCCCACAACATGCCCGAACCCCGGGCTCACCCTCAAAACTGTGGGTTATATAGCACACCGATTTGGCCCCAAAATGCCCCGCTCACGCTATTTCTCCTATTTGTCCACCCAAATAGCTACGAATAAGTAAACGGACCATACTGGGAGGATTCCCAACCTCCCTCGCATGCCCCGATCGATTTTTAGCCCACAGCACGCCCGAACTCTGGGCCCACCCCAAAAACCATGGGCTATAGCAGACCAATTTGGCCCGAAAATGCCCCGTTTGTGCCGTTTCATACGTTTGTCCACCCAAATTGCCATTAAAAATTAAACAAACCACACTGGGATGATCCCCAACCTCCCAGCATGCCTCGGTCAATTTTCGGACCACAGCATGCAAGGACCCTGGGCCCACCCTTTAAACCGTGGTCTATAGCACACCGATTTAGCTCGAAAATGTCCCGTTCGCGCCGTTTCACCCGTTTGTCTACCCAAATAGCCACGAAAAATTAAAAGGACCATACTAGGATGATCCCCAACCTCCCTTGCATGCCCCGATAGATTTTCAACCCATAGCACGCCCGGACCCCAGACCCACCCCCAAAATCGTGGGCTATAGCACACCGATTTGGCTCGAAAATGCCCCGTTCGCGCTGTTTTTCCCTTTTGTCCCATCAAATAGCCACGTAAACTTAAACGGACAACACTGGGATGACCCCCAATCTCCCTGGCATGCCCCGGTCGATTTTTGGCCCACAGCATGCACGGTACCTGGGTCCACCCCCGAAACTGTGGGCTATAGCACACCATTTTGGCTAAAAAATGCCCCGTTCGAGCTGTTTCAACTGTTCATCCACCCAAATAGCCACAAAAAATTAAACAGACCAAATTGGGATGATCCCCAACCTCCCTAGCACGTCAGGGTCAATTTTTGGCCCACAGCACGCCCGAACCCTGGACCCACCCCCGAAATCATGGATAATAGGACATCGATTCAGCCTGAAAATGCCCCGTTAGCGCTATTTCGCCTGTTTACCCACCCAAATGGCCCCAAAAAATTAAACGAACTACACTGGGACGATCCCCAATCTCCTTGGCATGCCCTGGTTGATTTTTGGCCCACAGCACGCCCGAACCCATGGCCCACCCCCAAATCATGGGCTATAGAGCACTAATTTAGCCCAAAAATGCCCCGTTCGCACCCTTTCGCCTGTTTATCCAGCCAAATAGCTAGAAAAATTAAACCGATTATACTGGGAGAATCTCCAACCTTCCTGGCATACCCTGGTCAATTTTTGGCCCACAACACTCCCAGACCCCGGGCCTACCCCAGAAACTGTGTGCTATAGCACACCAATTTGGCTCGAAAATGCCCCGTTCGTGTCGTTTCGCCCGTTTGTCCACCCAAATGGCCACAAAACTTTAAACAGACCACACTAGGATGATCCCCAACCTCCCTTGCATGCCCCAATCGATTTTTGGCCCACACCATTCCCGGACCCAGTGCCCACCCCCTAAATCATGGGCTATAGCACACCGATTTGGCCCAAAAATGCCCGTTCGCGCCCTTTCGCCTGTTTGACCACAACAAATAGCCATGAAAATTTAAACGGACAATACTGGAAAGATCCCCAATCTCCCTTGCATGCGCCGATCGATTTTCAGCCCACATCACGCCCGGGACCCGGGCCTACCCTCAAAACTGTGGGCTATAGCACACTAATTTGGCCCGAAAATGCCCCGTTAATACTGTTTCATCCGTTTGTCCACCCAAATGGCGACGAAAAATTAAACAGACCACACTGGGATGATCCCCAATCTCCCTGGCATGCCCCTATCGATTTTCGGCCCACAACACGCTCGAACCCAGGGCACACCCCTTAAATCGTGGGTTATTGCACACTGATTTGGCCCAAAAATGCTCCATTCGCGCCCTTTCGTTCGTTTGTCCACCATAATAGACACAAAAAATTAAACGTACTACACTGGGATGATCCCCTACCTCCCTGGCATGCCTTTTTCAATTTTTCGCCAACAGCATGCCCGAACCCCGGGCCCACCCCCAAAACCGTGGTCTATAGCACACCGATTTAGCCCGAAAATGCCCCGTTCGCGCCGTTTCACCCGTTTGTCCACCGAAATAGCCACTAAAAATTAAATGGACCACACTGGGATGATCCCCAACCTCCCTGGCATGCCCCGATTGATTTTCAGATGACAGCACACTCGCACTTCGGGCCCACCCCCGAAATCGTGAGCTATAGCACACCAATTTTACTCAAAATGCCCCATTTGTGCTGTTTTACCCTTTTGTCCCCACAAATAGCCACGAAAATTTAAACGAACCACACTGGGACGATCCCCAACCTCCCTGGCACGCCCCGACTATTTTTTAACCCGCAACACTCCCGGGACCTGAGCCCACACCCAAAACCGTGGGCTATTGCTCACCGATTTAGCTTGAAAATACCCCGTTTGTGCCATTTCTCCCGTTTTCCCACCCAAATGGCCAGAAAAATTTAAATGGACCACACTAGAATGATCCCCAACCTCCCTGGCATGCCACGGTCGAGTTTTGGCCCACGGCATGCCCAAATCCTGGGCCCACCCCTAAAACCGAAGGTTATAGCACACCAATTTAGCCCGAAAATACAATGTTTTTGCCGTTTAGGTCGTTTATCCACAAAAATGGCCACGAAAAATTAAATGGACCACACTGGGACGATCCCAAACCTCCCTGGTATATCCCGGTCGATTTTTGGCCCACAGCTCACTCAGACCCCAGGCCCACCCCCAAAAACGTAGGCTATATAGCAAACCAATTTAGCCCGAAAATGTCCAGTTCACGCAGTTTCGCCTATTTGTCCATCTAAATGGCCACAAAAAATTAAACGGACCACACTGGGATGATCACCAACCTCCCTGGCATGCCTTGATTGATTTTCAGCCCACAGCACGCCAGGACCCGGGGCCCACCCCTGAAATCGTGGGCTATAGCACACTGATTTGGCCCGTAAATGCCCGTTTGTCCACACAAATGGCCACAAAAAGTTAAACGAACCACACTGGAATGATCCCCAACTTCTCTCTGGCACGCCCCGATCGATTTTTAGCCCACAGCACGGCCGGGTCCACCCCCGAAACCGTGGGCTATAGCACTCTGATTTGAACAGAAAATGCCCTGTTCGTCCCATTTCGTTTATTTATCCGCCCAAATAGCCTCGAAAAGTTAAACGGACTACACTGGGACGATCCAAACCTCCCTAGCATGCCCTGATCGATCATAAGCCCATTGCACACCCAAACCCCAGGTCCACCCACGAAACCATGGGCTATAGCACATCGATTTGGCTAAAAAATGCCCCGTTCGCACCGTTTCGATAGTTTGTCCACCCAAATGGCCACGAAATATTAAACGGGCAACACTGGGATGATCCCCAACCTCCCTGGCACGCTACGGTCAATTTTTGTCCCATGGCACGCCCGGACCCCGGGCCCACCCCTAAAACCGTGGGTAATATCAAATCAATTTGGCCCAAAAATGCCCCGTTCACGCTGTTTTGCCCTTTTTTCCACCCAAATGGCCACGAAAAATTAAACGGACCATACTGGGATGATCCTCAATCTCCCTGGTATTCCCCAATCGATTTATGGCCCACATCGCACCCGAACCCAGTGCCCACCCCCTAAATCGTGGGCTATAGCACACCGATTTAGCCCAAAAATGCCCCGTTCGCCCCCTTTTGCCCGTTTATCCACCCAAATGGTCACGAAAAATTAAACGGACCACACTAGGATGATCCCCAACTTCCCTGGCATGCCCCAGTTGATTTTGGGCCCACAGCATGCCCGAACCCCGGTCCCACCCTCGAAACTGTGGGCTAGAGCAAACTGATTTAACGCAAAAATGCCTCGTTCTCATCGTTTTGCCCATTTGTCCACCCAATGGCCAGAAAAAATTAAATAGAACACACTGGGACAATCCCAACCTCCCTAGAATGCCTATGTCAATTATCGGTCCACAGCACCCCGTACCCCGATCCCACACCTAAAATCGTGGGCTATACCATACCGATTTTACCTGAAATTGCCCTGTTCATTCTGTTTAGAGAATTTGTCCACCCAAATGACCACGAAAAATTAAACGGACCACACTAAGACGATCCCCAACCTCCCTGGTACGCCCCAGTAGATTTTTTGCTCACAACACGCCCGGATCACGAGCCCATACCCAAAGTCGTGGGCGATAGCACACTGATTTAGCCCAGAAATACCTCGTTCCCAATGTTTCTCCTGTTTATCCACCCAAATGGCCACGAAAAATTAAAAGAAACCATACTGAGATGATTCTTAACCCCCCTGGCACGCCCCGATCAATTTTTGGCCAACAGCACGCTCGGACCCCGGGCCCACCCTGAAATTGTGGGCTATAGCACACCTATTTTCCCTGAAAATGCCCTGTTTGCTCGTTTGTCCACCCAAATGGCTATGAAAAATTAAACGAACCACACTGGGATGATCCCCAACCTCCCTGGTATGCCCTGATTGATTTTCGGCCCACTGCACGCCCCGACCCCTGGCCTACCCCCAGAATCGTGGGCTTTAGCACTCCGATTTGGCTCAAAAATGCCCCATTCGCGCCATTTTTCCCATTTACCCTCCCAAATGAACTTAAATATTTAAATACACCACACTGGGACGATCCTCAACTTTCCTGGCATGTCTCGGTCATTTTTTATACCACAACACGCTCGGACCCCGAGCCCACCCCCAAAACCGTAGGCTAGAGAAGACCGATTTAGCCCAAGAATCCCCCGTTTGCGTCATTTCTCCCGTTTGTCGAGCCCAACGACCACTAAAAATTAAACGGACCACTCTGAGACGATCCCCAACGTCCCTGGCATGCCCCGATTGATTTTCAGCCCACAGCACGCCCGGGCCCTCCCCCAAAATTGTGAGCTATAGTACACCACTTTGGCTCAAAAATATCCCGTTCGCACCGTTTAGCCTGTTTGTCCACCCAAATGGCCACGAAAAATTAATGGACCATACTGGGATGATCCCCAACCTCCCAAGCATGCCTCGGTCAATTTTTGACCCACATCACGCCCGGACCCCGGGCCCACCCCCAAAATTGTGGGCTATTAGACACTAATTTAGCCCGAAAATGCCCCGTTCGCGCCGTTTTGCCAGTTTGTTCACCCAAATGGCCACGAAAAATTAAACACACCATACTGGGATGATCCCCAAACTCCCTGGCACACCTTGATCAATTTTTGGAGCACAGCACGCCCGAACCCCGAGAATCGTGGGCTATAGCTCACTGATTTGGCCCAAAAATGCCCCGTTCGTGCCGTTTCGCCCGTTTGTCTACCCACATGGCCATAAAGAATTAAAGGGACCACACAAGGATAATATCTAACCTCCCTTACATGCCCTGATCAATTTTTGGCCCACAGCACGCCTGAATCCCGAGCCCACCACCAAAACCGTGGGCTATAGCACACCGATTAAGCTCGAAAAAGCCCCGTTTGCGCTGTTCTGTCCTTTTGTCCCCCAAAATAGCCACAAAAACTTAAACGGACCACATTGCTACTATACCCAACCTCCCTGGCATGCCTCGGTCGATTTTCAGACCATATCACTCTTGGACCCCCGGCCCACATCCAAAATCGTAGGCTATAGCACATCAATTTAGCCCGAAAATGCCCCATTTACGTTGTTTTGCCTGTTTGTCTACCCAAATGGCCATGAAAAATTAAACAAACCACACTGGCATGATCCCCAACCTCCCTGTCATGCCCCAATCATTTTTTGGCCCACAGCACGCTCGGGACCCGAGCCTACTCATGATACCGTAGGCTATAGCACACCGATTTAGCTTGAAAATGCCCCATTCGCGTCGTTTCACCCGTTTGCCCACCCAAATGGCCATAAAAAATTAAACGTACCACGCTGGGATGATCCCCAACCTCTCTGGCATGCCCCGATGGATTTTCAGCCAACAGCACGCTCGAACCCCGGGCCCACCTCTAAAACGTAGGCTTTAGCACATCGATTTAGCCCAAAAACGTCCCGTTTGCACCGTTATGCCCGTTTGTCCACCTAATTGGCCATAACAAATTAAAATGACCATACTGAGACGATCCCCAACCTCCCTAGCATGCCCCGATCGATTTTTAGCCAACAGTACGCTCAGACCCATCCCCAAAACCATGGATTATAGCACTCCGATTTGGCCTGAAAATGCCCAGTTCACACCGTTTCGCCTGTTTATCCACCCAAATGGCCACGAAAAAATAAACGGACCACACTGGGATGATCCCCAACCTCCTTAGCACACCTCGGTTGATTTTTGGCCTACAACACGCTCGAACCCCGGGCCCACCCCTAAAACTGTAGGCTATTGCACACCGATTTATCCCCAAATGCCCCATTCATACCGTTTTGCTCGTTTGTCCACTCAAATGGCCATTAAAAATTAAACGGACCACACTGGGATGATCCCCAACCTCCCTGGCATGCCCCGATCAATATTTGTCCCACAGCTCGCCCGGAACCCAGACCCACCCCGAAAACCGTTAGCGGTAGCACAATGATTTGGCTCGAAAATGCCCCGTTCACGCTCTTTCAACCTTTTGTCCACCCAAATAGCCACGAAAACATAAAAGGACAACACTGGGACTATCTCCAACCTCCCTGACATGCTCCGGTCGATTTTTGGCCCACAGCACTCCCAGGACCTGGGCCGACCCCCGATACCGTGGGCAATAGCACACCGATTTAGCCTGAAAATATCCCGTTCGTGCTGTTTTGTCTGTTTGCCCACCTAAATGATCATAAAAAATTAAACGGACCATACTAGGATGATCTCCAACCTTCCTGGCATGCCCCGGTCGATTTACAGCCCACAACACGATCGGACCCCGGGCCCACCCCTAAAACCGTAGGCTATAGCACACCGATTTGGCCCAAAAATGCACCATTCGAGCCGTTTCGATCATTTGTCCACCCAAAATGGCCACAAAAAATTATACGGACCACACTTGGATGATTCCCAACCTCCCTGGCACGCCCCGATCGATTTTTCAGCACACAGCACGACCGAGCCCACCCCAGAAACCGTGGGCTATAGCATACCGATTTGGCCAGAAAATGCCCCGTTCATACCATTTTGCTTGTTTGTCCATTCAAATAGCCACGAAAAATTAAACGGACCATATTGGGATGATCCCCAACCTCCCTAGCATGCCCCGGTCGATTTTGATCCCAAGCACGCTCGGACTTGGGCCCACCCCCAAGATCGTGGGCTATTGCACACCGACTTGGCCCTAAAATACCCCGTTCACGCCGTTTTGCCTATTTGTCCACCCAAATGGCCACAAAAAATCAAACGAACCACGTCGGGATGATCCCCAATATCCCGGGTATGCCCTGGTCAATTTTTTTCCCACAACACGCCTGAACCCCGGTCCCACCCCAAAAACCGTGGGCTATAGCACACCGATTTGGCCCAAAAATGCCCCGTTCATGCCGTTTCACCCGTTTGTCCACCCAAATTGCCACGAAAAATTCAACGGACTACACTGGGATGATCCCCAACCTCCCTGGTATGCCTCGATCAATTTTTAAACCACAGCACGCTTGGACCTCGGGCCCACCCTCGAAACCGTGGGCGATAGCACACCAATTTGACACGAAAATGCCCTATTCGCGCCGTTTTGCCTGTATGTCTACCCAAATGGCGACGAAAAATTAAACGGACCACACTGGGATGATCCCCAACCTCCCTTGCATGCCCCGATCTATTTTCGATCCACATCACTCCCAGACCACGGGCCCACCCCCGAAACCGTGGGCTATAGCACACCGATTTGATTTAAAAATTCCCCGTTCGCGCTGTTTCGCCCTTTTGTCCCCCCCAAGTAGCCACAAAAACATAAACAAACCATACTGGTACTATTCCCAACCTCCCTGGCATGCCTTGGCTAATTTTTAGCCCACAGCACGCCCGGGACCCGGGCCCACACACTGATTTATCCCAAAAATGCCCCTTTCGTGCTGTTTCGACTGTTTGCCCACCAAAATAGCAATAAAAAATTAAACAGACCACACTGGGATGATCCCCAACCTCCCTGGCATGCCACTGTTGATTTTTGGCGCACAGCATGCCCGAGCCCTGGGCCCACCCCTGAAACCATGGATAATAGCACATCAATTCGGCCCAAACATTCCCCGTTCGCTCTGTTTCACCCATTTGTCCACCCAAATGGCCACAAAAAATTAAATGGACCATAATGGGATGATCCCCAATCTCCCCGCCACGCCCCGATTGATTTTTGGCCCACAGCACGCCCGAACCCAAGGCCCACCCCCGAAATCATGAGCTATACCACAGCGATTTGGCCCAAAAATGCCCCGTTTGCTCCCAGTCGCCCATTTATCCACCCAAATGGCAACGAAAAATTAAAAGGACTATACTGGGATGATACCCGACCTCCCTGGCATGCCCCGGTCGATTTTTAGCCCACAGCACACCCAGACCCCGGGCCCACCCCAAAAATCATGGGCTATAGAACACCAATTTAGCTTGAAAATGATCCCCAACCTCCCTAGCATGCTCGGATCAATTTTCTTCCCACTACACGCCCTGACACCGGGCCCACCCTCGAAACCATGGGCTATAGCACACTGATTTAGCCCGAAAATGCTCTGTTCTCGCCGGTTTCCCCGTTTGTCCACCCAATGGCCACAAAAAAATTAATGGACCACACAACCTCCCTAGCACACCTCGGTTGATTTTTGGTTCACAGCACCCCGGAACCCGAGCCCACACCAGAAATCGTGTACTATAGCATACCGATTTGGCCCGAAAATGCCCCATTCACGCTGTTTCGCCCATTTGTCTACACAAGTATCTACGAAAAATTAAATGAACCACACTGAGACAATCCCTAAACTCCCTGGCATAGCCCGGTAGATTTTTGGCCCACAGCACGCTCGTATCCTGAGCCCACATCCAAAACTGTGGGCTATAGCACACTGATTTGTCACAAAAATGCTTTGTTCGCGCCGTTTCCCCCGTTTATCCACCCAAATAGCCAAGAAAAATTAAACGATCCAAGATGGGATGATCCTCAACGCCCCTGGCACGCCCCGATAGATTTTTGGCCCACAGTATGCTCGGCCCTAGGCCCACCCCCGAAACCGTGTGCTATAGCACATCGATTTTGCCTAAAAATGCCTTGTTCACTCGTTAGTCCACCCAAATGGCCATAAGAAATTGAACGGACCACACTGAGATGATTCCCAACCTCCCTGGCATGCCCCGGTTGATTTTCGGCCCACACCACGCCATGACCCCAGGCCCACCCCCGAAACCGTGGGCTTTTGTACAATGATTTGGCTCGAAAACGCCTCGTTCACACCATTTCGCCCGTTTATCCAACCAAATGGCCACGAAAAATTAAAGGGACAACAATGGGATGAGCCCCAACCTCCCTGGCTTGCCCCGGTCGATTTTTGGCTTACAGCACGCCCGGACCCCGGGCCTACCCCTAAAACCGTGGGCTATAGCACATCGATTTAGCTCAAAAATGCCCCGTTCGTGTGGTTTTGCCATTTTTTCTAACCAAATGGCCACGAAAAATTAAACGTACCACAATGGGACGATCCCCAAACTCCCTGGCACGCCTTTGTCAATTTTTAGCCCACAGCACGCCCGAACCTCGAGACTATCCCTAACCTCCCGAGCACGCCTCGATCGATTTTCAGTTCACAGCACCCCATACCCCGAGCCCACACCCAAAACTGTAAGCTGTAGCATACCGATTTGGCCTGAAAATGCCCCATTCACGCTGTTACGCCCATTTGTCTTTCCAAATGGCCACAAAAAATTAAACGGACCACACTGTGATGATCCCCAACCTCCCTAGCATATGCCAATAGATTTTTGGACCACAGAACACCCGTATTCCATGCCCACACCCAAAACTGTGGGCTATAGCACACTGATTTAGCCTAAAAATGCCCTGTTCGCGCCGTTTCATCCGTTTACCCACCCAAATGGCCAAGAAAAATTAAACGAACCATACTGGGATGATCCTCAACCCCCCTGGCATGCCCCGATCAATTTTCATCCCACGGTACGCTCGTACCCTGGGCCCACCCCAAAACCCTGGGCTATAGCATACCGATTTTTCCCGAAAATGCCCTGTTCACTCGTTAGTCCACCTAAATGGCAACGAAAATTTAAAAGAACCACACTTGGACAATATCTAACCTCCCTGCATGCCTCGGTTGATTTTTCGCCCACAACATCCCCGGACCCCATGCCCACCCCCAAAACCGTTTGCTTTAGCAGACCGATTTGGCTCGAAAATGCCCCGTTCACGCCGTTTCGCCCGTTTGTCCATCCAAATGTTCACAAAAAATTAAAGGGACCACAATGGGATGATCCCTAACCTCCCTGACCTGCCCCGGTCAATTTTTGGCCTACAGCACACCCAGAACCCAGTCCTACCCCTAAAACCGGGGGCTATTGCACACCGATTTGGCCCAAAACTTCCCCGTTCGCGCGGTTTAGCCATTTTTTCCACCCAAATGGCCACGAAAAATTAAACGAACCATACTGCGATGATCCCCAACCTCCCTGCCATGCCCCGATTAATTTTTTGCCTACATCACGACCAAACCCCGGGCCCACCCCTAAAACCCTGGGCTATAGCACACCGATTTAGCCCGAAAATGCCTTGTTCGCGCCGTTTTGCCCGTTTGTTCCCCCAAATTGCCACAAAAAATTAAACGGACCACACTGGGATGATCCCCAACCTCTCTGGCATGCCTCAATCGAATTTTGGCCACAGCACACCCGAACCCCGGACCCACCCTCAAAACTGTGGGTTATAGCAAATCGATTTAGCCCAAAAATGACCCGTTCGTGCTGTTTTGACTGTTTGTCCACCCTAATGGCTACGAAAAATTAAAGGGACCTTACTGGGAGGATCCCTAACCACCCTAGCAGGACTTTCTAAATTTTTGGCCCACAGCACACCCGAACTCTAAGCCCACCCCCGAAACAGTGGGCTATAGCACACCTATTTGGGCCGAAAATGCCCCGTTCGCGTCGTTTCGCCCATTTGTCCACCTAAATGGACACAAAAAATTTAACGGACCACACTAGGATGATGCCCAACTTCCCTGGCATGACCCGATCGATTTTCATCCCACAGCACACCGGGATCCCGGGTTCACCCCCAAAATTGTGGGCTATAGCAAAACAATTTTGCTCGAAAATTCCCCATTTGTGTCGTTCTGGCTATTTTTCATGCAAATAGCCACAAAAAATTAAACAGACCACACTGGGACGATCCCCAACCTCCCTGGCATGCTCCGGTCGATTTTTGGCCTACAGCATGCCCTAACCCCGGGCCCACCCCCAAAATAGTGGACTACAGCACACCAATTTGACCAGAAAATGCCATGTTCACACCGTTTCGGCTGTTTGTCCACCAAAATGGCCATGAAAAATTAAACGGACCACACAGAAATGATCTCCAACCTCCCTGGCTTGCCCCCGATCGATTTTTGGCCCGCAGCATGCGCGGTTTTGCCCATTTGTCCACATAAATAGCCATAAAAAAATAAACGAACTACACTGGGATGATCCTCAACCCTCCTGGCACGCCCTGGTAAATTTTTAGTCCACAGCAGGCCTGGGCCCACCCTCGAAACCGTGGGCTATATCACATCAATTTTGCCCGAAAATGGCCACAAATAATTAGACGTACCTTACTGGGATGATCCCCAACCTCCCTGGCATGTCCCGATTGATTTTCAGCCTACAGCACGACCAAACCCCGAGCCCACCCCTAAAACCCTGGGCAATAGCACACCGATTTGGCCCAAAAAGCGTTGTTCGCGCCGTTTTGCCCGTTTGTTCCCCCAAATTGCCACAAAAAATTAAACGAACCACACTGGGATGATCCCCAACCTCCCTGGAATGCCTCAATTGATTTTTGGCCCACAGCACGCCCGATCCCCGGACCCACCCTCGAAACTGTGGGTCATACCAAATCGATTTTGCCTAAAAATGCCTCGTTCGTGCCGTTTTGCCTGTTTGTCCACCCTAATGGCTACGAAAAATTAAAGGGACCTTACTGGGAGGATCCCCAACCACCCTAGCACGCCTTTGTCAATTTTTGGCCCACAGCACGCCCGGACTCTGAGCCCACCCCCAAAACAGTGGGCTATAGCACACCTATTTGGGCCAAAAATGCCCCGTTCGAGTCGTTTCACCCATTTGTCCACCTAAGTGGCCATAAAAAATTTAACGGACCACACTAGGATGATGCCCAACTTCCCTGGCATGACTCGATTGATTTTCGACCCACAGCACATCGGGATCCCGGGTTCACCCCCAAAATCATGGGCTATAGCACACCAATTTTGCTCGAAAATTCCCCATTTGCGTCGTTCTACCTATTTTTTCACGCAAATAGCCACGAAAAATTAAACAGACCACACTGGGACGAACCCAACCTCCCTGGCATGCTCCGGTCGATTTTTGGCCTACAACATGCCTTAACCTCGGGCCCACTCCCAAAATAGTAGACTACATCACACTAATTTGACCAGAAAATGCTATGTTCGCACCGTTTCGGCTGTTTGTCCACAAAAATAGCCATGAAAAATTAAACAGACCACACAGGAATGATCTCCAACCTCTCTGGCATGCCCCGGTTGATTTTTGGCCCGCAGCATGCTCGGACCCTGGGCCCACCCTCGAAACCATAGGCTATGTCACACCAATTAGGCCCGAAAAATGCCCCGTTCGCGCGGTTTCGCCCATTTGCCCACCCAAATAGCCAAAAAAAATAAACGAACCACCCTGGGACGATCCTCAACCCCCCTGGCATGCCCCGGTCAATTTTCAGTCCACAGTAGGCCTGGGCCCACCCCTGAAACCGTGGGCTATATCACATCAATTTGGCCTGAAAACGCCCTGTTCGCTCGTTTGTCCACCCAAATAGCAATAAAAAATTAAACGAACCACACTGGGATGATCTCCTGCCTCCCTGTCACTCTTCGATTGATTTTCGACCCATAGCACGCCCAGACCCCTGGCCCACCCCCTAAACCTCAGTCTTTAGCACACCAATTTGGCCCAAAAATGCCCCGTTCGTGCCGTTTTACCTGTTTGTCCATCCAAATAGAGAAAAATATTTAAATGAACCTCACTGGGATGATCCCCAACCTTCCTGGCATGCCCCGATTGATTTTCAACCCACAGCACGCTAGGACCCCGGGCCCAGCCCCAAAACCGTGGGTAATAGCACATCGATTTTGCGCGAAAATGCCCCGTTTATGCTGTTTCACCCGTTTGTCCAGCCAAATGGCCACGAAAATTTAAAAGATTCATAGTGGGACGATCCCTAACCTCCCTGGCTCACCCCGATTGATTTTTGCCCCACAGCACGCCTGGACCCCGAGCCCACCCCCAAAACTGTGGACTTTTGCACACTGATTTGGCCCAAAAATGCCCCGTTCGTGCCGTTTCTCCCGTTTTACCCAAAGCATGCTAGGACCCCAAGACCAGCCCCCAAACCGTGGGCTATAGTACACCGATTTTGCTCGAAAAAGCCCTGTTCGCCCGTTTGTCAACATAAATTGCCACAAAAAGTTAAACGAACCACACTGGGATGATCCCCAACCTCCCTGGCACGCCCCGATTGATTTTTGGCCCACAGCATGCCTGAACCTCTGGCCCACCCATGAAACCGTGTGCTTTAGCACACCGATTTAGCCCAAAAATGCCCCGTTCGCGGCATGTCGCCCGTTTGTCCACCCAAATGGCTACGAAAAATTAATCGGACCACACTGGGATGATTCCTCCTCCATGGCACACCGATTTATCCTGAAATTGCCCCGTTCGCATGATTTTGCCCGTTTGTCCACCCAAATGGCCACAAAAAATTAAACATACCACACTAGGACGATCCCCAACCTCCCTGGCACGCCCCGATTGATTTTCAGCCCACAGCATGCCCAAACCCCAAGCCCACCCTCGAAACCGTGGGCTATAGAACACCGATTTGTCACAAAAATACCCCATTTACGCCATTTTTTCCGTTTGTCCTCCAAACTAGCCACAAAAAATTTTACGGACCACGCTGGGAGGATCCCCAACCTCCCTGGCACGCCCCGATCGATTTTTGACGAACAACATGACGGAACCCCAGGCCAACCCTCAAAACCTTGGGTTATATAGCATACCGATTTGTCACAAAAATGCCCCGCTCACGCTATTTCGCCTATTTGTCCACCCAAATGGCTATGAAAAATCAAAGGGACCACTTGGACGATCCCCAACCTCCCTAGCACGCCTCGTTCAACTTTTCGCCCACAGCATGCCCAGACTCCGGGCCCATAACTAAAACCATGGGCTATGGCATACGGATTTGGCCCAAAAATGCCCCAGTTGTGCCGTTTCTATCATTTGTCCACCTAAATTTCCACAAAAAATTAAACGGACCACACTGGGATGATCCCTAAACTCCCAGCACACCTCGGTCGATTTTTGGACCACAGCATGCACGAACCCTGGGCCCACCCATGAAACCATGGTCTATAGCACACCGATTTGGCCCGTAAATGCCCCGTTCATGCCGTTTCACCCGTTTGTCTACCAAAATAGCCACGAAAAATTAAATGGACCATACTGGGATGATCCCCAACCTCCCTTGCATGCCTCGATCGATTTTTGGCCCACAGCACGCCCGAACCCTGGGCCCGCCCCAAAACTGTGGTCTATAACACACCGAATTGGCTCAAAAATGCCCCGTTCGTGTTGTTTTTCCCATTTGTCCCCCGAAATAGCCATGAAAACTTAAACGGACCATACTGGGACGACCCTCAACCTCCCTGACATGTACCGGTCAGTTTTTGGCCCACATCACACCCGAGACCTGTGCCCACTCTCGAAACCGTGGGCTATAGCACACCAAATTTGGAAAAAATGTCCCGTTCGAGCCGTTTCGACTGTTCGCCCACCCAAATAGCCAAAAAAAAATAAACTGACCAAACTGGGAAGATCCCCAACCTCCCTGGCACGTCGGGGTCGATTTTTAGCCCACAGCACGCATGGAACCCTAGACCCACCCCCGAAATCATGGATAATAGGACATCGATTCGACCCGAAAATGCCTCATTCATGCTATTTCGCCCGTTTACCCACAAAAATGGCCATAAAAAATTAAACGAACCTTAATGGGATGATCCCCAATCTCACTGGTATGCCCCGGTCGATTTTCAGCCCACACCACGCCCGGACCCATGGCCCAACCCCAAATCATGGGCTATAGCACACTAATTTGGCCCAAAAATGCCCCATGCACACCCTTTCGCCCGTTTGTCCACCCAAATAGCCACGAAAAAATTAAACGGACCATACTGGGATAATATTCAACCTCCCTGGCAAGCCCCGGTCAATTTTTGGCCCACAACACTCCCATACCCTGGGCCCACCCCAGAAACTGTGGGCTATAGCACACTAATTTGGCCCGAAAATGCCCCTTTCGCGTTGTTTCACCCATTTGTCCACCCAAATGGCCATGAAAAAAATAAACGGACGACACTGAGACTATCCCCAACCTCGCTGGCACGCCCTAATCGATTTTTGGCCCACATTACGCCCGTACCCAGTGCTCACCCCCTAAATCATGGGCTATGGCATACCGATTTTGTCCAAAAATGCCCCGTTCGCGCCCTTTTACCCGTGTGTCCACCCAAATAGCCACGAAAAGTTAAACAGAAAACACTGGGATGATCCCCAATCTCCCTGGCACGCCTCGGTCGATTTTCAGCCCACAACATGCCCGGGACTCGGGCCTACCCTCAAAACCGTGGGCTATAGCACATCGATTTGGCCTGAAAATCCCCGTTAATGCTGTTTCACCCGTTTGTCCACACAAGTGGCAATGAAAAATTAAACGGACTATACTGGGATGATCCCCAATCTCCCTGGCACTCCCCAGTCGATTTTCAGCCCAAAACACGCCCGGACCCAGGGCCCACCCCCTAAATCGTGGGCTATAGCACACCGATTTGGCCAAAAAATTCCCCATTCGCGCCCTTTTGCCCGTTTATCCACCCAAATAGTTACAAAAAATTAAACGAACCATACTGGGATGATCCTCTACCTCCCTGGCACGCTTTTTTCAATTTTTAGCCCGCAGAACACCCAAAACCGTGGGCTATAACACACCTATTTGGCCCGAAAATACCCCATTCGCGCTGTTTCACCTGTTTGTCCACCGAAATGGCAATGAAAAATTATTTGGACCACACTGGGATGATCCCCAAGCTCCCTGGCACACCTCGTTCGATTTTCGAACCTCAGCACTCCCGGACCTTAGTCCTACCCTCGAAACCGTGGGCTATAGCACATAGGATTTGGCCTAATGGCCATGAAAAATTAAGCAGACCACATTGGGATAATCCCCAACCTCCCTGGAACACCCCAATCTATTTTCGGACCACATCATGCTCGAACCCCGAGCCCACCCCCAAAATAGTGGGCTATAGCACACTGATTTAGCACAAAAATTTCCCATTTGTGCTGTTTTTCCCTTTTGTCCTCACAAATAGCCGTGAAAACTTAAACGAACAACACTGGAATGATCCCCAACCTCTCTGGCATGCCCTGGTCGATTTTCAGCCCGCAAAACTCCCGAGACCCGAGCCCACACCCAAAATCGTGGGCTATTGCACACCGATTTGTCCCAAAAATACCCCGTTCTTGCCGTTTCGCCCGTTTGCCCACTCAAATGGCCACAAAAATTTAAATGGACCATACTAGAATGATCCCCAACCTCCCTGTCATGCCACGGTCGATTTTTGGCCCACAGCACACCCGAATCCAGGGCCCAACCCCGAAACCGTAGGTTACAGCCCACCGATTTAGCCCGAAAATCCCATGTTCGCACCGTTTTGGCCGTTTGTCCACTAAAATGGGTACGAAAAATTAAATGGACCATATTGGGATGATCCCAACCTCCCTGGCATGCCCCGATCAATTTTCAGCCCACAGCACGCTCGGACCCCGCCCCCTCTCCCCCCAAAAAAAACATAGGCTATATAGCACACTGATTTGGCCTGAAAATGCCCAATTCATGCAGTTTTGCCCATTTGTCCAACCAAATGGCCACAAAAAATTAAATGTACCACACTGGGACGATCACCAACCTACGTGGCACGCCCTGATTAATTTTTAGCCCACAGCACGCCCGGACCCGAGGCCCACTCCTGAAACCGTGGGCTATAGCACACCGATTTGGCCCGTAAATGCCCCGTTCACGCTGTTTTACCCGTTTGTCCAGACAAATGGCCACGAAAAATTAAACGACCCACACCGGAATGATCCCCAACCTCCTTGGCACACCTCGGTTGATTTTTAGCCCACAACACGGCCGAGCCCACCCCCAAAACCCTGGGCTATAACACTCCGATTTGAACCAAAAATTCCCTGTTTGCGTCGTTTCACTTATTTGTCAGCCCAAATAGCCTCAAAAAATTAAACGGACCACACTGGGACGATCCCCAACCTCTCAGGCATTCCCCGGTCGATCTTCAGCCCATGGTACACCCAATCCCCAGGCCCACCCCCAAAACAGTGGCTATAGCACACTGATTTGGCTAAAAAATGCCCCGTTCGCACTGTTTCGACAGTTTGTCCACCCAAATGTCCACAAAATATTAAACGGTCTACACTGGGACGATCCCCAACCTCCCTGGCATGCCAAGGTTATTTTTTGGCCCACGGCACACCCGAACTTCGGGCCCACCCCCAAAACCGTAGGTAATAGCAAATCAATTTAGCTCGAAAATCTCGCGTTCACGCTGTTTCGCCCGTTTGTCCACCCAAATGGCCACGAAAAATTAAACGAACTACAATGGGACGATCCCCAATCTCCTTGGAATGCACCGATCTATTTTTGTCCCACAGCACGCCCGAACCTAGTGCCTACCTCCTAAATCGTGGGCTATAGCACACCGATTTGGCCCAAAAATACCCCGTTCGCCCCCTTTTTCCCATTTGTCCACCCAAATGGCCACAAAAAATTAAACGGACCACACTGGGATGATCCCCAACCTCCCTGGCATGCCCCGGTCGATTTTCAGCCCACAGCACGCCCGGACCCCGGTCTTACCCTCGAAACTGTGGGCTATAGCACACTGATTTGGCCCAAAAATGCCCCGTTCTCGTCGTTTTGTCCATTTGTCCACCCAATGGCCAGAAAAAATTAAATAGACCATATTAGGACGATCCCCAACCTCCCTGGAATGCCTCGGTCAATTTTTGGTTCACAGCACCCCGGACCCCGATCCCACACCAAAAATCGTGGGCTATAACATACCGATTAGGCTCGAAATTTCCCCGTTTATTCTGTTTCGACTATTTGTCCACCCAAATGGCCACCAAAAATTAAATGAACCACACTAGGACGATCCCCAACCTCGCTGGTATGCCCCAGTAGATTTTTCGCTCATAGTACGCCCGGATCCCGGGCCCATACCCAAAACCGTGGGCAATAGCACATTGATTTGGCCTAAAAATACCTCATTCGCAATGTTTTGCCCGTTTGTCCACCCAAATGGCCACAAAAAATTAAACGAACCATACTGAGATGATCCTTAACCCCCCTGGCATGCCCCGATCAATTTTGGCCCACAGCACGCTCGGATCCCGGGCCCACCCCAAAACCGTGGGTTATAGCACACCGATTTTGCCTGAAAATGCCCTGTTCGCTCGTTTGTCCACCCAAATGGCCATGAAAAATTAAACAGACCATACTGGGATGATCCCCAACCTTCTTAGTATGCCCCGATTGATTTTTGGCCTACAGCACGCCCCGACCCCTGGCCCACCCCCAGAATCATGGGCTTTAGCAGACCGATTTGGCCAAAAAATGCCCCGTTCGCGCCGTTTCGCCCGTTTATCCACCCAAATGGCCACAAAAATTTAAACGGACCGAACTGAGAAGATCCCCAACCTCTCTGGCATGCCTCGATCGATTTTTGGACCACAGCACGCTAGGACCCCGGGCCCACCCCTGAAACCGTGGGTTATAGCATACCAATTTTGTCCGAAAATGCAATGCTCGCCCGTTTGTCAACCCAAATGGCCATGAAAATTTAACGAACCACACTGGGACGATCCCCAACCTCCCTGGCACACCCCAGTGAAATTTTGACCCACAACACGCTCGGACCCCGAGCCCACCCCCAAAACTGTGGGCTTTCAGCAAACCGATTTAGCTCGAAAATGCCCCGTCCACGCCGGTTCGCCCTTTTGTCCACCTAAATGGCAAGGAAACAACGAATGGAACACACTGGGACGATCACCAACCTCACTGGCACGCCCTGGTCGATTTTTGGCCTACAGCACGCCAGGACCCCGGGCCCACCCCCAAAATCGTGTGCTATAGCACATCGATTTGGCCCGAAAATACCTTATTCGCGCGGTTTCGCCCGTTTGTCCACCCAAATAGCCACAAAAAAATAAACGTACCATACTGGGATGATCCCCAACCTCCCTGGCATGCCCCGATAGATTTTTGGCCAACAACATGCTCGAACCCCGGGTCCACCCCCAAAACCGTGGGCTATAGCACACCGATTTTGCCAGAAAATGCCCCGTTTATGCCATTTTGCCCCTTTGACCTCCCAAATAGCCATAAAAATTAAACAGCCCACACTGGGAGGATCTCCAACCTCCCTAGAATGTCGCGATGGATTTTCGGCCCACAAGATGCTCGAACCCCTATCCCACCCTCGAAATCGTGGGTTATTGCACATCGATTTGGCCTAAAAATCCCCAATTCGCGCTATTTTGCCTATTTTTCCACCCAAATGGCTACAAAGAATTAAAGGGATCACACTGGAATGATCCATCTTCCTAGCATGCCTCGGTCGATTTTTGGCCCACAACACGCCCAGACTCTGGGCCCACCCTCGAAATCGTGGGATATAGCGCACCGATTTAGCCCGAAAATGCCCCGTTCATGCCATTTCATTCGTTTATCCTCCCAAATGATCACGAAAAATTAAATGGACCACACTGGGACGATCCCCAACATCCCTAGCGTGCCCCGATCGATTTTCGGACAACAGCACTCCCAGACCACGGGCCCACCCTTAAAATCGTGGGCAATAACACACCGATTTGGCCCAAAAATTCCCCGTTCGCGTCGTTATTCCTGTTTTTCCACCGTAATAGCCACAAAAATTTAAACGGACAACACTAGGACTATCCCCAACCTCCATGGCACGCTCCGGTCGATTTTTGAACCACAGCACGCCCGGACCCAGGGCTCACCCCCAGAAATCGTGGGCTATACCACACCGAGTTAGCCTAAAAATGCCCCGTTTGCATCGTTTCGCCAGTTTGTCCACACAAATGGCCACGAAAAATTAAACGGACTACACTGGTACGATCCCCAACTCCCCTGGCACACCCTGGTTAATTTTCAGCCAACATGGCCACAAAAATTAAACGGACCACGCTGGGATGATCCCCAACCCCCCTGGCATGCCCAGTTCAATTTTAAGCCCACAGCACGCCCGGGCCCAACCCCAAAACCGTGGGCTATAAAAATCTGATTTGGCCCAAAAATATCCCGTTTGTGCTATTTAGCTCGTTTGTCCACCCAATTGGCCACGAAAAGAAATGAACCAAACTGGGACAATCACTAACCTCCCTGGCACGCCCCGGTCGATATTCGACCAACAGCATGCCCAGAACCCGGGGCCACCCTCAAAACCGTGGTCTATAGCACACCGATTTTTCCCAAAAATGCCACGTTCGTGTTATTTTGCCTGTTTGTCCGTTCAAATGGCAACAAAAAATTAAACGGACCACACTGGGATGATTCCAAACCTCCCTGGCATGCCCCAGTTGATTTTTGGCCGACATTACGCCCAGACCCCAGGCACACCCTCGAAACCATGGGCTATAGCACACTGATTTGGCCCGAAAATTCTCCGTTCTCGCCGTTTCACCCGTTTGTCCACCCAATGGCCACAAAAAATTAAATGACCACAATGGGATGTTCTCTAACCTTCCTGGCATACCTCATTCTATTTTAGGTTCACATCACCCCGGACCCAGAGCCCACACCAAAAATCATGGGCTATAGCATACCGATTTGGCCCGAAAATACCCCGTTTACGCATTTTTACTTATTTGTCCACACAAATGGCCACGAAAAATTAAACAGACAACACTGGGATGATTCCCAACCTCTCTGACACTCCCTGATATATTTTTAGCCCAGAGCACGCCCAGATCCCGGGCGCACACCCAAAACCATGGGCTATAGCACACTGATTGGGCCATAAAATGCGTCGTTCGAGCTGTTTTGCCCGTTTGTCCACCCAAATAATCACGAAAAATTAAACGAACCACACTGGGATGATCTTCAACCCTCATGGCATGCCCTGATCGTTTTTTGGCCCACAGCACGCTAAGACCCCGAGCCCACCCCCGAAATTGTGGGCTATAGCACACCAATTTTCCCCGAAAATGCCCTGTTCGCCCGTTTGTCAACCCAAATAGCCACGAAAATTTAAACGAACCACACTGGGATGATCCCCATCCTCCCTGCAACGCCTCGATTGATTTTTGGGCCACAGCACGCCCGGACTCCGAACCCACCCCTAAAACCATGGGCTTTAGCACACCGGTTTAGCCCAAAATTGCCCCGTTCGCGCCATTTCACCTGTTTGTCCACCCAAATGGGCAAGAGAAATTAAACGGACCACACTGGGACGATCCCCAACCTCCCTGGCATGCCTCGGTCAATTTTTGACCCACAGCACGCCCGGACTCCGGGCCCACCCTCAAAACCGTGGGATGTAGCGCACCGATTTGGCTCGAAAATGCCCCGTTCATGCCGTTTCTCTCGTTTATCCACCAAAATGACCACCAAAAATTAAACGGACCACACTGGGATGATCCCCAACATCCCTGGCGTGCCCCGATCGATTATCGGACAACAGCACACTCGAACCACGGGCCCACCCTTAAAATCGTGGGCAATAACACACCGATTTGGCCCGGAAATGCCCTGTTCATGTCGTTATTCCTGTTTTTCCTCTTAAATAGCTACAAAAATTTATACGGACAACACTAGGACGATCCCCAACCTCCATGGCACGCCCCGATCGATTTTTGAACCACAGCACGCCCGGATTCAAGACTCGCCCCCAGTAATCGTGGGCTATACCACACCGAGTTAGCCCAAAAATGCCCCGTTCACGCCTTTTCGCCCGTTTTTCCAGATAAATGGCCAAGAAAAATTAAATGGACCACACTGGTACGATCCCCAACCCCCCTGGCACGCCCTGGTTGATTTTCAGCCAACGTGGCCACGAAAAATTAAAAAGACCACGCTGGGATGATCCCCAACCCCCCTGGCACGCCCCAATCAAATTTCAGCCCACAGCACACCCGAGCCCAACCCCAAAACCATGGGCTATAGCACTCTGATTTGGCCTAAAAATACCCCGTTCGCGCTATTTCGCTCATTTGTCCACCCAATTGGCCACGAAAAATTAAACGAACCACACTGGAACAATCACCAACCTCTCTGGCATGTCCCGGTCGATATTTGACGCATAGCACGCCCAGACCCCGGGCCCACCCCAAAATTGTGGGTTATAGAACACCGATTTTGCCTAAATATTCCCTGTTTGCTCATTTGTCCACCCAAATGGTCACGAAAAATTAAACGGACCATACTGGGATAATCCCCAGCCTTCTTAGTATGCCCCGATTGATTTTCGGCCCACAGCACTCCCCGAACCCTGGCCCACCCCCAGAATCATTGGCTTTAGCACACCATTTTGGCCCAAAAAATGCCCTGTTCGCGCCGTTTCGCCTGGTTATCCACCCAAATGGCCACGAAAATTTAAACGGACCACACTGAGATGATCCCCAACCTCTCTAGCATACCCCGATCGAATTTTGGACCACAGCACGCTAGGATCCCGGGCCCACCCTTGAAACCGTGGGCTATAGCACACCAATTTTACTCGAAAATACAATGTTCGCCCGTTTTTCAACCCAAATAGCCATGAAAATTTAAACGAACCATACTGGGACGATCCCCAACCTCCCTGGCATGCCCCAGTTGAATTTTGACCCACAGCACGCTCGTACCCCGAGTCCACCCCCGAGCCCACCCCCAAAACTGTGGGCTTTAGCACACCGATTTAGCCCAAAAATGCCTCACCCACGCCGTTTCGCCCGTTTGTCCACCCAAATGGCCAAGAAATAATAAACGGACCACACAGGGATGATCCCCAACCTCCCTGGTATGCCTCGGTCAATTTTTAGCCAATAGCACTCCAGGACCCCGGGCCCACCCCCAAAACCGTGGCCTAAAGCACACCGATTTGGCCCGAAAATACCCCGTTCGTGCGGTTTCGCCCATTTGTCCACCCAAATGGCCACGAAAAAATAAACGTACCATACTGGGATGATCCCAAACCTCCCTGGCATGCCCCGATCGATTTTTGGCCCACAACATGCTCGAACCCCGGGCCTACCCCCAAAATCGTGGTCTATTGCACACTGATTTGGCCAGAAAATGCCCCATTTATGCTATTTTGCCCGTTTGTCCTCCCAAATAGACACAAAAAATTAAACGTACCAAAGTTGGAGGATCTCCAACCTCCATTACATGCGGTGATCGATTTTCAGCCCACAACATGCTCGAACACCGGTCCCATCCTCAAAACCGTGGGTTATTGCACATCGATTTGGCCCAAAAATACCCTGTTCGCGCAATTTTGCCTATTTTTACACCCAAATGGCTACAAAAAATTAAAGGGATCACACTGGAATGATCCGCAACCTTCCTAGAATGCCTCGGTTAATTTTTGACCCACACCACGCCCGAAATCCGGGCCCACCCTCGAAGCAGTGGGATATAGCGCACCAATTTGGCCCGAAAATGCCTCGTTCATGCCATTTCACTCGTTTATCTACCCAAATGACCACAAAAAATTAAATGGATCACACTGGGATGATCCCCAATATCCCTGGCGTGCGCCATCGATTTTTGAACAACAGCACGCCCGAACTGCGGGCTCACCCTTAAAATCGTGGGCAATAACACACCGATTTGGCCCGAAAATGCCCCGTATAGTTGTTATTCCTGTTTTTCCACCGAAATAGCCACAACAATTTAAACGGACAACACTAGGACGATCCCCAACCTTCATGACACGCTACGGTCGATTTTTGAACCACAGCACGCCCGAAGCCAGGGCTCATCCCCAGAAATCGTGGGCTATAGCACACCGAGTTAGCCCAAAAATGCCCCGTTCGCACCTTTTCACCCGTTTGTCCACACAAATGGCCACGAAAAATGAAACGGACCACACTGGTACGATCCCATACCCCCTTGGCATGCCCTGGTTGATTATCAGCCAACATGGTCACCAAAAATTAAACAGACCACGCTGGGATGATCCCCAACCCCCTGGTACGCCCCATCAATTTTCAGCCAACATGGCCACGAAAACTTAAACGGACCACATTGGGACTATCCCCAACCTCCCTGGCATGCCTCGATCAATTTTCAGCCCACAGCACTCTCTAACCCCAGGCCCACATCCAAAATCGTAGGCTATAGTACACCGATTTAGCATGAAAATGCCCCATTTACGTTGTTACACCCGTTTGTCTACCCAAATGGCCATGAAAAATTAAACAGACCACACTGAGATGATCCCCAACCTCCCTGGCATGCCCCGATTGATTTTAGTCCTACAGCACGCCTGAGACCCAATCCTACTCCTGATACCGTGGGCTATAGCACACCGATTTGTCTCGAAAAAGCCCCGTTCACACTATTTTTCCCTTTTATCCCCCCAAATAGCCACAAAAAATTAAACGGACCACATTGGGACTATCCCCAACCTCACTAGCATGCCTCGGTTGATTTTCAGCCCACAACACTCTCAAACCCCAGGTCCACATCCAAAACCGTAGGCTATAGCACACTAATTTAGCCCGAAAATGCCCCATTTATGCTGTTTCGCCCGTTTGTCTACCCGAATGGCCATGAAAAATTAAATGGACCACACTGGGATGATCCCCAACCTCCCTGGCATGCCCCAATTGATTTTTGGCCCACAGCACGCCTAGGACCCCGGGCCTACTCCTGATACCGTGGGCTATAGCACACCGGTTTGGCCCAAAAATGCCCCATTCAAGTCGTTTTGCCCGTTTGCCCACCCAAATGGCCATAAAAAATTAAACGAACCACACTGGGACATTCCCCAACCTCTCGGTCATGCCCCGGTCTATTTTAATCCCACAACACACTCGAACCCTGGGCCCACCCCTAAAACCGTAGGCTATAGCACACCAATTTAGCCCGAAAACGTCCCAATCGAACCGTTTTGCCTGTTTGTCCACCCAATTGGCCATGAAAAATTCAACGGACCACACTGGGACGATACCCAACCTCCCTGGCATGCCCCGATCAATTTTCAGCCAACAACATGCTCGCACCCACCCCCAAAACTGAGGGCTATAGCACTCCGATTTGGCCCGAAAATGCCCCGTTCGCGCGGTTTCCCCCGTTTGTCCATCCAAATGGCCACCAAAAAATGAACGTACCACACTAGGATGATCCCCAACCTCCCTGGCACACTTCGATCAATTTTTGGCCCACATCATGCTCGAACCTCATGCCCACCCCCAAAACCGTGGGCTATAGCATACCAATTTGGCCAGAAAATGCCCCATTTATGCAATTTTGCCCGTTTGCCCTCCCAAATAGCCACAAAAAATTAAACGGACCACATTGGAAGGATCTCCAACCTCTCTTGCATGTCGCGATTGTTTTTTCGCCCACAACATGCTTGAACCCCGGTCCCACCCTCGAAATCGTGGTATATTGCACATCGATTTGGCCCAAAAATGCCCTGTTCGCGTTGTTTTACCTATTTTTCCACCCAAATGGCTACAAAAAATTAAAGGGACCACAATGGAATGATCCCCAACCTTCCTAGCATGCCTCGGTCGATTTTTGGCCCACAGCACGCCCGGACTCCTGGCCCTCCCTCAAAACCGTGTGATATAGCGCACCGATTTGGCTCGAATATGCCCCGTTCATGTCGTTTTGCTCGTTTATCCACCCAAATGACCACAAAAAATTAAACGGACCACACTGGGATGATCCCCACCATCCCTGGAGTGCCCCGATCGACTTTCGGACAAAAGCACGCCCGGATCGCGGGGCCACCCTTAAAATCGAGGGTAATAACACACCGATTTGGACCAAAAATGCCCTGTTCGCATCGTTATTCCTATTTTTCCACCGAAATAGCCACAAAAATTTAAACGGACCACACTAGGACTATCCCCAACCTCCATGGCACGCTCCGATCCCACAGCACGCCCGGACCCAGGGCTCACCCCCTGAAATCGTGGGCTATAGCACATCGAGTTAGCCCAAATATGCCCCGTTTGTACCGTTTCGCTCGTTTGTCCACACAAATGGCCACGAAAATTAAACGGACCACACTGGTACGATCCCCAACCCCCCTGGCACGCCCTGGTTGATTTTCAGCCAATATGGCCACGAAAAATTAAATGGACCACGCTGGGACGATCCCCAACCCCCCTGGCACGCCCCGATCAATTTTCAGCCTACAACACGCCCGGGCCCAACCCCAAAACCGTAGGATATAGAACTCAAGTTTGTCCCAAAAATACACCGTTCGCGCTATATCGCTCGTTTGTCCACCCAATTGGCCACAAAAAAATAAACGAACCACACTGGGACAATCACCAACCTCCCTGGCATGCCCCGATCGATACTCGACCCACAGCAGACCCAGACCCCGGGTCCACCCCCAAAACCATGGGCTATAACACATCGATTTGGCATAAAAATACCACGTTCGTGCTATTTTGCCCGTTTGTCCATATAAATTGCAACAAAAAATTAAACTGACCATACTGGAATGATCCCAAACCTCCCTGGCACGCCTCGGTCAATTTTTGGCCGACATTATGCTCGGGCCCACCCTCGAAACCATGGGCTATAGCACACTGATTTGGCCCAAAAATGTCCGTTCTCGCCGCTTCACCAATTTGTCCACCCAATGGCCACAAAAACTTAAATGGACCACACTGGGATGATCCCTAACCTTCCTGGCATGCCTCAGTTGATTTTAGGTTCACAGCACCCCGGACCCAGAGCCCACACCAAAAATCGTGGGCTATAGCATACCGATTTGGTCCGAAACTACCCCGTTCACGCATTTTTGCTTATTTGTCAACCCAAATAGCCATGAAAAATTAAACAGGCAATACTGGGGTGATCCCCAAACTCTCTGACACACCCTGATATATTTTTGGCCCACAGCACGCCCGAATCCTGGGCGCACACCCAAAACTATGGGATAAAGCACACTGATTGGGTCCGAAAATGCCCCGTTCACGCTGTTTCGCCCGTTTGTCCGCCCAAATAGTCAAAAAAAATTAAATGAACCACACTGGGATGATCTTCAACCCTATTGTCATGCCCTGATCGATTTTCGGCCTACAGAACGCTAGGACCCCGGGCCCACCCCCAAAACTGTGGGCTATAGCACACCGATTTTGCTAGAAAAAGCCCTGTTCGCACGTTTGTCAACCTAAATGGCAACGAAAATTTAAACGAACCACACTGGGATGATACCCAACCTCCCTGACACGCCCCGGTTGATTTTTGGTCCACAGCACGCACAGACCCCGGGCCCACGCCCGAAACCGTGGGCTTTAGACAACCGATTTAGCCAAAAACTGCTCTGTTTGCACCGTTTCACCCGTTTGTCCACCCAAATGGCCACGAAAAATTAAAAGGACCATACTGGGATGATCGCCAACCTCGCTGGCACACCCCGGTTGATTTTCAGCCCATAGCACACCCGAACCCCAGGCCCACCCCATAAAACCGTGGGCTATAGCACATCAATTTGGCTAAAAAATTCCCCATTCGCACTATTTTGCCTGTTTGTCCACCCAAATGACCATGATAAATTAAAAGGACCACACTGGGACGATCCTCAACCTCCCTAGAACGCCCCGATATATTTTTGGCCCATAGCACGCCCAGACCCTAGGCCAACCCCTTAAACCGTGGGCTATTGCCCAATGATTTGGCCCGAAAATTCTCCGTTCGCGCTATTTCTCCCGTTTGTCCACCCAAATAGCCACGAAAAATTAAACGGACCACACTGGGATAATCCCCAACCTCCCTAGCACACCCCAGTCGATTTTTGGCCCACAGCACGCCCGGACCCTGGGCCAACCCCCAAAATTGTGGGTTATAGCACATTGATTTAGCCTGAAAATGCCACATTCGTGCCTTGTCACCCGTTTTCCCACCCAAATGGCCATGAAAAATTAAACGAACCACACTTGGATGATCTTCAACCCTCCTTGCATGCCCCGATCGAGTTTAAATCCACAACACGCTACGACCCCGGGCCCACCCCCAAAACTGTGGGCTATAGCACATCGATTTTACCCGAAAATGCCTTGTTCGCCCATTTGTCCACCCAAATAGCCACAAAAATTTAAACGAACCACACTGGGATGATACCCAACCTCACTAGCATGCCTCGGTTGATTTTTTGCCAATAGCATGCCCGGACCCCAGGCCCACCCCCGTAACCATGGGCTTTAGCACACTGAATTAGGCTAAAATTGCCCCGTTTGCACCGTTTTGCCTGTTTGTCCACCCAAATGGCCACAAGAAATTAAACGGACCACACTGGGATGATCCCCAAACTCCCTAGCATGCCTAGATCAATTTTTGTAGCACAGCACGCCCGGACCCCAGGCCCACCCTCAAAATCGTGGGCAATAGCTCACCGATTTTTCCCGAAAATGCCCCATTCGCGTTGTATAACTCGTTTCTCTGCCCACATGGCCATGAAAAATTAAACACACCACACGGGATGATCCCCAACCTCCCTAACACACCCTGATTGATTTTTGGCCCACAGCACGCCCGGATCCCGGGCCCACCACCAAAACCGTGGGCTATAGCACACCGATTTAGTACGAAAAAGCCCCGTTCGCGCTGTTTTTCCCTTTTATCCCCCCAAATAGCCACAAAAACTTAAATGGACCACATTGGGACTATCCCCAACCTCCCTGACATGCCTCGGTCGATTTTAAGCCCATAACACTCTCGAACCCCAGGCCCACATCCAAAACCGTAGGCTATAGCACACCGATTTAGCTCGAAAATGCCCCATTTACGTTGTTTCACCCGTTTGTCTACCCACTTGGCCATGAAAAATTAAACGGACCACACTGGGATGATCCCTAACCTCCCTGGCATGCCCCGATCAATTTTTGGCCAACATCACGCCCGGGACCTGAGCCTACTCCTGATACCGTGGGCTATAGCACACTGATTTGGCTCGAAAATGCCCCATTCGCATCGTTTAACCCGTTTACCCACCCAAATGGCCATCAAAAATTAAACAAACCACACTGGGATGATCCCCAACCTCTCTAGCATGCCCCGGTCGATTTTCAGCCGACAAAATGCTCGAACCCCGGGCCCACCCCTAAAACTATAGGCTGTAGCACACCGATTTAACCCAAAAATATCCCGTTCGCACCGTTTCGCCCATTTGTCAACCCAATTGGCCATGAAAGATTAAACGGACCATACTGAGATGATCCCCAACCTCCCTGGCACGCCCTGATCGATTTTCAGCCAACAGCATGCTCGCACCCACCCCCAAAACTAAGGGCTATAGAACTCCGATTTGACCCGAAAATGCCCAGTTCACACCGTTTCACCTGTTTGTCCACCCAAATGGACACGTAAAATTAAATGGACCACACTGGGACGATCCCTAATCTCCCTAACATGCCCCGGTCAATTTTTGGCCGACAACACACCGGAACCCCGAGCCCACCCCCAAAACTGTGGGCTATTGCACACCGACTTAGCCCCAAAATTCCCCGTTCGCACCGTTTCGCTCATTTGTCCACCCAAATGGCCACGGAAAATTAAACTGGACATAATGGGATGATCCCCAACCTCTATGGAATGACCTCATCAATTTTTGGCCCACTGCTCGCCTGAACCCTGGGCCCACCCCCAAAAACGTAGGTTATAGCACACCAATTTAGCCTGAAAAAGACCCGTTCGAGTCGTTTCACCCGATTGTCCACCCAAATTGCCACGAAAAATTAAACGGACCACACTGGGATTGTCCCAACCCTCCCTGGCATACCTCGGTTGATTTTTGGACCACAGCACACCCGTACCCCGATCCCACCCTCAAAATCGTGGGCTATAGCACACCGATTTTTCCCAAAAATTCCCCATTCGGCCGTTTCGCCCGTTTGTCCACCCAAATGGCCACGAAAAATTAAATAAACCAAAATGGGATGATCCCCAACCTCCCTGGAATGCCCTGATTGATTTTTGACCCACAGCACGCCCTGATACCGGGCCCACCCTCGAAACCGTGGGCTATAGCACACTAATTTAGCCCAAAAATGCCCTATTCACGCTGTTTCGCCCGTTTGTCCACCCAATGGCCACAAAAAATTAGATAGACCACACAAGGATGATCCCCAACCTCCCTGGCACGCCTCGGTCAATTTTCGGTTCACAGCACCAAAAACTGTGGGCTATAGCACACTGATTCGCCCATTTGTCCACCCAAATGGCCACGAAAAATTAAACGGACCACAGTGGGACTATCCCCAACCTCGCTGGCATACCCCGGTAGATTTTTGGCCCACAGCACGCCTGGATCTCGAGCCCACACCCAAAAATGTGGGCTACAGCACATTTATTTGGCCCAAAAATGCTCCGTCCGTATAGTTTCACCCGTTTATCCACCCAAATGGCCTCGAAAAATTAAACGAACCATACTGGGATGATCCTTAACCCCCATTCATGCCCTGATCAATTTTTGGCCCACAGCACGCTCGGACCCTGGGACCACTCCCAAAATCGTGGGCTATAGCACATCGATTTTGCCAGAAAATGCCTTGTTCACTCGTTAGTCCACCCAAATGTCCACGAAAATATAAATGGACCACACTGGGATGATCCCCAACCTCCCTGGCATACCCCGGATGATTTTCAGCCCACAGCACGCCCGGACTCCGAGACCACCCTCGAAATCGTGGGCTTTAACACACCGATTTAGCCCGAAAATGCCCCGTTCGAGCCCTTTCGCCCATTTGTCCACCCAAATGGCCACTAAGAATTAAATGGACCATACTGGGACGATCCCCCAACCTCCCTGGCATGCCCCGATCAATTTTTTGCCCACAGAATGCTTGAACCCCAGTCCCACCCCCGAAACCCTGGGCTATAGCACACCGATTTGGCCCGAAAATGCCTCGTTCACGCCATTTTGCCAGTTTATCCTCTCAAATAGCCATAAAAAAAATAAACGGACCACATTGGGACGATCCCTAACCTCCCTGGCATACCCCGATTGATTTTAGGCCCAAAGCACGCCCGACCCCCAGCCCACCCTCAAAACTGTGGGTTATAGCACATCGATTTTGCCTAAAAATGCCTCGTTCGCATTGTTTCGCCTGTTTGTCCACCCAAATGGTCAAGAAAAATTAAAGGGACCACATTGAGAAGATCCCCAACCTCCCTAGCATCCCTTGGTCAATTTTTGGCCCACAGCACGCCCGAACTCCGAGCCCACCCCCAAAACTGTGGGTTATAGCACACCGATTTTGCCTGAAAATTCCCTGTTCGCTTCGTTTTGCCCATTTGTCCACCCAAATGGCGACAAAAAATTTAACGAACCATACTGAGATGATGCCCAACTTTCCTGGCATAACCCAATTGATTTTAAGCCCACAGCACGCCCGAACCCCAGGCCCACCTCCTAAATCGTGGGCTATAGAACACCGATTTGGCCCGAAAATGCCCCGTTCGCATCGTTCCGCTTGTTTTTCCACCCAAATAGCCACGAAAAAATAAACAAACCATAGTGGATGATCCCCAGACTCCTTGGCACACCGCGGTCAATTTTTGGCCCCCAGGACGCCTGGACACCGGGCCCCCTCCCAAAACCGTGGGCTATGGCACACTGATTTGGCCCAAAAAGGCCCTATTTGCACCGTTTTGCCCGTTTGTCCTCCCAAATGGCCACAAAAAATTAAACGGGCCATACTGGGATGATCCCCAACCTGCCTGGAATGCCCCAATCAATTTTCGGCCCACAGCACGCTCGAACCCCGAGCCCACCCTCGAAACCGTGGATAATAGCACACCGATTTATCCCAAAAATGCCTCGTTCATGCTGTTTCGCCTATTTGTCCACCAAACTGGCCACAAAAATTTAAAGAAATATACTAGGACGATCCCCAACCTCCTTAGCATACCTTGGTCGATTTTTGGGCCATAGCACGCCCGAACTCTGGGCACACCCCCGAAACCGTGGGCTATAACATACTAATTTAGCTCAAAAATGCCCCATTCGCATTGTTTCATTCGTTTGTCCACCCAAATGGCCACAAAAAATATAACGAACCACACTGGGATAATCCACAATATCCCTAGCACGCCTCGATTGATTTTCACCCACAGCACGCCCGGACACTAGGCCCACCCTCGAAACCATGGGCTATAGCACACCGATTTATCCCAAAAATACCACAATCCCCAACATCCCTGGCATGACCCGATCAATTTTTAGAGCACAGCACCCCCCGAACCCCAGGCCCACACCCAGAACCGTGAGCTATAGCACACTGATTTGGCCTGAAAATGCCCCGTTCACGTAGTTTTGCCTGTTTTTCCACCCAAATAGCCACCAAAAATTAAGCAGACCATATTGGGATGATCCCCAACCTCCATGGCATGCCTCGGTCGATTTTTGGACACAACACGACCGGACCCAGGGCCCACCCCAAAAACCGTGGTCTACAGCACATTGATTTGGCCGAAAAATACCACGTTCATGCTATTTTGCCCGTTTGTTCGTACAAATGGCAACAAAAAATTAAACTGACCACACTAGGATGATCCCAAACTTCCCCGGCACGCCTCGGTTAAATTTTTGACGACATTATGCTCGGGCCCACCCTCAAAGCAATGGATAATAGCACACTGATTTGGCCCGAAAATGCCCCGTTCTCGCCGTTTCACCAATTTGTCCACCCAATGGCCACAAAAAAATAAATGGACCACACTGGGATGATCCCTAACCTTCCTGGCATGCCTCAGTTGATTTTAGGTTCACAGCACCCCGGACCCAGGAGCCCACACCAAAAATCGTGGGCTATAGCATACCGATTTGGTCTGAAAATACCCCGTTCACGTATTTTTGCTTATTTGTCAACCCAAATAGCCATGAAAAATTAAACAGACAATACTGGGATGATCCCCAAACTCTTTGACACACCTTGATATATTTTTGGCCCACAGCACGCCCGGATCCTGGGCGCACACCCAAAACTGAGGGCTATAGCACGCTAATTGGGTCCGAAAATGCCCCGTTCGCGCTGTTTCGCCCGTTTGTCCGCCCAAATAGTCAAAAAAAATTAAATGAACCCAACTGAGATGATCTTCAACCCTCCTGGCATGCCCTGAGCGATTTTTGTCCCATAGCACGCTAGGACCCCAGGCCCACCCCCAAAACTGTGGGCTATAGCACACCGATTTTGCTAGAAAAAGCCCTGTTCGGACGTTTGTCAACCTAAATGGCCACGAAAATTTAAACGAACCACACTGGGATGATCCCCAACCTCCCTGGCACACCCTGGTTGATTTTTGTCCCACAGCAAGCCCAGACCCCGGGCCCACCCCCGAAACCGTGGGCTTTAAACAACTAATTTAGCCAAAAAATGCCCCGTTTGCGCCGTTTCACCCGTTTGTCCACCCAAATGGCCACAAAAAATTAAAAGGACCACACAGAGATGATCCCCAACCTCGCTGGCACACCCCGGTCGATTTTTAGCCCACAACACGCCCGAACCCCAGGCCCACCCCCAAAACCGTGGGCTATAGCACAACGATTTGGCTAAAAAATTCCCCATTCGCACTATTTTGTCTGTTTGTCCACCCAAATGACCATGATAAATTAAAAGGACCACACTGGGATGATCCCCAACCTCCCTAGAATGCCCCGATATATTTTTGGCCCATAGCACGCCCGGACCCTGGGCCAACCCCCGAAACCGTGGGCTATTGCCCAATAATTTGGCCCGAAAATGCTCCGTCCGCGCTGTTTCTCCCATTTGTCCACACAAATAGCTACGAAAAATTGAACGGACCACACTGGGACAATCCTCAACCTCCCTAGCACACCCCAATCGATTTTTGGCCCACAGCACGCCTCGAACCTGGGCCAACCCCCAAAATCATGTGTTATAGAACATTGATTTAGCCTGAAAATACCCCGTTCGTGCCTTGTCACCCGTTTTCCCACCCAAATGGCCATGAAAAATTAAACGAACCACACTGGGATGATCTTCAACCCTTCTTGCATGTCCCGATCAATTTTTAATCCACAACACGCTAGGATCCCGGGCCCACCACCAAAACTGTGGGCTATAGCACATCGATTTTTCCCGAAAATGCCTTGTTCGCCCGTTTGTCCACCCAAATAGCCACAAAAATTTAAACGAACCACACTGGGATAATCCCCAACCTCACTGGCATGCACCGGTTGATTTTTTGCCAATAGCATGCCCGGACCCCGGACCCACCCCCGTAACCATAGGCTTTAGCACACCGATTTAGGCTAAAAACGCCCTGTTTGCACCGTTTCGCCTGTTTGTCCACCCAAATGGCCACGAAAAATTAAACGGACCACACTGGGATGATCCTCAAACTCCCTGGAATGCCTCGATCAATTTTTGGAGCACAGCACGCCCGGACCCCAGGCCCACCCTCAAAATCGTGGGTAATAGCTCACTGATTTTGCCCGAAAATGCCCCGTTCGCGTTGTTTCACCCGTTTCTCTAACCACATGGCTATGAAGAATTAAACAGACCACACTGGATGATCTCCAACCTCCCTAACACGCCCTGATTGATTTTTCGCCCACAGCACGCCCGGATCCCGGGCCCACCACCGAAACCGTGGGCTATAGCACACCGATTTGGCTCGAAAAAGCCCCGTTCGCGCTGTTTTTCCCTTTTATCCCCCCAAATAGCCACGAAAACTTAAACGGACCACATTGGGACTATCCTCAACCTCCCTGGCATGCCTCGGTCGATTTTAAGCCCACAACACTCTCGAACCCCAGGCCCACATCCAAAACCGTAGGCTATAGCACACCGAATTAGCTCGAAAATGCCCCATTCGCACCGTTTCACCCGTTTGTCTACCCACTTGGCCAAAAAAATTAAACGGACCACACTGGGACGATCCCCAACCTCCCTAGCATGCCCCGGTTGATTTTCGGCCCACAGCACACCCGGACCCAAGCCCACCGCCAAAACTGTGGGTTATAGTTCACTGATCTGGCCCGAAAATACCCCATTTATGCCGTTATGCCCGATTGTCCACCCAAATAGCCACAAAAAATTAAACGAACCACACTGGGACGATCCCCAATCTCCCTGGCATGCCTTGGTCGATTTTTGGCCCACAGCACGCCCGGACCCAAGGCCCTCCTCAAAACCATGGTCTATTGCACACTGATTTGGACCTAAAATGCCCCATTAGAGTCGTTTCGCCCGTTTGTCCACCCAAATGGCCACAAAAAATTAAACGGACCAAACTGGTTGATCCCCAACCTCCCTGGCACGTCCTGGTTGATTTTTGCCCAATAACACGCTTGTACCCCGAGCCCACCCTCGAAATCGTGGGCTATAGCACACTGATTTAGCCTAAAAATACCCTGTTTGTGCTGTTTTACCCGTTTTTCTACCCAAATGGCCATGAAAAAATAAATCGACCACACTGGGGTGATCACCAACCTCCGTGGAATGCCCCAATTGATTTTCGATACACAACACTCCTGGACCGCGGGTCCACCCCCAAAAGCGTGGACTATATCACACCGATTTTGTTCGAAAATACCCCGTTCGAGTTGTTTCGCCTTTTTGTCTCCCCAAATAGCCACAAAAACTTAAACGAACCACACTGGGACTATCTTCAACCTCTCTGGTATGCCTCGGTCTATTTTCGGCCCACATCTTGCCCAAGACCCGATCCTACGCCCTAAACCGTGGGCTATAGCACACCGATTTGGCCCAAAAATGCCTCATTCGTGCAGTTTCACCCGTTTGCCCACCCAAATGGCCATACAAAATTAAACGAACCATACTGGGATGATCCCCAACCTCCCTGGAATGCCTCGGTCGATTTTTGGCCAACAGCATGCCTGTACCCTGGGCCCACCCTCGAAACCGTGGGCTATAGCACACTAATTAAGCCTAAAAATGCCCCGTTCATGCCGTTTCGCCCGTTTTTCTTCACAAATAGCCATGAAAAAATAAACGGACCACACCGGGGTGATCCTCAACCTCCCTGGATTTCCCCGATCGATTTTCGGCAACCAACACGCCCGAACCGCAGGTCCAACCCCGAAACCATGGACCATAGCACACCGATTTGGCTTGAAAATGCCCCGTTCGCGCTGTTTTACCCTTTTGTCCACCCAAATAGCCATAAAAAAATTAAACAAACCATACTGAGACTATCGCCAACCTCCCTGGCATGCCCCAGTTGATTTTAAACCCACAGCTCTCCCGGGACCCGAGCCTACACACGAAACCGTGGGCTATAGCATACCGATTTGGCCCAAAAATGCCCCATTCACGCCGTTTTGCCCATTTACCCACCCAAATGGCTATAAAAATTAAACGGACCACACTAGGATAATGCCAAACTTACCTGGCATGACTCGATCGATTTTTGGTCCACACCACATCGGGATCCCGGGATCACCCCCAAAATCGTGGGCTATAGCACACCAATTTTGCTCGAAAATTCTCTATTTGCGTCGTTCTGCCTAGTTTTTCACGCAAATAGCCACAAAAAATTAAACAGACCACACTGGGACGATCCCCAACCTCCCTGGCATGTTTCGGACGATTTTTGGCCTACAGCATGCCCTAACCCCGGGCCCACCCCCAAAATAGTAGACTACACCACACTAATTTGACCAGAAAATGCCATGTTCTTACCGTTTCGGCTATTTGTTCACCAAAATGGCTATGAAAAATTAAACGGACCACACAGGAATGATCTCCAACCTCCCTGGCATGCCCCGGTCGATTCTTGGCCTGCAGCATACTCGGGCCCTGGGCCCACCCCCGAAACCATAGGCTATAGCACACCAATTTGGCCCGAAAATGCCCCGTTCGCGCAGTTTTGCCCATTTGTCCACCCAAATAGCCATAAAAAAATAAACGAACCATACTGGGACGATCCTCAACCCCCCTGGCACGCCCCGGTCGATTTTTAGTCCACAGCATGCCAGGGCCCACCCCTGAAACCGTGGGCTATATCACATCGATTTTGCCCGAAAACGCCCTGTTCGCTCGTTTGTCTACCCAAATGGCCATAAAAAATTAAACGGACCACACCGGGATGATCCCCAACCTCCCTGGCACTCCCCGGTTGATTTTCGACCCACAGCACGCTCAGACCCCTGGCCCACCCCCGAAACCCTAGGCTTTAGCACACCGATTTGGCCCAAAAATGCCCCGTTCATGCCGTTTTACCTGTTTGTCCATCCAAATGGAGAAAAATATTTAAATGAACCTCACTGGGATGATCCCCAACCTGCCTGGCATACCCCGATTGATTTTCAACCCACAGCACGCTAGGACCCCGGGCCCAGCCTCAAAACTGTGGGTAATAGCACATCGATTTTGCCCGAAAATGCCCCGTTCATGCTGTTTCGCCCGTTTGTCCAGCAAAATGGCCACGAAAATTTAAACTAACCACGGTGGGACAATACCTAACCTCCCTAGCTAACCTCGATTGATTTTTGTGCCACAGCACGCCTGGACCCCGAGCCCACCCCAAAACCGTGGGCTTTTGCACACTGATTTGGCCCAAAAATACCCCGTTCGTGCCGTTTCTCCCATTTTACCGAAAGCGCGCTAGGACCCCAAGACCAGCCCCAAAACCGTGGGTTATAGCACACAGATTTTGCTCGAAAAAGCCCTATTCGCTCGTTTGTCAACACAAATGGCCACAAAAAGTTAAACGAAACACACTGGGATGATCCCCAACCTCCCTGGCACGCCCCGATTGATTTTTGGCCCATAGCACGCCCGAACCTCTAGCCCACCCATGAAACCGTGGGCTTTAGCACACCGATTTGGCCCAAAAATACCCCGTTCGCGCCATGTCGCCCGTTTGTCCACCCAAATGGCTACGAAAAATTAATCGGAGCACACTGGGATGATTCCTCCTCCTTGGCACACCGATTTTTCCCGAAATTGCCCCGTTCGGGCGATTTTGCCCGTTTGTCCACCCAAATGGCCACGAAAAATTAAACGTACCACACTAGGACGATCCCCAACCTCACTGGCACGCCCCGATCGATTTTCAGCCCACAGCATGCCTGAACCCCGAGCCCACCATCGAAACCGTAGGCTATAGAACACTGATTTGTCCCAAATATACCCCGTTTAAGCCATTTTGTCCATTTGTCCTCCAAACTAGCCACAAAAAATTAAACAAACCACACTGGAAGGATCCCCAACCTCCCTGACACACCTCGATCGATTTTCGGCCAACAACATGATGGAACCCCAGGCCAACCCTCGAAACCGTGGGTGATATAGCACACCAATTTGTCCCAAAAATATCCCGCTCATGCTATTTCGCCTATTTATCCACCCAAATGGCTACGAAAAATCAAAGGGACCATACTTGGATGATCCCCAACCTCCCTAGCACGCCTCGATCGAATTTTGGCCCACAGAATGCCCAGACTCTGGGCCCACAACCAAAACCGTGGGCTATAGCACACCGATTTGGCTCAAAAATGCTCCACTTGTGTCGTTTCGTTCATTTGTCCACCCAAATTGCCACAAAAAATTAAACGGACCACACTGGGATGATCCCTAAAATCCCGGGACGCCTCGGTCGATTTTTGGACCACAGCATGCACGAACCCTGGGCCCACCCTTGAAACCATGGGCTATAGCACACCGATTTGGCCCGTAAATGCCCCGTTCGCGCTGTTTCACCCGTTTGTCTACCCAAATAGCCACAAAAAATTAAACGAACCACACTGGGATGATCCCCAACCTCCCTTGTATGTCCCGATCAATTTTCGGCCCACAGCACGCCCGAAACCCGGGCCCACTCCCAAAACCATGGTCTATAGCACATCGAATTGGCTCGAAAATGCCCCGTTCGTGCTGTTTTTCCCGTTTGTCACCTGAAATAGCAGATGAAAACTTAAATGGACCATACTAGGATGACCCCAACCTCCCTGGCATGTACCGGTCAGTTTTTGGCCCACAGCACGCCCGAGAGCTGGGACCACTCCCGAAACCGTGGGCTATAGCACACCAAATTTGGACAAAAAATGTCCCGTCCGAGCCGTTTCGACTGTTCGCCCACCCAAATAGCCACAAAAAATTAAACGGACCAAACTGGGAAGATCCCCAACCTTACTGGCATGCCAGGGTCGATTTTTGGCCCACAACACGCATAGACCCTGGACCCACCCCCAAAATCATGGATAATAGGACATCGATTCGACCCAAAAATGCCCCGTTTGCGCTGTTTCGCCCGTTTACCCACACAAATGGCCATAAAAAATTAAACAAACCATAATGGGACGATCCCCAATCTCACTGGCATGCCCCGGTCAATTTTAAGCCCACACCACGCCCGGACCTATGGCCCACCCCCAAATCATGGACATAGGCACACTGATTTGGCCCAAAAATGCCCCGTTCACACCCTTTCGCCCGTTTGTCCACCCAAATAGCCACAAAAAATTAAACGGACCATACTGGGATAATCTTCAACCTCTCTAGCATGCCCCGGTTAATTTTTGGCCCACAACTCTCCCATACCCTGGTCCCACCCCAGAAACCGTGGGCTATAGCACACCGATTTGGCCCGAAAATGCCCCTTTCGCACCGTTTCACCCATTTGTCCACCCAAATGACCACAAAAAATTAAACAGATGACACTAGGACTATCCTCAACCTCCCTGACATGCCTTGGTCGATTTTTGGCCCACAGCAGGCTCGGACCCAAGGCCCACCCCAAAACTGTGGTCTATTGCACATCGATTTGGACCTAAAATGCCCCATTAGCACCGTTTCGCCTGTTTGTCCACCCAAATGGCCACAAAAAATAAAAAGGACCACACTAGGTTGATTCCCAACCTCCCTAGCACGTCCTAGTTAATTTTTGGCCAACAGCACGCCTGTACCCCGAGCTCACCCTCGAAATCGTGGGCTATAGCACACTGATTTAGCGTAAAAATGCCCTGTTCGTGCTGTTTTACCCATTTTTCTACCCAAATGGCCATGAAAAAATAAACCGACCACACTGGGGTGATCCCCAACCTCCCTAGAATGCCCCAATTGATTTCTGATACACAGCATGCCCGGACCGCGGGTTCACCCCCAAAACCGTGGACAATATCACACCAATTTGGCTCGAAAATACCCCGTTCGTGCTGTTTCACCTTTTTGTCTCCCCAAATAGCCACAAAAACATTAACGAACCACACTGGGACTATCGCCAACCTCCCTGGCATGCCCCGATCTATTTTCGGCCCACAACTCGCCCGGGACCCGAGCCTACGCTCGAAACCGTGGGCTATAGCACACCGATTTGGCCCCAAAATGCCCCATTCGTGCAGTTTCACCCGTTTGCCCACCCAAATGGCCATAAAAAGTTAAATGGACCATACTGGGATGATCCCCAACTTCCCTGGAATGCCTCGGTCTATTTTTGGCCAACAACATGACTGTACCCCGGGCCCACCCTCGAAACCGTGGGCCATAGCACAGTAATTTAGCCTAAAAATACCTCGTTCATGCCGTTTTGCCCGTTTTTCTTCACAAATGGCCATGAAAAAATAAACGGACCACACCGAGGTGATCCTCAACCTCCCTGGAATGCCCCGATCGATTTTTGGCACACAACATGCCCAAACCACGGGTCCACCCCCAAAACCATGGACTATAGCACACCGATTTGGCTAGAAAATGCCCCGTTCGCGCTGTTTCACCCTTCTGTCCATCAAAATAGCCACAAAAGAATTAAACGGACCACACTGAGACTATCGCCAACCTCCCTGGCACGCGTCGGTTGATTTTAAGCCCACATCTCGCTCGGGACCCGAGCCTACACACGAAACCATGGGCTATAGCACACCGATTTGGCCCAAAAATGCCCCGTTCGCGCCGCTTTGCTCGTTTGTCCACCCAAATGGCTATAAAAATTAAACGAACCATACTGGAACGATCCCCAACCTCCATAGCATGCCCCGGTCTATTTTTAGCCCACAACACTCTCAAACCCCAGGCCCACCCGCAAAATCGTAGGCTATAGCACACCGATTTAGCACGAAAATGCCCCATTCACCCCGTTTCGGTCGTTTATCTACACAAATGGCCATTAAAATTTAAACAAACCATACTGGTATGATCCCCAACCTCCGTGGCACGCCCCGATTAATTTTTGGCCCACATCTCGCCCGGACCCTGAGCCCACCCCCAAAACCGTGGGCTGTAGCACACCGATTTGGCTTGAAAATGCCCCGTTCGCGTTGTTTCAACCTTTTGTCCCCCCCAAATAGCCACGAAAACATAAACAGACAAAACTAGGACTATCCCCAATCTCCCTGGAACGCTCCGATTGATTTTCAGCCCACAGCACTCTCGGGACCTGGGCCTACCCCCGATACCGTGGGCAATGGCACATCGATTTGGCCTGAAAGCCGTTTCGCACGTTTGCCCACCTAAATAGCCATAAAAAATTAAACGGACCACACTAGGACAATCTCCAACCTCCCTGGCATGCCACGGTCGATTTTCAGCCCCGTTTGTGCCATTTCGTACGTTTGTCCACCCAAATTGCCATGAAAAATTAAACGGACCACACTGGAATGATCCCCAACCTCCCGGCATGCCTCGGTCGATATTTGGATCACAGCATGCATGGACCCTGGGCCCACCCTCGAAATCGTGATCTATAGCACACCGATTTGGCTCGAAAATGTCCCGTTCGCACCGTTTCACCCGTTTGTCTACCCAAATAGCCACGAAAAATTAAACGAACCACCCTAGGATGATCCCCAATCTCCCTTGATGCCCCGATTGATTTTTGACCCATAGCACACCCGGACCCCGGGCCCACCCCCGAAACCGTGGGCTATAGCACATCGATTTGGCTAGAAAATGCCCCGTTCGCACCGTTTCAATCGTTTGCCCTCCCAAATGGCCACGAAATATTAAACGGGCCACACTGGAATGATCCCCAACCTCCATGGCATGCTACGGTCAATTTTTGGCCCATGGCATGACCGGACCAAGGGCCCACCCCCAAAACCGTGGGTAATACCAAATCAATTTGGCCCGAAAATACCTCGTTTATGCTGTTTTGCCCGTTTTTCCACCCAAATAGCCACGAAAAATTAAACGGACCATACTGGGATGATCCCCAATCTCCCTGGTATGCCCCAATCAATTTATGGCCCACAGCACGCCCGAACCCAGTGCCCACCCCCTAAATCGTGGGCTATAGCACACCAATTTAGACTAAAAATGCTCCGTTCGCCCCCTTTTGCCCGTTTATCCACCCAAATGGTCACAAAAAATTAAACGGACCACACTAGGACGATCCCCAATTTCCCTGACATGCCCCGGTTGATTTTTGGCCCACAGCATGCCCGAACCCCAGTCCTACCCTCGAAACTGTGGGCTATAGCAAACTGATTTTGCCCAAAAATGCCCCGTTCTCGTCGTTTTGCCCATTTGTCCACCCAATGGCCAGAAAAAATTAAATAGAACACACAAGGACGATTCCCAACCTCCCTGGAATGCCTATGTTAATTTTTGGTTCACAGCACCCCGGACCCCGATCCCAAACCCAAAATCGTGGGCTATAGCATACCGATTTGGCCCGAAATTGCCCCGTTCATTCTGTTTTGACTATTTGTCCACCCAAATGGCCACGAAAAATTAAACGGACCATACTAAGATGATCCCCAACCTCCCTGATACGCTCCAGTAGATTTTTCGCTCATAACACGCCCGGATACCGAGCCCATACCTAAAATCATGGGCGATAGCACACTGATTTGGCCCAAAAATGCCTCGTTCGCAATGTTTCGCCTGTTTGTCCACCCAAATGGCCACGAAAAATTAAACGAACCATACTGAGATGATCCTTAACCCCCCCTGGCATGTCCCGATCAATTTTTGGCCAATAGCACGCTCGGACCCTGGGCCCACCCCAAAATCGTGGGCTATAGCACACCTATTTTGCCTGAAAATACCATGTTCGCTCGTTTGTCCACCCAAATAGCCACGAAAAATTAAACAAACCACACTGGGATGATCCCCAACCTCCCTGGTATGCCCCGATTGATTTTCTGCCCACTGCACGCCCCGACCCCTGGCCTACCCTCAGAATCATGGGCTTTAGCACACCGATTTGGCCAGAAAATGTCCCGTTTGTGCCATTTCGCCTGTTTGTCCACCCAAATGGCCACGAAAATTTAAACGGACCATACTGAGACGATCCCCAACTTCTCTGGCACGTCCCAATTGATTTTTGGACCACAACACGCTAGGATCCCATGCCCAACCCTGAAACCGTGCGCTATAGCACACCAATTTTGCCCAAAAATGCAATGTTCGCCCGTTTGTCAACCCAAATGGCCATGAAAATTTAAACGAACCATACTGGGATGATCACTAACCTCTCTGGCACGCCCCGGTTGATTTTTGACCCACAGAACACTCGGACCCCAAGCCCACCCCCAAAACCGTGGGCTTTAGCACATCGATTTAACCCAAAAATGTCCCGTCCAAGCCGTTTCGCCTGTTTGTCCACCCAAATGGCCAGGAAAAATTAAACGGACCACACTGGGACAATCCCAACCACCCTGGCACGCCCCGGTCAATTTTTGGTCAACAGCACGCCAGTACCCCGAGCCCAACCCCAAAATCGTGGGCTATAGCACACCGATTTGGCCCGAAAATGTCCCGTTCGCGCGGTTTTGCCCGTTTGTCTACCCAAATGGCCATGAAAAATTAAACGTACCATACTGGGATGATCCCCAACCTCCCTGGCACGCCCCGATTGATTTTTGGCCCACAGCATGCTCGGACCTCGGGCCCACCCCAAAAACCGTGGGTTATAGCACATCGATTTGGCCAGAAAATGGCCCGTTTTCGCCATTTTGCCCATTTGTCCTCCCAAATAGTCACAAAAAATTAAACAAACTACACTGGGATGATCTTTAACCCTCCTGGCATGCCCTGATCGATCTTTGACCCACAGCACGCTAGGGCCCCGGGCCCACCCCCGAAATTGTGGGCTATAACACACCGATTTTTGCCCGAAAATGCCCTCTTTGCCTGTTTGTCAAGCCAAATGGCCACAAAAATTTAAATGAACCACACTGGGATCATCTCCAACCTCCCTGGCATGCCCGGTTAATTTTTTGCCCACAGCACGCCCGGACCCTGGGCCCACCCCCAAAATCGGGGGCTTTAGAACACCGATTTAGCCCAAAAATGCCCCATTCGCTCCGTTTCGCCCGTTTGACCACCCAAATGGCCACGAGAAATTAAACGGACCAGACTGGGATGATCCCCAACATCCCTGGCATGCCCCGGTCGATTTTCAGCCCACAGCACGCCCGAACCCTAGGCCCACCCCCAAAATTGTGGGCTATAGCACACCGATTTGGCTTGAAAAAGTCCCGTTCGCACTATTTCGCCTGTTTATCCACCCAAATGACCATGAAAAATTAAATGGACCACACTGGGATGATCCCCAACATCCCTAGCATGCCCCGGTCGATTTTTGGCCCACAGAACGCCTGGACCCTGGGCCAACCCCTGACACCGTGGGCTATTGCACGCTGATTTGGCCCGAATATACCCCATTCGCGCCGTTTCTCCCGTTTGTCCACCCTAATGGCTACGAAAAATTAAACGGACCATACTGGGATGATCCCCAACCTCCCTATCATGCTCTGGTCGATTTTTGGCCCACAGCATGCTCGGACCCTGGGCCAACCCACAAAATCGTGGAGTATAGCACATTGATTTAGCCTGAAAATGCCCTGTTCGCGTTGTTTCGCCCGTTTTCCCACCCAAATAGTCACGAAAAATTAAACGAACCACACTGGGATGATCTTCAACCCTCCTGGCATGCCTCGATTGATTTTCGGCCTACAGCACGCTAGAACCCGGGCCCACCCCCGAAACTATGGGCTATAGCACACCGATTTTGCCCGAAAATATCCTGTTCGCCCGTTTGTCAACCCAAGTGGCCACAAAAATTTAAACGAACCACACTGGGATGATCCCCAACCTCACTGGCATGCCCCGGTTGATTTTTGGCCTATAGCACGCCCAGGCCCACCCCCAAAACCGTGGGCTTTAGCATACCGATTTAGCCCAAAAATACCCCGCTCGTGCCGTTTTGCCCGTTTTTCCACCCAAATGGCCACGAAAAATTAAACGAACCATACTGGGATGATCTTCAACCCTCCTGACATACCACAATCGATTTTTGGCCCACAGCATGCTAGGACCCCGGTCCCACCCAAAAACTGTGGGCTATAGCACATCAATTTTGCTCGAAAATGCCTTATTCGTCGTTTGTCCACCCAAATGGCCACGAAAATTTAAACGAACCACAATAGGATGATCCCTAACCTCCCTAGCACGGCCTGATATATTTTTGGTCCACAGCACGCCCAGATCCCGGGCCCACACCCAAAACCGTGGGCTATAGCACACTAATTTTGTCCAAAAATGCCCCGTTGGGGCCGTTTCGCCCGTTTGTCCACCCAAATGGCCACAAAAAATTAAACGAACCATACTGGGATGATCTTCAACCCTCCTGGAATGCCTCAATCGATTTTTGGGCCACAGCACGCCCGGACCCTGGGCCCACCCCCAAAACCGTGGGCTATTGCATATAGATTTAGCCTGAAAATGCCGCGTTCGCGCTGTTTTGCTCATTTGTCCTCCCAAATGGTCATGAAAAAATAAACGGACCACACTGGGACAATCCCCAACCTCTTTGGCATGCCCCAATTAATTTTTGGCCCATAACACGCCCAAACCCCCGGCCCACCCTCAAAACCGTGTGTTATTGGACACCAATTTAGCCCGAAAATGCCCCGTTCATGCCCTGTTGCCTGTTTTTCCACCCAAATGGCCACAAAAAATAAAACAGATCATACTGAGATGATCCCCAACCTCCCTAGCATGCCTCAGTGGATTTTTGGCCCAGAGCACACCCGAACTCCGGGCCCACCCCCAAAACTGTGGGCTATAGAACACCTATTTGGCCTGAAAATGCCTCGTTCGCGCCGTTTCATCCGTTTGTCCACCCAAATGGCCACGGAAAACTAAAGGGGCCACACTGGGATGATCCTGAACATCCCTGGCATGCCCCGATCAATTTTTGACCCACAGCACACCCGGACCCTAGGCCCACCCCAAAAACCGTTGTCTATTGCACACCGATTTTGCCTAAATATGCCCCGTTCGCGTCGTTTTGCCTATTTCTCACCCCAAATAGCCACGAAAAATTAAACGGACCATACTGAGATGATTCCCAACCTCCACGGCACACCCCGGTCAATTTTTGACCCACAGCACTCCCAGACCCAGGGCTCACCCCCAAAATCGCGGTCTATAGCATGCCCCATTCGCGCCGTTTCGCTCAATTGTCCACCCAAATAGCCACGAAAAATTAAACAGACCATACTGGGATGATCCTCAACCCCCCTGGCAAGCCCCGATCAATTTCCGACCTACAGCATGTCCAAACCCAAGGCCCACCCCCAAAACCGGGGGCTAGAGCACACCGATTTGGCCCGAAAATACCCCGTTCGTGCCATGTCGCTCGTTTGTCCTTCAAAATGGCCATGAAAATCTAAACGGACCATATTGGGACGATCCCCAACCTCTGTGGAACGCCCTGGCCAATTTTCGGCCCACAACACGCTCGGACCCCTGGCCCACTCCTAAAACCGTAGGCTATGGCATACCGAATTTGCCAGAAAATGCCCCATTCGCGTGGTTTCTCCCATTTGTCCACCCAAATGGCCACGAAAAATTAAACAGACCACACTGGGACGATCACTAACCTCCCTGGCATGCCTCAATTGATTTTCAGCTCACAGCATGCCCGAACCCCAGGCCCACCCCTGAAACCATGGTCGATAGCACACCGATTAGGCCCCAAAATGCCCCGTTTGCGCCGTTTTGCCCATTTGTCCATACAAACGGCCATGAAAAATTAATCGGACCACACTGGAATGATCACCAATCTCCCTGGCATGCCTCGATCAATTTTCAGCCCACAGCACGCCCGAACCACAGGCCCACACCAAAACCGTGGGCTATAGCACACCGATTTGGCTTGAAAATACCCCGTTCGCACTATTTCACTTGTTTGTCCACCCAAATGACCATGAAAAATTAAACGGACCACACTGGGATGATCCCCAACCTTCCTAGCACGCCCCGATCAATTTTTCGCCCACAGCACGCACGGACCCTGGGCCAACCCCCAAAACCGTGGGCTATTGCACACTGATTTGTCCTAAAAATGCCCAATTCGCGTCGTTTGTCTCGTTTGTCCACCCAAATGGCTGCGAAAAATTAAACGGACCACAATGGGACGATCCTCAACCCCCCTAACATACCCTGGTTGATTTTTGGCCCACAGCATGCCTAAACCTCGGGCCCACCCTCAAAATCGTGGGCTATAGCACACCGATTTTTCCCAAAAATGCTTGGTTTGAGCCTTTTCACACGTTTGGCCACCCAAATAGCCACGAAAAATTAAATGGACCATACTGGGGTGATGCCCAACCTCCCTGGCATGCCTTGGTCGATTTTTGGCCCACAACACTCCTTGACCCCGGGCCCACCCTCAAAACCGTTGGCTATAGCACACGGATACGGATTTTGCTCGAAAACGCCCCGTTTACGCCGTTTCTGCCATTTGTCTACCAAAATGGCCATGAAAAATTAAACAAACCACACCGGGATGATCCCCAACCTCACTGGCACACCCCGATCGATTTTTTGCCCACAGCACGCCCGAGCCCCGGGCCCTCCCCTAAAATCGTGGGCTATAGCACATCGATTTGGCAAGAAAATGCCCCGTTCGTGCTGTTTCGCCCAGTTGTCACCACAAATAGCCACGAAAACTTAAACGGCCCACACTGGGACGATCCCCAACCTCCCTGGCACGCCCCGGTCGATTTTCAGCCCACAGCACTCCCAGGCCCATACCGAAACCATGGGCTATAGCACTCCAATTTGGCCTAAAAATGCCCCGTTAGCGCCGTTTCACTTGTTTGTCCACCCAAATAGCCACGAAAACTTAAACAGACCACACTGGGACGATCCCCAACCTCCCTGGCTTGACCCGATCAATTTTCAGCCCATAGCACGCCTGAACCCCAGCCCATCCCCAAAACTGTGGCCTATAGCACACCGATTTGGCTCGAATACTCCCCGTTCGCACCGTTTCGCCTGTTTGTCCACCCAAATGGCCACAAAAAATTAAACGGTCTACACTAAGACTTTTCCTAACCTCCCTAGCATGCTTGGGTCGATTTTTGGCCCACAGCACGCCCGGACCCTGCGCCAACCCCTGAAACCGTAGCCTATTACTCACCGATATGGCCCGAAAATGCCTCTTTCGCTCCGTTTCGCCTGTTTGTCCACCCAAATAGCCACAAAAAATTAAACAGACCATAATGGGATGATCCCCAACCTCCCTGACACGCCCCGATCGATTTTTGGCCCACAGCACGCCCGGACCCGGGCCCACCCCTGAAACCGTGGGTAATATAGCACATCGATTAGGCCTAAAAATTCCCCATTCGCACTGTTTCACCCGTTTGTCCACCCAAATGGCCATGAAAAATTAAATGGACCACACTGGGATGATCCCCAGTCTCCCTAGCACGCTCCGATTAATTTTTTGCCCACAGCACACCCGAACCTCGGGCCCACCCCCGAAACCGTGGGCTATAACACACCTATTTGGCCTGAAAATGCTCCGTTCACATCGTTTTGCTCGTTTATCCACCCAAATATCCACAAAAAATTAAATGGACCACATTGGGACGATCCCCAACCACCCTGGCACACCTCAATTAATTTTTGGCCCAAATCACGCCTGAAACCTTGGCCCACCCCCGAAACCGTGGGCTTTGGCACACCGATTTGGACCAAAAAATGCCCCATTCGCGCCGTTACGCCCGTTTATCCACCCAAATGGCCAAAAAAATTAAACGGACCACACTGGGATGATCCCCAACCTCCCTGGCAAGCCCCGATCGATTTTTGGCCCACAACACACCCGAACTCTAGGACCACCCTCGAAATAGTGGTCTATAGCACACCGATTTGTCTCGAAAATATCCCGTTTGCACCTTTTCGCCCGTTTCTCCACCCAAACGGCCACAAAAAATTAAACGGACCACACTGGGACAATCCCCAACCTCCCAGGAACTCCTCGATCAATTTTAGGCCCACAACACACCTGTACCCCGCGCCCACCCCTAAAATTATGTGCTATAGCACGTCGATTTTGTCTAAAAATGCCCTGTTCGTGACGTTTCGCCCGTTTGTCTACCTAAATGGCCACTAAAATTTAAAGGGACCACAGTGGACGATCCCTAACCTCCCTGGCACGCTCCGGTCGATTTTTGGCCCACAGCACGCCCGGACCCTGGGTCACCCCCAAAATCGTGGGCTATAGCACACCGATTTGTCTCGAAAATGTCCCGTTCATGTTTTTTCACCCGTTTGTACACCCAAATGGCCACGAAAAATTAGACAGACCACACTGGAATGATCCCCAACCTCCTTGGCGTGCCCCGGTCAATTTTTAACCCACAGTACGCCCGAAACATGGGCCCACCCCTAAAATCGTGTGTTATAACACACCGATTTGGCACAAAAATGACCCATTCGTGCCGTTACGCCCATTAGTCCACCCAAATGGCCACAAAAAATTAAACGGACCACACTAGGATAATCCCTAACATTCCTAGCATGCCCTGATCGATTTTTAGCCCTCAGCACGCCGGACCCCTGGCCCATCCCCAAAACCGTGGGCTATAGCACACGATTTGGCCCGAAAATGCCCCATTCATGCCGTTTCACACGTTTGTCCACCCAAATGGCCACCAAAAATTAAACGGACCATACTACGATGATCCCCAACCTCCGTGACATGCCTTGGTCGATTTTTGACCCACAGCACACCCGAACCCTGGGCCCACCCCCAAAACCATGGGCTATAGCACACGAATTTGGCCCAAAAATGCCCTGTTCATGCCATTTTGCATGTTTGTCGACCCAAATGACCATGAAAATCAAACATACCATACTGGGACGTTCCCCAACCTCTCTGGCACACCTCGGTTGATTTTTTTCCTACAGCACACCCGGACCCCCGGCCCACCCCCAAAATCGTGGACTATAGCACACCGATTTTTCCCATAATGCCCTATTCGCACCAGTTCGCCTATTTATCCACTTAAATGGCTACGAAAAAATAAACGGACCACACTGGGATGATCCCCAACCTCCCTGGCATGTCCCGATCAATTTTTTACCTACATTACGCTCGAACTTCGAGCCCACCCCCAAAACCATGCGCTATAGCATATCGATTTAACTTAAAAAATGCCCCATTCGCACGCGTTTCTCCCGTTTGTCCAACCAAATGGCCACGAAAAATTAAATGGACCATACTGGGATGATCCCCAACCTCCCTGATACACCCCGATCGATTTTTGGTCCACAACACCCCGGGCCCACCCCCAAAACTGTGATACAATTCAAATGGCCACCTTAGCTGTTGAAGACATCCTGTGAGGCAACCACAAAAAGAACCCAATTGTGGTCACATTGAAGGCACAGGAGCACGCATGGGGGACCTATTTTAAGCCCATAATAGAACAATCCCGTGTATGGAAGGTTGCTTGGAAGCTTGCCTTGATGAGATGCTCGAGAGATCCAAGTGTTGAATAATAATTATGAAGACCAAAAAGACTTAAGGAAAGTCACCACATCAAAACACTACATGATCACCCATTCATTAAGGGCGTAATGGTCTTTTTATGCTTTTTCTTTACACTCTATAGGAGCCACTTTCATTAAGATTATTTTGGTTTTTAATGTAATAAGTATAAATAGACTCCTTAGGCTTATTTTTCATTAGACTTTGATGAATTGAAATTGAGTATTACTCTTAGATTAGTTTCTTCCTTAGTGTAGGGCTTGGATAATCGATATTAGTGTAGGTCTTGGATAAGACATCAAAACTTGAGAGATTAATACATTTGATGGATTTCACTTGTGTTGATCAATTGGCAAGAAAGGTGTGATTGAGGGAGTGTGAGTTCCTTTGGTCCACCTAAGAGAAAGGTTTGAGCTTACATTGGTGATGTGTGTTTGAAGATTTAATACACTTTCTAGTGCTATTCATTGGTGGAAGTGAGGTTCTCTCTATCTATCTTTATTTTTATGCAATTCTTCTTCTTCATCTCCATTCGTAGTGTTGTTTTTCCTTTTGTGTGCTTGCTGATTTTTGTTTCTTTTGTGTCCATTTCGTGTTTGATAGTCCTTTAGGCTATCATTTGGTATCAAAGCCATGTATTAGGGTTGTTCCTAAAACCCTAAGTCTTGGATTATTGATTACCTTGAAGAAAATCAACAAAAAAGAGTGGAGAAAATTGAAAATCTCACAAAAAAAAAATTCTTAATCCATTTTTGTGTTTTGACAGATTTTTAGATCTTAGATCTACTTTGTTTTTGTGTGTTTTGTTGGTTTCAAGTGCTATATTCTTGTTCCCTAGCACCTATGGAGTCTAGATCTACATTTGGAACAAGATTTGGTTGAGTTTGAGCTAAGAACCTCCATGGATATGGTGTTTTGAAGCTTTTTGAGCATAGATCCGTGTGGGTTTTGAAGTTGGACATTCGTTTGTTTCTGATTTTTAGTTATTTTAGTTCACCTTGGCCTAAGGAACCTAGATCTATAAGAAAATCCAAATTTGAGGTTCATTTGGTTAGGGGTCAAACTTTGGTCAACTCTTAAATATTCATCTTGTTCTTCCATGTTCATCAAGTCTTGCTAAGGAAGAATATTCAAATAGTGTGTTTGATCCAAAAAAGGAGAAGAAAGAGAGTGTACTTGGTGTTTGTGAAAGAATATTCGTTGGCATATTCATTCTCATCCAAAATAAAGAAGAGACAAAGGGAATAATCAAGTACAATTGCATTTATTAGGTGGGACCAATCCATTTTGAATTCATTTGAAGCTCCAAAAGGGCTCCAAACCTTCAATTTTTCCCTCTCAAATGAATATTCTTCTTCTCCGAAGTGTATTTGGATGAAACAAGGTTTTGGGGAAAATTGAAAATCCGAAAAGTGGCGTCCAACCACAAGCTGCCATGTCATCACTTTTATGAACAACCAAATTGAGTTCTAAATTAGATTTTCTAGTTTCTAGTTTATTATTCTAGTTTCTTATAAGTCAATTCTATCCCTAATTAGTAAGCTAGTAATTACCTACTAGTTTGATAATTAGATTAGAGTCCGTCTGCTTCGCGTCTTTGATTTTTTTGTGCTTTTCTCATTTTTAAATTCGTAGTAGTTTGATGGTTCAAGTACGTACATCATTTTATTTGAGTCTTATAAAACAAGAATCGATTTTGGACCAAAGCATATTCACCACTCATTCACTTGCCAAGTATTCAACACTTGTAAGACCAAGTGTGAGGTAAGAATCCGAGAGTGAGAGAGTTGGTGAGGATATTTGAACTAACTTGTTTGTTTGTTTTGTAGGTTTGTTTCTTTCTTTTAGGTACCATGGCTGCCTATAGTTTTGATGTCACTTTTGATCGTATCAATGACAATATTCATAGCTTCATTGAAGATATGCGCCAAATGTTAGTGCACTAAATCCCAATTTGGGAAAAAGAGATGAAGAGGTGAAACAAGGGAGAAGACTTGACAAACTCCCTTGTGATGTGAGATTCTCAAAGGATAAAGTGGTTTGCCATGATTCGAACCAAGGCAAAGAAGAATGTACTCAAGAACATAAAGGTAAAATAGCAAACTCGTACACTTTTGTACATGTGGACGATGATTGTGTGGCTAGTAGCCCATTGAGCATGAGTGGTAGCTTATCTATTTGTGATTATATTGATTCTTTGCCTCTTGTTGATGATGTACTTGTTATGAGTGTGGATACAATAGTTGATCCTATTGATGACCGAATTGACTCTTCTTGTAAGATCAGTTTAAGTCCACCTAGTGTTGAAGCCATTGTGTTGAATGATAATACATCATCTATTGATTCTTTGCCCTTTGATGATGATGTAAATATTGTGAATGTGGATACACTAGTTGATCCTATTGATGACCGAACTGACTCTTCTTGTAAGATCAATTTATGTCCACCTAGTGTTGAAGCTAATGTGTTGAATGATAGTACATCATCTTGTGAGAATTGTGTTGATCAACTTATGTGTGAAATTTGTCCACCACTTGAGGATGTATGTGATATTTTTAATGGATCTCAAGTGAGTGATGATGTTGAAAATATTGATCAAATAAATAGGAGTAACCCCTTTAGCATAACCTCTAGTGAATGTTCTACTCTCGGTTTTGCTCATAGGGATAATCATGTACTTGAAATATCTTTGATGCTTGATAACAATCTTTTAGAGAATGGATTTGCATATTCTATATCCTCTTTATGGATAGATCTTTCTCTCTTTAAGGATAATATCTTATTTGAAGACGATGATTTCACTCCTAATGAACCTAGTGGTGAGAATGAAGTTGAAGGTATAGCTTGTTTTGAAAGCTATAGCCTATATTCCAACCCACTATGGTGTGAGAACATTCCTCCTAAAGATGGAAATCTCTTCTTAGAAGATGAGAGTACTCTTAAGGAAAGGGAATGTGAGGTCTTGAAAATGAATGATCAATTAGGTGATGATAATTTTGACTTGCTTGAATTCTTAAGAAACCCAATAAGTGATTGTTCCTTGAAAATTGATTGTGATTGTGATCCTTTGTATGACACCCCACCCATGTTTGATGATTATGAGGATGAATTACTTGCTTCTTGTGAAGACTTAAGTAATAATTTCTTTGACTTTGGTGGTGGTATGTGTATACTTGAGGGTACTTCTATAGAAAGGGAAGGTGTCCATTGCTTTGAAATTACTTCTTCTTCTACTACGTGTGATCTTATTGTTGAGAGTACTTATGGCGATGATGTTTAAACTAGTGGTGAGTACATACATGAAGACACCTTAGTAGAAGTTGACTAGAGTGATGCCTTTCTTTACTCTCTACTTGCTTTTGATGACATGTATGTCATTGTAGAGAGTATGTCGTGTAGTTTGAGTGAAGCCTATGGGAAATGGGAGTGTTGTCTAGACCAGTGTCTATGGCCACTCTTCCCATTTGACCCCGGCGCCAAATATAGAATTGATGATGTTGATGCGCCTAAATTGTTACTTGGTCTACATGACAAACAAAGTATCAGTTTTAGCGAATTCCATAACCAAATCCTTTGTGCATCTTTCATTGAACTTTTAATATTTAATTTAAAGAATTTTTGGTTATATTGCAAATATGTGCAACCTTGGCATGTTGAGATGATTTGTTGTGCTAACCCTAACCCGCATGCCATAAGGAGTTTGTATTTGTTTGTCCTCTCTTTGGTTTTGCTAGGTTTGGATTCGAGGTCAAATCCTTTTCAAGAAGGAGAGGATGATACAAGTCAAATGGCCACCTTAGCTTTTGAAGACATCCTGCGAGGCCACCATAAGAAGAACCCAATTGTGGTCACATTGAGGGCACATGAGCACGCATGGGGGACCCATTTTAAGCCCATAATAGAACAATCCTGTGTATGGAAGGTTTCTTGGAAGCTTACCTTGATGAGATGCCCGAGAGGTCCAAGTGTTGAAAAATAATTATGAAGACCAAAAAGACTCAAGGAAAGTCATATGTTGAAGTGTGAAGAAGACCACATCAAAACACTACATGATCACCCATTCATTAAGGGTGTAATGGTCTTTTTATGCTTTTTCTTTACACTCCATAGGAGCCCCTTTTCATTAAGGGTATTTTGGTCTTTAATGTAATAAGTATAAATAGACTCCTTAGGCTTATTTTTCATTAGACTTTGATGAATTGAAATTGAGTATTACTCTTAGTTTAGTTTCTTCCTTAGTGTAGGGCTTGGATAAGCCATATTAGTGTAGGTCTTGGATAAGACATCAAAACTTGAGAGATTAATACATTTGATGGATTTCACTTATGTTGATCAATTGGCAAGAAAGGTGTGATTGAGGGAGTGTGAGTTCCTTTGGTCCACCTAAGAGGAAGGTTTAAGCTTACATTGGTGATGTGTGTTTGAAGGTTTGACACACCTTTTAGTGCTATTCATTGGTGGAAGTGAGGGTCTCTCTATTTATCTTTAATTTTATGCAATTCTTCTTCTTCATCTCCATTCGTAGTGTTGTTTTTCCTTTTGTGTGCTTGCTGATTTTTGTTCCTTTAGTGTCCATTTCGTGTTATTCTTAGATTGTAGCTTTAGTCTTGTAGTTTTAGCTCTCAAACCCGAAATTGGTTCCTTGAATATATTTGAAGTTAGGGTTTCACTTGTATTGAGAAATTTGGCAAGAAAGAGCCAAAAGTTATAGCACACCGATTTGGTCTGAAAACGCTCCGTTCGCACCGTTTCGCTCGTTTGTCCATCCAAATGGCCACAAAAAATTAAACGGACCACACTGGGATGATCCCCAATATCCCTGTCATGCCTCGGTCGATTTTCGGCCAACAGCACGCCCGGACCCCGGGCCTACCCCTGAAACCGTGGGCTATAGCACACCGATTTGGCCCAAAAATGCCCCGTCCACGTTGTTTCACCCGTTTGTCCACCCAATGGCCACGAAAAATTAAACAGACCACACTGGGATGATCCCCAACAACCCTGGCATGACCTGGTCAATTTTTGTCCTACAACATGCTTGGTCCCCGAGCCCACCCCCAAAACCGTGGGCTATAGCACACCGATTTGGCTCGAAAATGCCCCGTTTGCGCTGTATCGCCCATTTGTTCACCCAATGGCCACAAAAAATTAAACGGACCACACTGGGACAATCCCAAACCTCCCTAGCACGTCCCAGTTGATTTTCGGCCCACATCACGCCCGGACCCCTGGCCCACCCCCAAAATTGTGGGCTATAACACACCGATTTGGCCCAAAAATGCCCCGTTCGCGCCGTTTTGCCCGTTTGTCCACCCTAATGGCTACGAAAAATTAAACGTACCACCCTGGTCGATATTTGGCCCTCAGAATGCCTAGACCATCGGCCCACCCCCAAAACTATGGGGAATAGCACACCGATTTGGCCCAAAAATGCTCCATTCGCGTTGTTTTGCCCTATTATCCACCCAAATTGTCACAAAAATTTAAACGGACCATATTGGGATGATACCTGACCTCCCTGGAATGCCCCAATTAATTTTTGGCCCACAGCACTCCCGAACCCTGGGCCCACACCCAAAACCGCGGTCAATAGCACATCGATTTGGCCTGAAAATACCTCATTAGCGCCGTTTCTCCCGTTTGTCCATCCAAATGACCATAAAAATTTAAACAGACCACACTGGGATGATCCCCGACCTCTCTGGCATGCCCCGGTCAATTTTTGGCCCACAGCATGCCCAGACCCCAGGCCCACCCATGAAATCGTGGGTTAAAGCACACCAATTTGGCTCGAAAATGCCCCGTTCCAGGCCCACGTGATTCATGCATGTTTGTAAAGAAAAAAAAAAAAGGTAAAAATGCATCATACAGCATACACCTGTACACACACAATACAAAAAACAAAATACATGCATGACCACGCAATAGAAAACAAAGAAGGGAAGAAAAGATAAGGACATTATGCTTCAAAATGTTTAAATAATAAATTTAGAGAATTATAATGAAATTGACATAGTATGAATAATTTTATATATATATATATATATTTACTGTTTGTTTTATTTTATTTATTTTATTCAATGTCATTAATAAATTTGAGAATTTTTTTGTTAAGCTTATTAATTAATCACTTTAAATGAATTTTGCTTAAATTTATTATTGAAGTTAGATAATATTTTTGATAGATCCAATTGTCACGATTTTACAAGAAATAAATCAAAGCCTATAAACGCTAAATAAATTTCTTAAACACATTTGAATTTTTGTCTCAATTAAGAATGTGGCGTACGCATCTTTTCGAGATAATTTAAATTTCAAGGATGCAATAATGCACCTTGACAAATATTTTTCTAAAACTTACTTTCATCGATTTAATATAAAATATATAGACAGTTTTTCTATAATAAAAATGAGTGATTTAGGCCTTCAAACACAATTTATAAAAATAGTTTAAGTCAAGATAAGTCAATAAAAGAGACCGTTCTAGAACCACGGGACTCGAGAGGTGTCTCACACCTTCTCCTCAGTCAACAGAATTCCTTACCCGGTCTTCTATTTTCGCAGACCACAAAAAAGAGTCATTTTCTTTTGATTAGGGATCAAAAAAGGTGACTTGGAATACCATAACTCAATTTCAAGTGGCGACTCTGTAAATAAATTAATCCCTATTCAATACCGTCACTTTATTTGAAAAACCCTTCGACCTCGATCCTCCGGGCGAAAAAGAGGTGTGACATCTCTGGCGACTCTGTTGGGGAATAATAAGAATTCGAACTTTTTATATTGACTTATACTTGCTTTAATTATTGTTGATATTGTATTTGTTGGCCTTATGTGCTACTTGTTGTTTATTTACGGCTTTGATATTTATTGAACTGTATTATATACTGTCTTCTGTTGCGCACCCCCTCTGAGTCTCTGAAATAGGATAGAAGGAATGCAGCGCATGCATCCTACTTTCTTTTTGAGATAGCCGGAGTGTCAAGGCACCTGGTGAAGGATTATAGTCACACATGTGAGGAGCGGTTCAGATCGACAATGAAGGCGGTGTTGCCCTGCTACCGACCAAGTTGTCCCTTCTCGGCTCGAGTGTCCGCTCGGGTAAGCCAGTCTAGACGCCTATCCCTATTAGGCTTAAACTTAGAAGAACTGAAAACTCAGAATCTGGTTATCCCTATTAGGTACCGCTTTATTTGCATCATATGCATTTGACTTAGCGAGACTTGGCACAGGGCTGGGTCTGTCTAGGAAAGGTGACCTACTTTATAAAGACCAACATGTGCATCCTACGAGCTCTTTGACATTTGTTTGGAAGGTTGTTTGTTTGTTGACCGGGTGAATCATTTTCATTTTTTTTTTACAAGAAAAAAATATTTTTAAAAGAAAGAAAAATTTTTAGTAACATAGTTTTACGATCTTCATGAACTACGAGGGTCTGATTCTCATCTTAGTGGGATACGTAGTAAGCCCTTCCCAGGATACGATCCTATCTTTTGAAAAATTATTCATAGATTTATTGAGGAATATTTTAAAAATATGATTACTTTCACAATTATTTTTCTTATCCTCAAGTTTAATTTTTGTATATATATCTTAATAGCCCCAAATATTTAGAGATCATGAGGCTAAGTTTTTACAAAACAAAAAATATATATAAATCTTAACAGCCTTGAACCTTTAGGGGTCTTGATGCTAAGTTTTATGCGACATATATTTTAAGAACTACGCACACCTTATTCTCATTTTTATTGAGATACGTAGGCAGTCCTTCATTGATTTGGTGATTTTTAAAAAATATATATATTTGTGTTTCCTTCTAAATAAATAAAGAAGAGAGTTTTTGATCTATATATAAAATAAATTAATTTATTTTTGAAAATAAAATGTGTTTTATCATTATTAATCAATGCAGAAGCAAAAAATACTTCTCATTTCTCAAATTAAAAGAAAAATTTGTTTCTTCATATCTCCAACTTCTAGAACTATGCACACCTGATTCTCACCTTAATGAGATACGTAGGCAATCCTTCATGGATTCGGTGGTCTTAAAAAGAAAATTTTTGAAATCTGACACATTAATTTTCTCCAAAATCAAAATAATGTTAAGGTGATTGGTTTATGGCTAAGTTGGCATCTCACCAATACAACACCATGTTCAAAGAACAAGTAAGACGACCCACAAAAAATGATATAGGGTATGAGATGAGTTGGTGTAGATTGTTAGAAATGAGGAATAATAAGAAATGATATGAAAAGTGAGAAATTTGGAGCAAATTATGACAAACATGCAAATACTGAGAGAGAAAAAGAGAGTTCTCACAAGGATTTTACATGTTTCAGTGTTCACTTGCCTCTAAAATTCATAACACCAAAGTTGGACATGTACGAGGGTCATGGTGATCCTTTGACTCATATGAAAAAGTTTGTAATCAATGAAGAGGAGTAGGGGAAAAAAGAAATTGTTGATGGCTTACTTTGGAGAGAGTTTGAGGTGATAAATTCAAAATGAGCGAGTTCAAAAAGAAAAAAATTGATGTAGCAATGATTGTGGAGGCTCCATTAAGGCCGACGTGCAATTCAATGGCTAAAATATTAAGTTCGACAATTTAGAAGTCAATCTGCTCCCCACGAGAAAGGATTTTTGGTAGTCTTTTTTGTTTTCTTTCTACTACCCGAATTATTTTGGGGTTGAAATTTGAGATATATCTTATCTTATTTTATTATAATGTCCATTCAAATCCTTCTATCTTTTGGTCAACAAATGTGTGTCCGTTTTATTTTTATTTTATTTTTTATTATATATTATTTTGTTGTCTTTTTTTTTCCTCTTTAGAGGGCTCTTTTTATGGTGATTGTAGAGATGTAATATGCATGTTGAATTCACAGACTGATCTTTAAATCCAATCTAATCTTGAAACATTTGACAAGAAGATATAGTTGAAAGAAAAAAGCATATAAGAAAATAAGTAAAGTGTTCAGGTATTTGGGGAGATAGTTACAACCTCTTTTGAATGTATTGAAGCAATCACTTTGTGAATTAGGAAATAACTTGATCATCGATTAGAAGATTCAATTCAAGAATTTTGAATGGGGTCGATCGGAGGATATATCGTATCCACTATAAGGAAAAGCAAAATGAAGTTAGCTCCAAAAGGGCATGAGTCACTCATCGAGAAAAAAAAGTACAATATAAGTGGACATGTATATTTCACAAGCTTAAAAGAAGTGACACAAGTGCATGAGCTTAGTCACGATCAATGTTGAAAAAGATGTGTATGATATTCATGTTCTACTCTCAGATTACATGTTATGTACTTGTGTATTTAAGGATTGATATGACGAAGGCATTTCATTCTACTACCCAAATGTTGTGTCATCCTTTGTTACCCCTTTTGAGATTTAGTGTTATTTTTTTTTGTACTCCTCTTTTGGAATCAAAATAGAATTTGAAAAAGTCAAAAAAAAAAAAAGTATCAAGAAAAATGGAGAAAAAAAAAGAGTTGAAAAAAAGAGAGAAAAAATCAATCAAAAATTCAAATTCAAGCAAAAGAAATGTCATGAACTAAGTTTGACCTGATTCTTGTTATGACAAGATACGTAGGCAGCCCTATACTGGGTCCGGTCCAACCAAAAGAAAATTCAAGTTACTCAGAATGAAATAAAATTGGGGCAAAAGTTTATTTCCTTAAAAGAGTTGATTCCAAAAGTTGTATGTTTCACCCAGTGTTATGTAAATTTTGAGCCTCATGCCGCCCTCTCTTTCTAATCCTTTCCAAAAACCAAGTTCCAACCAAAGAAAGACCTTCAGATCAATCTTTGAGAATGTCAAGGCTTAACATCTTATGGGTGCGTGATATTTCATATTTTGGGTGTTATATTCTTACAAAAAAAAGGAAAAATAAAAATAAAAATGATAGTCTTATTGGTGAAAACTCTTTTGGGCATCATAAGACGACCGTGAGTTGTGAGATCAATAAAAATGAGAGTCTTATTGGTAAAAGTTTTCATGGTCACCATAAGACGACAATGAGTTGAAAAATAAAAGAAAATGGGAGCGGCTTGTTGGCGAAAACCCATTGAGGTGTCACTAGCCTAAGGAAGATTATAATCAAGAGGGAACAAGTTCAAGAATGGCTCCCTTTCAAACTCAATAAGTGGGCAAAAGTTGACAAATGATTAGTTTGGAAAGATCCGGTTGTTTAATTCAAAAATGCATATCATAATCACTAGAATCAGCTATCATACTCAAATAAGTTTTCCTTTATGTTGATTTGGAAAAGAGATGCACTTTGTCTTTCCCTTTTCCCTTTTCCCTTTTTCTTTTTCTTTTTCTTTTTATTATTTTTGTTTTTGAATTTTTGTCGTCATATGAAAAATCATTGTCATCTTTCACATTTTTTTTTAGTCGAATTCACGTCAAGTCAAGTAAGAAAGAACTTCAAAACTTACTATCAACTCCCTCAATTGCACAAAGCATGACAAAGGGCTGATGTACCAAGTTAACATGCTTCAAAATAAAGTAAGATATTCAAGAATGTTTGTCACCTGATAGTTTTTGGACTCATAGAAGTGAAAAATATGTTTGAAGTTAAACACAGGAGCATCATGCAAGAGAAATATGATTTGAACCAAAAAGTTCCATTAGAAAGAATTCGGGGGTAAAAAATGCAAGTCAACGATACTTATCAATGATTGAAATAGAGCTGAGTATGATAAATGCAAGAGTGGTCACCTCAATAGCCAGATGCCATAAATCAACCACCACGTTTTTAAATTATAATTGGTCTTTGTTTGAAATAAAGAGGAATTTGCTCTCAATTCAAATGCTTTAAAGTTTAGATATCAACAAGATAAAATTCCTCACTTTTACAAATGCAAGAGGCAATATTTCTAACATATTTAGTAATCACAATCATAGTGAAAACTCATCATCTTATACCCCTAGGAGATGCACTTCCTTGTTTGGATAAGTCATTTTTCATTTGTTAGGTGATGTACTTCCTATCTTGAGCTTTAACTTCTAGAAGATGCACTTTCTAGTTGAGTCATTTCAATTAACCCCTAGGAGACCCACTTCCTAGTTAGAGTATGTCTAGTTTAATTCGTTAGGTAACGCACCTCTTAACTTGAACCATCACTCCTAGAAAAGGCATTTTCTAGTTGAGTCGTTTCATTTAACCTCTAGGAGATGCACTTCCTAGTCTGGATAATTCAAGTTTCATTCGTTAGGTGACGCACTTCCTAATTTGAATTATCACTTCTAGAAGACGCACTTTCTAGTTGAATCATTTCATTTAACCCCTAGGAGACGCACTTCCTAGTCTGGATAATTCAAGTTTCATTTGTTAGGTGATGCACTTCCTAACTTGAACCTTCACTCCTAGAAGACACACTTTCTAGTCGAGTCATTTCATTTAACCCCTAGGAGACGCACTTCCTAGTCTGGATAATTCAAGTTTCGTTTGTTAGGTGAAGCACTTCCTAGAAGACTCACTTTCTAGTTAAGTCATTTCATTCAACCCCTAGGAGACGCACTTCTTAGTCAGGGTATGTCAGTTTTCATGTGTTAGGTAACACACTTCCTAACTTTAACATTCACTCCTAGAGGACGTACTTTCTAGTCTAATCATTTCATTTAATCATTAGGAGACGCACTTCCTAGTCTGGATAATTCAAGTTTCATTCGTTAGGTGACGCACTTCCTAACTTGAACCATTACTCCTAGAAGATGCACTTTCTAGTTGAGTTATTTTATTTAACCCTTAGGAGATGTACTTCCTAATTTGGATAAATTAAGTTTCATTCGTTAGGTGATGCACTTCCTAACTTGAACCTTCACTCCTAGAAGACACACTTTCTAGTCAAGTCATTTCATTTAACCCCTAGGAGAAGCACTTCCTAGTTTGAATAAGTCATTTTCATTTGTTAGGTGAAGCACTTCCTAACTTGAACATTCACTTCTAGAAGACGCACTTTCTAGTCGAATCATTTCATTTAACCCCTAGGAGAAGCATTTCCTAGTCTGAATAAGTCGGTTTTTATTTCTCAGGTGAAGCACTTCCTAACTTGAACATTCACTCCTAGAAGACGCACTTTCTAGTTGAGTCCTTCAATTTAACTCTTAGGAGACACACTTCCTGATTTTGGTCATCAGTTTTACTCTGAAGAGACACATTTCTTTAGTAGGGCTTTGATTCACACTCTTTTTGTACTTTTTAAAAATTGTAATCTTATGATGCTAACAAAATTTTCTAGTACAAACTGGGGCAAAAAATTTGTTCGTGTTTATTGAATTTTACTTTCTGCTCAGGACCCTCCTGAAGAATGGGAATTTATTTTATGCTCAGGACTCTCCTGAAGAATGGGACAAGACCCTCCTGAAGAATGGGAATTTATTTTGTGCTCAGGACCCTCCTGAAGAATGGGCCAGGACCCTCCTGAAGAAAGGAAATTTACTTTTTACTCAGGACCCTCCTGAAGAATAGGAATTTGTTTTTTTGCTCAGGACCGTCCTGAAGAATGGGAATTTAATTTTTGCTCAGGACCCTCCTGAAGAATGGGACAGGACCATCCTGAAGAATAAGAATTTATTTTATGCTCAGGACCCTCCTGAAGAATGGGACAGGACCTTCCTGAAGATTGGGAATTTACTTTTTGCTCAGGACCCTCCTGAAGAATGGAAATTTAGTTTTTTGCTCAGTACCCTCCTGAAGAATGCGACAGGAACCTCCTGAAGAATGGGAATTTACTCAGGACCCACCTGAAGAATGGGAATTTACTTTTTGCTCAGGACCCTCCTGAATAATGGGATAGGACCCTCTTGAAGAATGGAAATTTATTTTATGCTCAGGACCCTCCTGAAGAATGGGACAGGACCCTCTTGAAGAATGGGAATCTATTTTATGCTCAGGACCTTCCTGAAGAATGGGACAGGACCCTCCTGAAGAATGGGAATTTATTTTATGCTCAGGACCCTCCTGAAGTATGGGACAGGACTCCCTGAAGAATGAGAATCTATTTTGTGCTCAGGACCCTTCTGAAGAATGGGGCTGGACCCTCCTGAAGAATGGGAATCTATTTTATGCTCAGGACCCTCCTGAAGAATGGGACAGGACCCTCCTAAAGAATGAGAATCTATTTTATACTCAGGACCCTCCTGAAGAATGGGACAGGGCCCTCCTGAAGAATGGGATGTTATTTTTCTGTGTCACCTTTTATTTTGAGTTCAGGAACACATTTGAAAAATCAGAAAGAGAAAGTCCAGGTACCCGCCTGAAGAATAGGGTGAAGAAAAAGGAAGTCCAGGAGCCCGCTTGAAGAACAGGGTAAAGAAAAAGGAAGTCCAGGAGCCTTCCTGAAGAACAAGATGAAGAAATTATAAGTCTAGGAGCCCGCCTGAAGAACAGAGTGAAGAAAAAGGAAGTCCAGGAGCCCGCCTGAAGAATAGGGTGGAAAAAAAAAGTTCAGGAGCCCGCCTGAAGAATAGGGTGAAGAAAAAGAAAGTCCAGGAGCCTGCCCGAAGAACAAGGTGAAGAAAAAAAGAAGTCCAGGAGCCCGCTTGAAGAATAGGGCGAAGAAAAAGGAAGTCTAGGAGCCCGCCTGAAGAACAGGGTGAAGAAAAAGGAAGTCCAGGAGCCCGCCTAAAAAGCAAGGTAAAGAAAAAAAAAGTTCAGGAGCCCGCCTGAAGAACAAGGTCAAGAAAAAGGAAGTCCAGGAGCCCGCCTAAAGAACAGGATGAAGAAAAGGAAGTCCAAGAGCCCGCCTGAAGAACAGGATGAAGAAACTGTAAGTCCAAGAGCCCACCTAAAGAACAAGGTGAAGAAAAAGAAAGTCCAAAAGCCCGCCTGAAGAACAGGCTGAAGAAACTGTAAGTCCAGGAGCCCGCCTGAAGAACAGGGTGAAGAAGTAACAAATCAAGAGTCCGCCTGAAGAACAGGGCGAAGGAAAAGCAAGCCAGGAGCCTGCCTGAAGAATAGGGTGAATTTTCAAGTTCAAGTCACGAAGATTAGAATTAAGATTCTAGAGATTGCAATTTTCACTTGTAATTTTCATTTTTGATTTTGTTAGTCATTTGATGTAAAAAGCAGAAGTCGTTAACCGGAAACTCAACGAAATCTCACTTGACGTCTAACTCATTCTCTCACCATGTTACCTTTGAACTACATATGACCTGATTCCCTTATAACCCGAGATATGTAGGCGGTCCAAAATCAGGACTCGATCACACCTTTTATTTTATTTTATTTTATTTTATCTTCACTTTTTGAATAATCGGTGGGTCAAAAATCATTTGTTTGTCTACTTCTTTGCATGAAAACTCTTCGAGATTTCAAACAAAGAGGGGCAAAATGTAGACACGTGATTTTGACCCTCCCCGAGTTTAATATATATATTTTTCGGTATTAAATATTTATATTTGGTCTGGTATTATTTTAACTCTTATTTTAATTTTAATAAATTTTAGTTAAAAAATAAATAACTAAATGAAGTTAATTTTAAGATATTATTTTATTTTTATTCTAATTTTAAAAAATTAATATTACAATAATTTAAAAAATATGTTTTTTTTAAATAAAAAACTTAGTAGTTTTAGTACTATCTTAATTATATTTATGTTTTGGTTATTTTTAAACTTTTATTATATTTTCTTAAATAAGAATAAATTAATTAGTTATTATTATATTTATTATTTATTATTATTTTTATTTATTATTATTATTATTATCTTTCTTCTACTAAAAAAAAAGAAAAAAAAGTTTAATTTTAAATCTTTCCCCCTTATCTGATAAATAATTGTTCCCTCCCAACACACCTCCTATTTAAGGACTCTTACAGAGAGAGAAAAAAAAAGTTACGTATTATCCTATAGAGAGACTAGCAGATACTGAGAATAAAAAAAACAGAATACGAAGAGAAAAACAAACAGTGAAAAAACCCAGAAAGAACAGTGGAGAAGAGACAGAAAAAGAAAACAACACTTCAAAAAAGACATCAAACACGGAGAAAAAGAGAGAAAAGAGTGTAAAGTTGAATTCGGGTTTTCGTTCGAATTTTCGGTGACGACATTCGAGTTTCTGCTTTAGTTTATCAACAGGTTCTTATTAAATTCATACTATTTATTTTTATAAGTTTCGTTGTGAAGTGAATTATGAATGAAGTTAGTAGAATGACCTTTTATATTATTTTGTGTGCCTAATTTATTACTATTATATAGTTCATGCTCTAGATTTTATTTATGCTCATTTGTCGTCGATTCTAAATAATCTTAATTAAATTAGTTTTAAATTTTAACTGAGATAGTTATTTTATTTTATTTTATTTAGATTTATAGTGTTAAAAGATGTAAAAAATTGTTGTCTAAAAAAAGGATGTAAAAATTATGCTTGATTGATATGTTAAGTAAAGCATAATTGTATTGCAAGCCATAACACGTGATTCATGCATGCTTGTTAAAAAAAAGAAGGTAAAAATGCATCATACAGCATACACCTGTACACACACAATACAAAATAAAAAAATACATGCATGACCACGCAATAGAAAACAAAGAAGGGAAGAAAAGATAAGGACATTATGCTTCAAAATGTTTAAATAATAAATTTAGAGAATTATAATGAAATTGACATTGTATGAATAATTTTATATATATATATATATATATATATATATATATATTACTGTTTGTTTTATTTTATTTATTTTATTCAATGTCATTAATAAATTTGAGAATTATTTTGGTAAACTTATTAATTAATCACTTTAAATGAATTTTGCTTAAATTTATTATTGAAGTTAGATAATATTTTTGATAGATCCAATTGTCACGATTTTACAAGAAATAAATCAAAGCCTATAAACGCTAAATAAATTTCTTAAACACATTTGAATTTTCGTCTCAATTAAGAATGCGGCGTACGCATTTTTTTGAGATATTTAAATTTCAAGGATGCAATAATGCACCTTGACAAATATTTTTCTAAAACTTACTTTCATCGATTTAATATAAAATATATAGACAGTTTTTCTATAATAAAAATGAGTGATTTAGGCCTTCATACACAATTTATAAAAATAGTTTAAGTCAAGATAAGTCAATAAAAGCGACCGTGCTAGAACCACGGGACTCGAGGGGTGCCTCACACCTTCCCCTCGGTCAACAGAATTCCTTACCCGGTCTTCTGTTTTCGCAGACCACAATAAAGAGTCATTTCCTTTTGATTAGGGATCAAAAAAGGTGACTTGGAACACCATAACTCAATTCTAAGTGGCGACTCTGTAAATAAATTAATCTCTATTCAATACCGTCACTTTATTTGGAAAACCCTTCGACCTCGATCCTCCGGGCGAAAAAGGGGTGTGACACTCGTCGGACCACCCATATCCGCTAGCACTCCATGGAGCCGCCAGTCAATTTTCTCCAGATCCAATCCAGTGCCTCGTGCCCACCCCTGAACCGTGGGCTAACACCGATTGAAAGTCGCTAAAAATGACATGTTTGCGCTGTTTCGCCCATTTATCTTGCAGAATTGCCCCAGTGGCACCGCCGGACCACCCAAACCCGCTCCACAGCCCGTCGGAGGGCCGCCGATTGATTTTTGCCTAGTTTCGGGCCATGGTCCCAAGCCCACACTCCGAACCATAATTTCGGGCCATGGTCCCAAGCCCACACTCCGAACCATGGGCTAACACCCAGTGAAAATTGCCAAAAATGACCCGTTTATACTTGTTTGTTCATTTTTGTTGAAGGTGGTTTGTGTTCTCACAATGATATCTTATTTGTTCTGCATCATAGGGCATATTGGTAACTCGACTAGATCTCTTAACTTATTTTTGTTTATAGACCCACATCAATTTAGTTTCACGTGTTTCTCCAGTTGAATTTTTGTAAAATTGATGGAAACGTTGATCCTTTAGAGTGACAAATGTAGACAATGGAAAAAAGATAAAGAATTCTGAAATCGTTGATCATCAGAAACTCACTAATGAGTATCCCATCTTCCAAGTAAAACGATTCCGATCGCGATGTCCAAAGTATAACAGATCGAGTCAAATTTATCTATATGTTTTTGACTTCAATAAGCCACAGCAATGGAAATATATGAATTTTTTATATTAATATAGAAAAAAGGTGGTGGGTCAAGCAATTTCCCAATCAAGATTATAGTTTTTCTAATTGAAGGATAACTTATTTTAGATTTCAGATTTTAGCTTTACATAATTTTGTTTCCTTTTTCCTCAATAGTGTTTCTACAATGCTTTCCAGAAGATTTCTTCTTTTCACTAAAAATAACCATTTGATAAGATTAATTTTTTTGTTTATGGTCAAGTTCTAGTATTCTTTAATTTGGTATAAATCAACAATAACATATCAACTTTAATATACAAATGAATGTGAGGAAAATAAGATTGTACGCATATCTTATCTATTTAATTGTGTGCGACAGAGAGGTTGTTTTGGATAATCAAAACAAAATTTAAAGGGAAATAAGTGCAGCAAAATAGTAAGATATACAAAGCAAAGCAATAAAGCGACCGGTGTCAGGTAGTAGATGAAAATTGAAGTATAACATACTATGCGACTACGTGCTAACTAATACTTCTAAATAAAAAAGAAGAGGAGACTACGTGTAAAAGTATGATAGCACTGATTCGATTTCTATCCTAATCCTCAACCTCTACATCTAATTCATATTTATGGTCATGCCCTTAATAAGTTGAAAATGTGCTCATGCATTTTCGGTCTAATGATCACCCCCCACCCCACTCCCACCAGAGACCTCCAACCAGTTTTTCCTTATTCTACCTATATCTCTTCTAAGAAAATATTTGATAGTTAATTTCCCATACCTCCTTACTGGTACATCCGTAGCACCTTCTCATCAGGTGCCCTAACCATTTCAGTTCGTCACAGAAGTCACTTTCACCTTATCATGTATTAATCGATGGACACGTTATTCATGTGCTAAATTATGTTACTTTGGTAAATAATGTAAAGGTGTGACATTTTTTTTTTTCAAATTGATTGTTTTGTCTTCACTATTTGCAAATTACAATTGCTATATTTTCGTGTTGTCTCATTCATTAGTTCATCGATCAAATGTGTTATCATGTATATTGTTCAATGTACTAGTACTATTTCTTTAATAATTAAAGTACTTGGCCTACTTTTATCAATAATCCAAAATTAAAGTAGGTAAATATTACTTAAGAAAGAGATAATATAATATAAGATCTTGTGGTACAATGCTAATCAAGTTGTCTGGTGGTGTACTCACATATTTAAGTCTAACATATTAGATAGCAAAATGTTGAATAAGTAGAGATAAATTCAGAATTTAAATTTAATAGAGTTCAATCTTTAAGTTTTTAATATTAAATTCATTATACTTTTGAAATTATGAGCTCAAATTTAATATTTACTGAAATTTTAATAATTTCTTTATATCAAAAATACTGAGTTTGATTGAACCGCAATATAAAGTTTGTGCATTCACCACTGAAAAAGAATATTATAGAAATTGACATAGATATTTAAATTTAAATCACACAAAAAGCACTTTCCTTTTACTTGTGGCCCTAGGGTTGTAACAAGGATTATGGGCCCTTAAGAGTGGGTTTTTTTTTAAAGCTTTAAGTGAAACTTAGTGTGGAATATTAGTGCCTAATTAATCTTAATTTATGAAGAAGAATTTTAATAAAAAATTACAAATAATTAAAAAGGACTTTCCTAATGGTTAGCAAGTTTTTTTTTTTTTGGTGCTCTACTGTCATAGTCCTACCTTTTAGGGAAAAAGAAAAGTAATATAGCAAAATAATTCATACTCTATCCATTAAAAAAAACTAAAATTTTAATATTTGCCACCAAAATATGTGGTAGAATAATAAAAATTTCTTTTACTTAGAAGAACTTCAAATTCAAAATTTGAGATTGGAATTATATTATGTAGGGAAAGTTAAAAGTTCACATAGACCTTTTACGATATAAAATCTGAATTAGTCGGATTAGTATATGTTTTAGATGTCGAATTATTAACAAAAATATAACAAAATCTAATTTTTAATTCAGTTTTTTATTTGTACTATCAAAAAGTAGATTTTTTATCATTAAATTCGAAATTGATGTTTCAACTATTATCAAACTATTACTTAGTACCCTTTAATACTTCAAGTGCTTATATTGCTCAGATTACTAATTTCATACTTATCTAAAGGACAAATTAATTGTATGATAGCATCTTTGTCTAAAGTTTCAAAGAAGACTTCATATCTATACGAGATAAGCATTCAGCACCCCCTCGAACTTTGCTCAAAATTATTACAACACACTTCAACTTCACATAAATCCTATTATCCCTTGAACTCAATTTTAACATATTTTTGTTACCCTTTTGTGTTGATATGACATTTTTATTACATAAAAATGAGGCCCACATTAAATGTGTCACGTCAGCTAAAAAAGTGTCACATCAACTAAAAAGGTGGCAAAAATATATTAAAATTGAGTTTAAGGGTAATAGGACCATGTTGAAGTTTGAGTGTGTCGTAGCAAATCTGAACATAGTTTGAAGGGTATTAGATGCTTTACTCTATCTATAACATAAAAATAACGATCTGATTAGAAAATCATTTAAAATTTTAATCGATTTTCTGATAAATTTACACAATATTCAATTATGTACTTAGTTTTTTTTCTTTTTTTGGGGGGGGGGAGGGGGGGTCATAAATATATCTAAATTTTGACGAGATTTGTTGTAACATATTTCAACTAAGCGGGGGTTCTATGACCCCCTCGATTATTTATTACCATATTTTTGTGGCATATGTTTGCCCAGTCGGGGCCACTTTAGATCCTTACACGCTCAGTGTGCGTGTATTTACGCAGTGGTCCAGCTGGATAAATATATGCTACAGAAATATAATAATAAATAGTCAACAGAGGTCATAGAATTCCTGCAAAGTTAAAATATGTTATAGCAAATTTCGTCAAAATTTAAGTATATTCTGAACTTTTTTTTCTTCTTGTTTTTTCTTAATCTCTCTCTTTTACCAAAAATCTCTCCCACAAGAAAAAAAGATTAATATTAAATGTATGATTGATCTTACATTGATCTTTTCTAACAAAACAAATTATAAGTAGGCAGCTTTGTCGGCAAGTTGGCTTATAATAAGACCCCACAAGAATAAGTTTGAAAAGGAAAGCTCTTTTGCCAACCAAACAAATCTCTTTTTTTGGGTTGAGTACTTTGTAACAACTTGTTCACTATGTAATAACTCATCGATCATAAAAGAAATATAAAATGCAGTAGATAAACAGTGACGAATTTAGAATTTAGGAGTCGTAGATGTTTAGGAGATTCAAATACATATATTGACACGCAAAGCTTTTAAAGTACCGCATGAAAATTGAAACACTCAACTATCTTCTTGATTTCACAGGTATTTTTTTTCTATCTTATACTAAGTTTTATACATTTTTATATAGTAGTACCTACTCTACATCGGGTTTAACGGTACTGGAGCACCACAATTTTCTACCTAGGTCTGCCCCTTATAGACAAATCCTATGGCTCGTACAACAAGCTCATGACTAAACGACAGATGAAAATCGAATTTGATCCCTGATCTCCTACATAAGAGACTCACCTCTTTATTCAACTATGTCCTCGCAGCCTACGGGTTGATGTAAATAATTTCCTACTACACCTAAGAGACAATGTCAGAATTTCAATCTTATGAATTCTGAATTCTAGAGAGACAACTTCAAAGGTTAGTAACTGAATTTCACATTTATTTACATATTTAATAAGTTTCTCAACATAAATACAGCAAAAAAAATTATTGAATTCAACCGAACTTATATTCGAGCTTCTAGCACCGTAAGTATAAGGAAATTAAACTCATAAGGTGAAATTCTTCGAAAGTTACGGAATTCAATCGAACAAATATCCAAACTTTTAACTCCACCCCTTTATAAGTAAAAGAGAAAATGCTCTATTACCACCTTGAACTACACGTGAAAAGGCTGAGACACACCCGAACTTTAGAAGGGTCCTATTATCCTCTGGACTAATTAAAACCGTATTTTGGACAACTTTAGTGCCTACGTGGCACATGCATGGCACATACGTGACACAACACACTGAAGGGTCCACGTAGGCACACGTGTGTGACACGTAGGTACTAAGGTTATCAAAAATATAATTTTAATTAGTTCAAGGGGTAATAGGACCCTTCTAAAATTTAAATATATCTCAGTCTTTTCGCATATAGTTTAAGATGGCAATAGAGCAGTAAAAAAACAAAAAACTCAAAAAAGCACTCACAAAGTGAAAGTCCTCAAAAGCAGACTCTTCATGATGTGATAACTACAAGCACTAGCAACTCATCCACCAATAAATAAAAAAAACTATTCCATCAACTTGCTTCAATATTTCTATAACAATTCTTCAAAAATCTCCAATTAAAAACCTAACAAAAAACACACACACACACTCTTCACTACCCTTATATATCATGTGGAGGTTATTAGTAACAATGAGGCAAAATTTGCAAAATATGGGAAAAAGTCCAAGAGTTGCTGATGAAAATATGATAAATAATAATGAGGTTAGAAGATCAACAAGGCAACATAATTGGACAGGATTTTCGATTATATATGGCGTATTTCGCGCACCGTTCGCGTTATTTTCGTGCGTGAATCAACCTCGAATCAATGGAACAGATGGTGTTTGGGTTTCTGGAGATTTTTCACAGATTTCTGAAATGAATCATCTTATGGTTAGTGATAGTATGCGTTATGCAATATTGATGTGAAGAAGAAGAAAAAAATATAATACTATATGGTAAGAAATGAGATGAAATGAAATTTTAGTTGAGACTTTTTTTGGTTGTGTTTTTGGGAGTATTTATGTATGTTGATGTATCTGAATATTGGATTTGTTATATTTTTTTTTATGAGGGTTGTATATGTTTTACTTTCTCGATTTCATTTTATACGATGATGTTTGACTGGATGATGAAGAATATTTTTTGAAAAACTTAGGTATTTAGTTGCATGTGTCATGCTATTTTTATGATTACATACTAAAATCACATGTAGTTTTCATCGAGTCTCGATTTAATTTGGACGTATTTATGTATATTCATGTATGTGAAGTTTTGGAATTTATTTTTTATCATGAGGGTTATATATGCGTTATTTTTTCGATTTCATTTTATACGATGACATTAGCTTGGATGAAGAATGAAGAATATCTTTTGAAAAAATAATTTTGGAACTTAGGTTTTAGTTGTATGTGTCATGTTATTTTTATGATTATGTACTAAATTACATGCAGATTTCATCGAGTCTGGATTAAATTGGGTGTATTTATGTAGATGTATCTGAAGTTTTGGATATGTTTTTTTTTTTTATCATGAGGGTTGTATGTGTATTACTTTCTCGATTTCATTTTATAGGATGAAGTTTGACTGGATCAAGAATATTTTTTAGAAAAAAGATTTTGGAACTTAGGGATTTAGTTGTGTCATGTTATTTTTATGATTATGTACTAAAATCACATGTAGTTTTCATCGAGTCTTGATTTAATTTCTGAAAATATACCTAGTCGAGAATTATTTTTGATCAATTTCGATCGAAAAGCCTCAAAAAGAAAATTACCTGAGGAAAATCGATAGAGTTCTTGTCAAATCTATCACTTATTGATTGGTTATTAGTTTGGAATTTATGATCTTAAATATATTAGGATATTTTTTATAATTATATGCTAGAAATACATATTTTCAAATTTGTGTGACAATTTTGAACTGAAGTTCGTTAGTGAATAATCATATGGATAATATATAGAGTGAATTTAGTATTCTTGGATGGATATAAAGCATAGAGTCCGTAGATTTAGTTAGCGTCTTTTAACTTTGGGTTAGGCTTGTAGCAATGTTTTTTTTTTTTTTTTTGGAGGGGGGGAGGGGGGATTGTAAGATTGAAATGGTAAAGTGTGGTACTAGTGGCTGAAATCATAGTTGTGAAGTACTGCGATATTTAAGGGTTATTAGTATAAGACCCTCAAGGTTTCCATAGTTTTATTTTTGACCTTCTCGTTCTTGAAATATCGATTTTTGACTCAAATTATATTTGGGGATGTAAAAAGGATAACCCGAAAGAGTTTTGAAATTTTCGAACAGGGTTTGGGGTAATTTTGCCTCACGGAGGCAGTAAGCCTCCTCAAAGTCCTGCGTCGTGAAGGCTATGTTCCGCGATAAGGTCCGTGACGTAGACCTAGGTAAAAAATTTGATTCTTTTGATTTTCTCACTTTGGGTGAGGAGCTTTGGGTCTTTTACCCCTTGTATGACCTTGGTCTTGTCGTCTTATGATTCGTGCTTACAGAATTTACTTGGTGATTCCTTGAAGTCCCTTTCTTCTAATTCCTATACGTGTTTTTGTTGAGGGAAAAATTCTTAATGTGGAAGTTACATACCTTGTTCCATACTTCTAAAGCTTCAAAAGATTCCTGTTCATCATTCGAGGATGAATGATTTCAAAGGGGAGATAATGTAACACTCTGCATTTTTATTCTAGAATTCAAACCGTTGTTTGTACGTGTATAAACTTGAAATAATTATTTCTATCTAAATATAAGTGTCATGATCATTATCCTAGTGTGAAAAATGCCTTTGAGGGGAAGAATGTTTGTAGTAAACACTTAGAGTGAAGTGGAGTTAAGAACTTTCGTTATCACCCAAAATTTGGAATTCGATTCTACAAGGGTCAACTTTGAACGTATATAACTTCTGGAATATGTGAAATTTTCGGGCTCAAGACCCACAAAATTATATATAAATGTGTCCTCTTTCCAACTCATTTGACAAACTTAAATGATCAAATTGTTAATTATATACTTAAAGGACTATATTGAACTTATTCTCAATCATAAGGGACCATTTTTTACATTTTCTTCATATGTTTATATACCTAATTATTCTTATTTTTACTTTTTTCTTTTGATGTTTGTGTACCTCTTGTCCTTAGCTTATAATACAAATCTTAGGTTAAAGAATATTTTGTCTAAATCTTAATTAATTTGCATGAAGTGACATACCTATCAATTTTTGAGTTTATTAGTAATATAAAGCGATTAAAGTTTCAAGTTGGACCAAATATTTATACATAACAGTAGTGTTGGAATTTTCAGTAAGAAGATTTAAAATATAGAAAAGTTAAAAAGATTCAATATCGGTCTATTATAATATATACATTCAAAATAATTTTAATCTGATATATATTATGTAATATTTCGACAAAGAATAAATGGACCCCTTTCGATAACCAGCGTTCGACAAAGCGTATACAAAATCTATGTGGAAATCACAAAAGAATTTCCAAATACTAAACCATATATGAACCGATAATTTTAACAGTATAACGGGTTCAAACATTAAATTCATTAAATCGAAATTTTGGACCCGCCTCTAATAAATAGTGGCCTATATAAATCTTGTAGTTTTATCCAAAATCTTCCCTTTGAATTTTAATAAAGTGTTTTATAATACATTGGTGCTTTCTAGATTCATTTAATATATGTAACTTAGTTTCTTATGAAAACTTAGTCCATATAGAAATATTTTTAGTACCCTAAAAAGAATGAGAATCTTACTTTTTGTCATTTCATTTTCTAATTGCCTTTACATAAAAGAGAAAAGTTCATTTTCTTTTGAAAATTAGACTACAATTTAATTACACCACAAAGGCAAGAATAAATGTTAATATTGAGATAAGTACTTGAGACAAACAAATAATAATGGCATAATACTAATAAATAAATAAATAAATATAAAAAAGAGAGTCTGATCCACTAACGCTTTCGCTATGCATGAATTTCGAGAAAGGGTCGGACTACAAGAGTCTATTATACGCAATCTCATCTTACATTTCTGCGAAAAGTTATTTCCACGGCTTAAACCCCTGACCTCCTGATCACATAATGACAACTTTATCTGTTACTTCAAGGCTCTCCTTCATCATACTAATAAATGGAAGACTCAAATACTCAGAGATGGAGCCAGCCTAGTAATAAGGGTCATGCGGAGCCAGTCCTATGGTAGGAGGTTCATCAGAACCCACTTCGACCGAAAAATATATCATTTGTATATGATTAAAATTATTTTTATATATTTATAGTAGGTGTTGAACTCTTTTTGGCTATATTTTCTTCAAATATTGAACCCCTTAATTGAAATTTTGACTTCGCCTCTGATAGAGGTTTCGTTCGCACCCTTTTCGACAAAAACTTGTATTATAAATACATGATTAAAATAATTTTTATGTATATATTGTAGATGTTGAACCTTTACAATAAATTTTTCTTTAAATTTTGAACCCCTTAACAAAAATTTCGGCTCCGCCTCTTCTGAAATTTACTTTTAAGTTTGGAAAACAACACAAATTGCTACAAATTGTTTGATGGATAGATATTATTCTTCCACCATTCTTTGCATTAATAATTATTCTATGTATAATGACTTAGTTGACCACTTGACCTTAACATGTGATTCATATATAATTTCTAGAATATGAGTTGATAAAAGCACCGATTAATTCCTTGTTCTAGAGAGAACAATCATTACTAATATTTTGTGTGGTCCTAGAAAGAATGCTTTTTTTTTTCACTCAAAATGCTATTCTTTTATTTTCCACTAATGTATACCTTTTATTTTATGAAGAAAAAAAAAACTGAAGTGTTATTATCACACATAATAATGGGAAATCATTTCTATTTGTTGGTCTAAGGAATCAATACCCTTATTTATCCTTTATATATATATATAACAACAACAACAAATTCAGTGTAATCCCACACAGTGGGGTCTGAGGGGAATAAAATGTACGTAGTCTATACCACTACCTTCGGAGAGGTAGAAAGATTGTTTCCGATAGACCCCCAGCTCAATACAAAGAATAATAAACAAATGCATAATAAAGAATGCAACAAGATATATATATATATATATATATATACTCAAAACATCTTTTACCATAATACACTATACAAGTCGTTCGATAGTATTAAGGGTTAATTTGGTAAGGGATAAGGGATAATTTCAGGATTTATTTTAGGATGAGTTTATTTCACGTTTGATTGGGATAAAGTCGCGGAATAACTTATTCTGTAATTGTAGTGTTATTTTTATCTCATATATATGAAGGGTGGAATAACAATCTCGGGATATGATAAATTAGTATCGGAAAAAAGGTCATATATACCCCCGTATTATTGAAAACGGTACGTAAATACCCTCTATTATACTTTTGGACTATTTGTACCCTTGTCGTCTAACTTTGGGTATGCTCAAACTATTGAAAATGATACGTATATACTCTTCAGTTAGACGATGCGCACCACATGTCCTCATTCAAAAGAAATTAGCCTATTGTCTCTTAGCAATTTATTCTCTGACTTGCTTGGGAAATATTCTACGGCTGGAGTTGGAAGCGAGTTTTGCCCGCTATTAAAAATGGATAGATTTTGTATGTCTTTTAATGTCAAGTCTCATTCCACTATCTTAAAGTTCAAGAACCTTCTCCACTATCTTATTATAAAGTTACGAAGAATATGGATTATGGATTAGGGCAGAAGGATAGTTAGATATAGTTGAAATTCGCCTCGTTTAATTTTTTTTAATAGTAATTATATTATGAGATAGTATTTCTCTTACCGTTTCTTATCTTTTGAGTTTGGTTATTAGTTGTCGTTATGTATCGGACAGAATAAAGCAAACCACAAGCAGAAAGAAAATAAAAACACACAAATTGATATGAAAATCCTTGCGGGAAAAAACACGGACAGAGGCAGAGAAGGTTTCACTATAATGGAGAGAGAGTACAATGTGGAGACGAATTGTCTCAATGACATAATTTTTTGAATACCCAAAACAACCCACTAAATACACTTATATAATACGTGCATACAAATAAGCCCGATCCCTATACTACCACCACATACTCCACTGAAAATCACTAACATGGGTCGCACCGCGAAACTTTCAGAGTCGGATCAACAAAATTCGGGTTACAACTCTAACAAGTTGTGATTTTTACACTTCGATTATTATTGTATCTTGTTAGAACTACTGTTTAGGATAAGGGTGTCAAACGGGCCGGGCTGACCCGGCCCGACCCTGCCCGACCCGGCCCTATTAGCTAACCCGGCCCGGTTTGACCCGGCCCGGTTTGACCCGGCCCGGTAAGCCCTAGGGCTTAAGGGTTCCGGGTCCCGGGCCGGTAAGCCCTAGGGCTTAAGGGTTCCGGGTCCCGGGCCGGGTTTTTTTTTAAAATGGGCCCGGTTAACCCGGCCCGGACCAAGCCCGGTCCAGGCCCGCCGGTTAACCGGCCCGGAATATAAAAAAAAATAAAAAAAAAAATAATTTTGGGCCAACTAGCCGTTGGCCCAACGGCTATATAGCCGTTTTTGGGTCCAAACGGCTAGTTTGGGCCCATTTAATTAAAAAAAAAAAAAAAAAACTTTAAAAAATATATTTTAATCCCCAAAAAAAATCTATAAATACCCTACAACTTCAAATCATTTTTCACACAATTTTTCACTCTCTCAAATCTCATTCTCTCTCAAATCTCAATTCTCAATTCTCTAATATTCAATATATTTAATTTCTTAAAGTGTTCACTTTAATTTTTTAATTTTCGTTTACAAAGTACGAGCGGAAGTTTCCAAAGTCGCAATCTTCGGATACTTCCAAAATTTGGTATTGTCGTTCCATCTCTTACGTTTAATTTTTATTTATTGTATTAATTGTTTATTATTTAATTTTATTATATTTGTGTATTTTGAATATTTTTAGTTTAATTTAATTTATATTATGGATAAATTAAAAAACCTCGCTGCTAAAGGTGTTAAAATTTTTTGTCCCGGAAGCGGTAGTGGTAGTAAAAAGCGAATTACTAGTGGTAGAGGTAGTTCAAGTAAAAGATATATCCGTGTGCCTTCGCCTCCGGTACCGCTTGGTACACCTTTTGAGGAAGAAATAGGTGTAGGTGCTCACGATATGGATTATGTAGAAGCTCAGGAAAATTATGGTATAGAAGAAGAAAATGAAGTAGATGCAGTTAATTTAGACGAAGATAATGAAAATATTGCTGAAACACCCGCAGTAGGAGATGCTAACGTTAGATCTGAATCAATTAATCTCCCTTCCCGTCCTCCCAGTGCCCCAAAACCTCGTAAAAGAACTAGTATTGCATGGCAATTTTTTGAACGTATATCAGATATTGAGGTGCAGTGCAATATTTGTCAACAAATATATAAGCATAGAAGTGGAGGCAAGCAAGGGGGTACGGGGACGTTAATGAGACATATAGATGAAGATCACAAAAGAGAGTTAAATATTGCAAAAGGTGGTGGGGATGTTGGTGGGTCAACGCAAACTAGAATGGACCCAACAACCGGTCAAGTAGCGAAAAAGTATAATAAATTGAGGGACAGGGAAGAAATAGCTAAAATGGTAGCTGTGGGTTGTTTGCCTTTTAGTTTTCCTTCTTCTGATACTTTTATTCGTTATATACAAGCAATTTATAATCCTATGTTTAATGGTATTCCTAGAACTACTTGTCGGTCTGATATTTTTAGACTCCATTCACAATATTGTTTTTATTTATCAACATTGTTAAAAAATATTCAATGTAGATTGTCCCTAACTTCTGATCTTGGTCGTGCTGTAAATAAAAATGATTATTTAACCGTTACTTGTCATTGGATGGATAGTAATTTCGTGATGCAAAAACGTATTCTTGCTTTTTTATATGATGAAGATCGTAAACATACTGGACAATTTATTGCTGATTCTATTGTTAAAATTGCCGGATACTATGGTATAGAAAATAAAATTTTATGTATTGCTTTTGATAATGCTTCTAACAACAAGACTGCTATAACAAAAATAAAATCTACGCTATCTCCGTCCTTGCCTGAAATTTTTCATATTAAGTGTGCATGTCATATATATAATTTAATTGTAAAAGATGGTCTTGAGTTTTTTGAGCTTTATATTGAAAAAATTCGTCTTGCCGTTGGTTTTATTCAAGGAAATAATCGTAGATCGAGAATTAGAGAATTTAAAGTTAAATGTCAAGAAAATGGACTTACACCGATTTTGATGCCTGAGGAAATTGATACTAGATGGAATTCTACGTATGAATTTTTAAAAACTTGTTATAAATATAGAATTCCTATTACACTAGCTTTTAACCAACATTGCGGTTCATTTGCTGATTCTGCTGATTGCATGCTACATAATTCTGATTGGGTTATAATTAATGATCTTGTTATGTTTTTAGAAAAATTTTATGTAGCTACGGTTGAATTTTCCGGTGCTTACTATCCTACTGTTTGTAATATTTTGGCATATATAGCCGATATTTCTGGTTTGCTCCAACAATATAAAAATAAAGAAGGTTATAAAGAAGCTGTTGGCGCCATGTTTACAAAATTTAAAAAATATTTTTTTCCGATTCCCCCTATTTACTTGGTTGGTGCTATGCTAAATCCGTGCATGAAATATAATAATATGTGTCACTTTAGTACTCTTATTTATACTAACTTAGAAATAAATACTAACCATGATTCTGAACAAGTACAGCCTGATTTGTGGACGGCTACGGCTGATGCAAAAGATTATATAGAAAAATTATATAATCACTATGCTGATTTATTTGATTCAGTCGTACCTACAAATATCACTCCAACTGTCGCTCCTCATCCTCCCGAGGAGCCATCATCTTCTAAAAGGCCGGCACATAGTGGTTTTTCTGATTCGTTTTATGATTTAAATTGTTGGAACAGTGTTGATGAGAGAACTTACACATCAACTTATCGGGAAGAGCTGAAATATTATCTTCGGACGGCACCAGAGGATCGCAGACGACGGATCAACACGCTGGATTGGTGGAGGAATAATGAATCACAATATCCTGTGCTTTCAAGATTAGCTAGAGATATCTTGAATGTTCCAATGTCAACCGTTGCATCAGAGAGCGCCTTCAGTCAGGGACGACAACAGCTTGGAGACAACCGACACTCATTGGGAAGCAATGCAATGAATGTTCTAGTTTACCTCAGAGATTGGATTAGAGCGGAAAGAAGAAACCAAGGAATGGAACCGGAGCCGAGCGACGAGCTGAAACTAGAAGAAATTATGACTTCACGGGAGAACTCAGCAGAATCAAGTCCAATGCATGGTTTTGCCCCTGTTGACTTTGATTATCCTATGCAAGTTCCCATTAATATTAACATGAATGAGTTGAAAAAAATGATGCATAATTTATAGATTTTTCATTCATGCAAATTATAAATTTTGGATCATTTTGCAATCAATAAAATTCCCCAAATTCATTCAGTCCTTAGTCGTTGTTTTTTATTTTTTTTTGAATAAATTTTGAATATTTGTGCATATATCTTCTATAGAAGTGTATATTTAACGTATACATGTGTATATGTTTTATAAATTAGTATATAAGTATATCTATACATATTGTAATGTATATATAATGTAGTATATTTTATGAGTAGTAGTATATATACATTTAATGGTGCGTATACACGTGTATATATCTTCTATAGAAGTGTATATTTAATGTATACATGTGTATATGTTTTATAAATTAGACAACTAGTATATAACTATACAAATATATATTGTAATGTATATACATTATAGTATATTTCATTTAAAGTATTACATATACATAGAATAGAGTGTATATATTTGAATGGATCTTCTATAGACGTGTATATTTAACGTATACATGTGTATATATTTTATAAATTAGTATATAACTATACAAATATATATTGTAATGTATATATATTGCATATATCTCATTTAAAGTATTACATATACATAGAATAGAGTGTATATATGTGAATAGATCTTCTATAGACGTGTATATTTAACGTATACATTACTTTATGTTTTATAAATTAGTATATATATTGTAGTATATACTTTTTTTAAAGTAGTACATATATATTGAATGGTGCGTATATATGTGTATATATCTTCTATAGACGTATATCTTTAAAGTATACAAGTGTATATGTTTTATAAATTAGTATGTAACTATATATATATACATATTATTGTATATATATATATATGTATATCACTATATTGTAGTATATATTTTATTTAAAGTAGTACATATATATTGAATGGTGCATATATATGTGTATATATCTTCTAAAGTAGTATATATTTAACGTATACATGTGTATATGTTTTATAAATTAGTATATATATATATTGTAGTGTGTATATATATATATATTATACTATTATAGAAAATGTTTTATTTAAAGTAGTACGTATAGTCATAAATAATTATATATTGAATGGTACGTATATATGTGCATATATCTTCTATAGAAGTGTATATTTAACGTATACATGTGTATATGTTTTATAAATTAGTATATAAGTATATCTATACATATTGTAATGTATATATAATGTAGTATATTTTATAAGTAGTAGTATATATACATTTAATGGTGCGTATACACGTGTATATATCTTCTATAGAAGTGTATATTTAATGTATACATGCGTATATGTTTTATAAATTAGTATATAACTATACAAATATATATTGTAATGTATATACATTATAGTATATTTCATTTAAAGTATTACATATACATAGAATAGAGTGTATATATGTGAATGGATCTTCTATAGACGTGTATATTTAACGTATACATGTGTATATATTTTATAAATTAGTATATAACTATACAAATATATATTGTAATGTATATATATTGCATATATCTCATTTAAAGTATTACATATACATAGAATAGAGTGTATATATGTGAATAGATCTTCTATAGACGTGTATATTTAACGTATACATTACTTTATGTTTTATAAATTAGTATATATATTGTAGTATATACTTTTTTTAAAGTAGTACATATCTTTTGAATGGTGCGTATATATGTGTATATATCTTCTATAGACGTATATCTTTAAAGTATACAAGTGTATATGTTTTATAAATTAGTATGTAACTATATATATATACATATTATTGTATATATATATATATGTATATCACTATATTGTAGTATATATTTTATTTAAAGTAGTACATATATATTGAATGGTGCATATATATGTGTATATATCTTCTAAAGTAGTATATATTTAACGTATACATGTGTATATGTTTTATAAATTAGTATATATATATATTGTAGTGTATATATATATATATTATACTATTATAACAAATGTTTTATTTAAAGTAGTACGTATAGTCATATATAATTATATATTGAATGGTACGTATATATGTGTAATTGTTTATACTTTATATATTTTTTTAAAAATATATGTTGTATATTGGAGTGTATATAGTGTATATTGGATTTTTTATTTATTTTTTAAACGGGTTTGACCGGTTTTTAACCGGGTTTGACCGGGTTTGACCGGGTTTGACCGGGTCTTGGTGGGTTTGACCGGATTGAGTTTAGTGGGCCGGGTCCGGGTGGGTTTTAATTTTTTTACTGTTTGGCCCGGCCCGGCCCGGTTAACGCCAAACCCGGCCCGGAACCGGCCCGGAACCCGGGTAAAATGGGAGGGCCGGTTCCGGGTTGGCCCGGCCCGGCCCGTTAGACACCCCTAGTTTAGGATAATATGTCAAGTTGTCTATAGTATTTTGTCATTTTCATTATTTCTTTTTATATTCTGCTTCACATTGTTTTGTTTGAGGCCCCAAGCATCTATAATAATCTCTCTATCTTTAAGACAGTTGTATGATCTACATACACTTTATTCTTTTAAAACCTTACTCTGTGTGATTACGCTGACTATATTGTTGTATAATCATTATCTTAAACAGCTCTGATCACTGTTGAAATTTCAAAAAATCCGATGGAAAATATAAATAAGAATAATTGCAGTCAACTCCAAATTATGATTACATATTTTTTCTTCGCGTTTCTTCCACTATCTTAAAAAGATTTTCTTAAAAAAAAAAATACTTAGAGACATCAATGTCAGGTAAATTGGTCATAATCATTCAACTAATATTCCATTTTATTTATTTATCATGCACTCAAGGGTGTGTTTAATTTTAGTATAGTGAAGGAAAATTTAATGTTGTCTATTGGTACAATAATTTGATCATTTTTGTTCTCTTTTTAATATTCGTGGTGTTCGAAATAGTTTGCCTGTGTATATCTCGATCGGTCAATTTCATAGAGTACTTAATTATTACATCTCACCATTACATATATCAAGAAATTTTGTCCACCAAGATCTCTAAATAAAAGATTAGAAATTGCCTAGTATTTTTTACAAACATTTTTAGTTTGAAGCAATCAAACAAGATGCTTAGTCGACACCGAGATAATTTTCTTTTGCTAAGTATCCCACATCGGAAAACGGATAGGTAATTGGTCTCCTTATATGGATTTGGGCAATCCTCTCCTCACAAGCTAGCTTTTGAGGTTGAGTTAGGCTCAAGATTCATTCTTTACATGGTATCAGAGCCAGACCCATCCCAAGTCTTTGTTCACCGATGTTGGGCCCCCATATTATATTGTTCACGATCCAGTTAACGAGGTCAGGGCGTGCGGGGGAGTGTTAAGTATCCCACATCGGAAAACGAATGGGTAACTGGTCTCCTTATATTGACTTGGGCAATCCTCCCCTCACGAGCTAACTTTTGAGGTTGAGTTAGGCCCAAGATTCATTCTTTACATCTTTCAAGTGATTTTAGGTTTATGGCTAGTCTCATTTTAGTACCTTCACTAACTATGGAGTAACTAGTAAAGTTGCTTCCGTGTGATTAGGAGGTCATGGGTTCAAGTCTTGGAAACAGCCTCTGGCAGAAATGCAAGGTAAGGCTGCATATAAAACACCCTGGTGGTGGGCCCTTCTCCGGATCCTGTGCATAACGAAAGTTTTAGTGCATCGGGTTTCCCTTTTTACTAACCATGGTTTGATAGTCGACGTGAATATGATCAAACCATCTCAAACTTATTTTAAAATCAACATGTATTATTTAAACCTTTTCGTGAATGTGTTCATTTTTAACAAGAACACCAACATACTCAATATAGTCCTACAAAGTCGATCATGAGGTCTGAAGAGGGTAAAGTATACGTAGATCTTACCTTACCTCGGAGGTAAAGAGTGATCATTTCTAACTAATGATATGAAAATATGTTGTTAATTGATGTTATTGTCATGTTACCAAACAAAATATATATATCTAAGTTGCTTTATCCAAATTGAGGTGTGTCACACCCCTTTTTCGACTCCAAAAAAGATATGTATTTTAAGGTTTGAAAGGATTTTTTTATTAAAGTGACAAAATGAAGATTGGTTCCGAAAAAAGATTGTTTTTACATTCAAAATCAGAGTCGCCACTTGGCATAATCTGGTGTGCCAAGTCACCATTGGAAAATCTTTTTCGAAACCATTTGACTCTTTAAACCGGTTTACGAACAGAGATTCCGGCTAAGGAATTCTGTTGACCGAGGGGAAGGTGTTAGGCACCCCTCGATCCCGTGGTTCGACCACGGTCGCTTGGTGGAGCGTATCGGCTAATTTGACATTACAAATGTACAAACAACATAAACACACAAAACAAGCAAACAAATAAATCACACAAAATTCAAAACAAACAAAAATAATGTTCAGTCCAAATTATACAATCCAAAATAAAAGAGGTGCTGAAATATAAAATTTATTCTATTCTAAACTAATCCTAAACTAAACTCCACCCGACGTTCCGGGCCTTGATCACGAGCCTCCTTTGCGTACATGCTACTTCAGGGCATTCCCCGGATAAATCAATACAAATCCTTCGGGGCATTCCCCAGCCAAATGAGTACAATTTAAACTTTTCGAGCAATAAAGTAGAAAGTACCATTCACGCACATATTCAAACACTCCAATAAATCGTTATTCCTAAATTTGCCTAACCGGCCTACGTTTGCCTACCAAGTTCAACATATCACAATTCTATCATGTTTAACATTATCAATACATCAAAATTAATCAATATTCATTTTCCTCCATTTTTAATCCCCACCTTAATTCATTTTTAACCACGTGATTAACCCATTTCAATACACAATCCACCAATCGAGAATAACGAAAATTCATCAATCATTCTTAGCACATCACACACCCAAATGTCACCAACAGTTCACATCAACAAACAAACCACGGTATCGAATCACACGCAATCACAATCACATAAGAATTAAATAAAAGAGAAGAAAGAATTAGACCTTAAATTTGAAGTTTTCAAACTCAATGTTATTCGAATAAAGAGAGTCCGCACCCGTAAACCTCGAGCCGAACCTTAACACCAACAATCCAACTCGACAAATAATGACCCGTTCACCGTCACTTTTCACGCCGTCACTGTTCACCGGTCACTGTTCACTGATTACTTTTTTTTTTCGTTGTTGTTCTTGTTCTTGTGAGGAAAATTATTTGGTGATTCTTGTTATTGTGGAGAAGATGATGATCAAAGAATGAGCCCCTTTTCCTCTTAGAATTTTTCTTTTATAATGGGCATGGATTTGTTATGATGTGGGAATTTTGGTGGGTCCCCCATATATTCTTTCTTTGTGGACAAGAAAAAGGAGGGGGGGATCATATGGGTAGTTAGGGTAGGTGGAAGCTTTTGATTGGGTAGGTTGTTAGGATAAGATAAATTAGTTAGAGGTATTTTATTTATTTATTTTTGTATTTTTGTGGGATATAATTATATGGGTTTGGACACATGGTAAGGTGAACTAAAAATGAATAAAATTAGACTTCGGGAGGTACAAAATTAGGTGTCTACATCATGCCCCCTTTGAATGTAAACACAAAGTGTTTTCAGACAAAGAAGTAGACAGCGAGACCAAATTTTGACCCGACCATTATTCAAAGAAAGAAACAGAAGAAAGAAGGACAACCGGGTCTTGACTTAAGACATCCCACCTACTCACATTATGAGAGGATCGAGTGACAAGTATATCAACTTTTGGAAGGAGATGGACTATACCGAGTTGGAGAGTCGAGTGAGGTTCCATCGAGGTTCCGGTCCGCGGCTCCGTCATTACATAAAAATAAATAAAAATTACAAGTTAAAACATAAATGAAATTACAAAAATCCTATCTATACAGCTTCTATTAGTTCTTGACTCGACTTTCATCACCCTGTTCTTCAGGCGGGCTCCTGACTTGCTATTTCTTTAACTTGTTGCTTGCCTTTCAATTTCTTCACCCTTTTCTCCAGGCGGGTTCCTGACTTGCTATTTCATCAACTTGTTGCCATGCTTTCAACTTTTGCACCCTGTTCTGCAGGCGGGCTCCTGACTTGCTATTTCATCAACTTGTTGCTATGCTTTCAATTTCTTCACCCTGTTCTCCAGGCGGGTTCCTGACTTGCTATTTCATTAACTTGTTGCCATGCTTTCAACTTCTGCACCCTGTTCTGCAGGCGGGCTCCTGACTTTCTATTTTTATCAACTTGTTGCTATGCATTCAATTTCTTCACCCTGTTCTGCAGGCGGGCTCCTGACTTGCTATTTCATCAACTTATTGCTATGCTTTCAATTTCTTCACCCTGTTCCGCCTTCTGCAGACGGTCTCCTGACTTGCTATTTCATCAACTTGTTGCTATGCTTTCAATTTCTTCACCCTGTTCTGCAGGCGGGCTCCTGACTTGCTATTTTTCAATCTGTTTAACTTTCAATATCTTCACCTTGTTGCTTGGTTTTCCATTTATTCGCCCTGTGCTTCGGGCATACTCCTGAAATCACATCAAAACTGAAAAGAAAATTATCCCAAATAAAGAAATGCAATTTCTATGAGTTAATTGGAATGACTCGACTAAAAGGTACGTCTTATAGGAATCCAGGGGGATGACTCGACTAAAACGTACGTCTTCTAGGAATCAAGGGAAATGAATCGACTAAAAGGTACGTCTTCTAGGAATCAAGGGAAATGACTCGACTAAAAGGTACGTCTTATAGGAATCAAAGGGGATGACTCGACTAAAAGGTACGTCTTATAGGAATCATAGGGGATGACTCGACTAAAAGTTACGTCTTATAGGGGTGAAAGGGGATGACTCGACTAAAAGGTACGTCTTATAGGAATCAAGGGAAATGACTCGACTAAAAGGTACGTTTTCTAGGAATCAAGGGGGATGACTCAACTAAAAGGTACGTCTTATAGGAATCAAAGGAGATGACTCGACTAAAAGGTACGTCTTATAGGAATCAAGGTATGACTCGACTAAAAGGTACGTCTTATAGGAATCAAAGGAGAATGACTCGACTAAAAGGTACGTCTTCTAGGAATCAAAGGGGATGACTCGACTAAAAGGTACGTCTTCTAGGGGTCAAAGGGGATAACTCGACTAAAAGGTATGTCTTATAAGAATCAAAGGGGATAACTCGACTAAAAGGTACGTCTTATAGGAATCAAGGGATGACTCGACTAAAAGGTACGTCTTATAGGAATCAAAGGGGATGACTCGACTAAAAGGTACCTCTTCTAGGAATCAAGGGAAATGACTCGACTAAAAGATACGTCTTATAGGAATCAAAGGGGATGACTCGACTAAAAGGTACGTCTTATAGGAATCAAAGGGGATAACTCGACTAAAAGGTACGTCTTATAGGAATCAAAGGGGATGACTCGACTAAAAGGTATGTATTCTAGGGGTCAAAGGGGATGACACTACTAAAAGGTACGTCTTATAGGAATCAAAGGGGATGACTCGACTAAAAGGTACGTCTTATAGGAATCAAAGGGGATGACTCGACTAAAAGGTACGTCTTATAGGAATCAAGAGAAATGACTCAACTAAAAGGTACGTCTTCTAGGAATCAAAGGGGATGACTCGACTAAAAGGTAGGTCTTATAGAAATCAAGGGAAATGACTCGACTAAAAGGTACGTCTTCTAGGAATCAAGACTTCAGTTAGGAAGTTCATTACCTAAGAAGCAAAATTCAAATTACCCAATCAAGGAAGTGTGTTTCCTTATTAATTTTGTTGGAATTATCAAAACAATGAAGTGTGTCTCCTTACCAAAGCTGCTTGAATTACCAAAACAAGGAAGTGTGTCTCCTAGAGATCTTGAATTATGAGTTTTACCATGGTTTTGATTACCAAACCTGTGCAGCAACCTTGCCTCTTGCATTTGTTGAGGTGAGAAATTACGTCCTTTGATGTTTAGGCTCTGAAATCCTTGTTCTGAATGCAACATGTATTCCTATTACATACAAAGAAAACTTGTGAGTTTAAAAACATGGTGGCTAGTTTGTGGCTTTGGCTTTTGAGGCAATTGCTCTTTTCCCCGTCACATTTAGCTTTGCTTCCAACCATTAGCATATGTCATTGACTTGTTGTATCATTGACTCAAACTCAGCTTATTACGAGTGACTCCGAAACAAACACAGTATTTCTGTTTTGTCGTGTTTCTCAAATAAACCCTTTGAACCTTGGTATTTCCATGAGTTCCCCGACTTCACTGTTGACAAAATTTCCTGCATACCCTTTCTGGGTTCACAATAATGTCTCTTTCATGTTCTAGCTTTTGTCTTGCTTTGTGCAATTAAAGAAGCTGGTAGCCAGTTTTGAAATCTTTTCTCACTTGTTTTGACACGGACTTGACTCAAAGACAAGAAACAAAAAAAAATGACAATTTTTGTTTTGATAACTGACTCAAGAAAGATAAAATTAAAATAAAGAGAAGAAAGAAAAGACAATGAATGTCCCCTTTTAAAATAAAGAAACGAAAAATTCATCTAAAAATGACAGTCAATACTAATGATTATGACATGCATTTTGGATTAAGCAGCTTGATCCTTTCATCCAAACTTTCTACCCATTGTTGTTGAGTTAATGACCTTGAAACTGAGTCACTTTCTTAGGTCAATTGCATTTAAGACCCCATCGGCTAGTGGCGCCTTGAAGGGTTTTAGCCAACAAGCTTCTTTCATTTTCTCTCGGCTCACTATCGTCTTATGGTGCCCGTGAGGGTTTTCACCAATAAGACTCTCTCATTTTTATTTCTCTCAACTTACCATCACCTTATGGTGCCCGTAAGGGTTTTCACCAATAAGACTCTCTCATTTTTATTTCTCTCTTGATTTTCTATGCTGAGGAAGACAAATAGTTCCCAAATGCATCATCATATTCCTTGCATGCTCCGCCGTAACATCCTCAAAGATTGATCTGAAGGTCTTTCTTAGGTTGTAACTTGGCTTTTGGATAAGGTTAGAAATAAAGGATGGCATGGGGCCCAAACGACACTTGAAGTGGGGTAGGACTTACAACTTTTGGAATCGACTCAAACAATGAGGATTAACTCATGCCCCAGTTTCTTTTGACTGGGTGACACTAAATTGTTTATTTGGTTGGACCGAGCCCTGAGTGGGGCAACCTACATATCTCACCCTTGAGAGAGGAGAATCAGGTCATGCGTAGTTCTGGCAGCTTATTTTGCTTGATTCTGATTTTTTTTTCTTTTTTTTTTGGAGGGGGGGGGGGATTTTTCCGACTCTATTTTTCTTCACTCTTTTTTTCTCTTTTTTTTTGACACATTTTTTTCTCTCTTCTCTTTTTTTTTTTTGAACTTTTCTGACTATTGTTTTGCTCGACATTTTTTCTTCGAGCTTTGCTGACTATATTGATTCCAAAAGAGGTGTATGAAAGAAAATAAAATTAAAGCTCAAATGGGGTAAACAAAGGATGACACGATGTTTGGATGGCAGAATGAAATGCCTTCGTCATATCAATCTTTGAAAATGCAAGTACATATCATGCAATATGAAAGTGCACGATCAAGATCACTTATGAAATATTTTAGAACACTAACTTGCCCCGAGCATGTGTGTCACTTCTTTTCTACACTTGCCCAGCATACAACTCCACTTTGTTGTACATTCCTCATGCTGAAGGACTCATGACTTCGTGGAGCTAATTTTCTTCCTGTTACTCTTGATAGTATCACGTAGACACTGTTTGACCTAATTAAGACATGTCTTTCAATTGATGACCAAGTTATTCTCACGATTTTCAAAATAATAGCCTTAATTTTCAAAGAAGGTTTCAACTTGATCACCAAATGCTCCAGCACTCTATCTATTTCCTCAGATACTCTCTTTTTCTAACTTTAATCCTCTGATTCAATGTTCATTCTTAAACTGGATGTTAAGATCTAGCTGTAAATTTCACTAGCATATCATATCACTAGAGTCAACATAAAATGTACTATGTAAAAAAAAAACACATATTTAAAACACAAAGAAAAAGGGGACACTCTATTTAATAAAAATGAAAGATAGAAGGGTTTGAACATAAACGACAAAGGGACAAAACAAAATAAATCCCGAACTACAATCCTGAAATAATTCGGAGAACAGAAAATAAAACAAAACAAACTACCAAACCCCTTCCTGGTAAGTAGAGGGGTGACTTCTCCATTGCTTAGCCTGACATCTTAGCCACTGGCTTGCATATCAACATGACTGGAGCTTCCACCACTTTCAGACACATTTTCTTCAATAAATAAGCTCTGGATCTCCATGCTTAACTCATTGCCTCCCACAGATTGTGCAGTACCGCGTGCTGGTGAAGAACTCTGTGGGATGGTCGAAGGGCCAATGTTTTGCACCACAATCAATTTATCTTGAATTATCTTTTCTATTTCTCTTTTCAAAGTGCGACAATCTTCAGTACTATGACCCTGAACATCAGAATGATATGCACATCGCACATTAGGATCAAAGCTTCTTGAATGCGGGTCAGGAGTATACCCAAGGAGAAGAGTGATCATGCCCTGCTGTACCAATCTCTGGAATAAACTGGCGTAGGATTCCCTAATAGGAGTGAAATTATATTTTTCCTTCCTCCTCTTTGCGAACTCTGGCCTCGGATGAAATTTGGATTTAGAGGTCCCTTGGTAAATTTGTGGGGGTCGAGGACGATGTTGAGGGACAGGGGCATGCTATTGTGGATAAGAAGATGGATGAGCATACAATTGTGCATTGTTCACAGGATATCGAGGAAGTGGAATGGGATTTCTTGGATTTCGGAGAAAGAAACCTTGTTGTAAGTGGTTATGTGGATCTGATATGTAAGCTCTGTAGACACCTAATTTTGTCCCTCCCGAAGTCTAATTATATTCATTTTTAGTTCACCTTACCATGTGTCCAACCCCATGTAATTATATCCCACAAAAATACAAAAAAAAAAAAAAAAATACCTCTAACTAATTTATCTTATCCTAACAACCTACTCAATCAAAAGCTTCCACCTACCCTAACTACCAATATGATCCCCCCCTCCTTTTTCTTGTCCACAAAGAAAGAATATATGGGGGATCCACCAAAATTCCCACATCAGAACAAATCAATGCCCATTATAAAAGAAAAATTCTAAGAGGAAAAGCGGCTCATTCTTTGATCATCATTTTCTCCACAATAACAAGAATCACCAAATAATCTTTCCTCACAAGAACAAGAACAACAACGAAAAAAAAAAAAAAAGTAATCGGTGAACAGTAATCGGTGAACAGTGACCGGTGAACAGTGACCGCGTGAAAAGTGACGGTAAACGGGTCATTATTTGTCGAGTTGGATTGTTGGTGTTAAGGTTCGGCTCGAGGTTTCCGTGTGCGGACTCTCTTTATTCGAATAACATTGAGTTTGAAAGCTTCAAATTTAAGGTCCAACTCTATCTCTTCTAATTTTACTTTACTATACGTGTTTGATTTGCCTGATGTGTGGTTGAATTTTGGTGACATTAATTTGGTGTTCGATTTCATTGAATAGATGGTTGTGGATTGTTGAGATGACTGTCTTGAATCGTTGGAATTTGGTATAAAAAATGGAATGTGGGGTTGGATGGTAGGAATTGATAAAGAATGAATATTGTTTTGATTTATTGTCGTTGGTTATTTTGAAGCAAATACGAGTGTTTGATTGGGTAGTATCATGATGCGCCGATTGGTTTAGGCAAACGTAGTTTGGGTAGGCAAAGTTTATAATTTGTGATTTTATTGAACGTTTAAAATATTGTTTGAATGATTGAAATTTGGGTGAATGATTTGGTTTTCTCATATTGAAAAAATGTATTTATTTAGCCGGGGAATGCCCCGAGATCACTTGTATTTATTCACCGGGGAATGCCCCGACGTATCATGTTGGCGAAAAATGATCGTGATGAAGGCCCGCAGCGTCGGATAAGGCATTGGAGCTTAATCTAGAATTAGTTTAGACTAGGATTTATATTTTTGTATCTTTCTATTTTTGGACTGTATAATTGGACTGGACTTTACATTTTTGGATTATTTTATTTTGTTTGATTATTTTTGCATGCCTCTTGTGTGGTTTATACATTTCGTAATGCCAAAATAGTTGATACACTCTACCAAGCGACCGTGGTTGAACCACGAGATCGAGAGGTGCCTAACACTTTCCCCTCGGTCAACAGAATTCCTTAGCCGGAGTCTCCGTTCACAAACCAGTTTAAAGAGTCAAATGGTTTTGAAAAGGATTTTCCAATGGTGACTTGGCACACCAGATTATGCCAAGTGGCGACTCTGAATAAAAAATGTAAATAATCCATTTTCAAAACAAATTTTCATCTTTGTCACTTTAATAATAAAAACCCTTTCGAAACTTACAATACATTAATTTTTGGAGTCGAAAAAGGGATGTGACAAGCTCGGTATTGAGGCTGACGGTATTGGTGGGTTGAACCTCTCAAACTCTGCTTTGGCCCTGTCATGACAATAGGTGCGTTTTCCTTCTTCTTTCCTTCAGTTTCCCTTGGTTGATTGCAATGTCGTCCCGAATGTTTCACAGAATCCTTCTGTCCATCAGGCTCCCCAAATTTTGATGTCTCAAAGCTGGGAGGAAGGTTAACACTTGAAGACACGCCCCAGTTTTTATATGAAACATCTTCATAGCCCATAAGTCCAGGGGAATTTTTCATATCATTTTCTACACTCTTCACTTTCCCAACCATTTTCTCTGGCTCTTTTGGCATGCTAGGCTTCTTAGTAAGAAATTTTGGCGGTTCACTTAACTTAACTGTAGGCTCAAGAGTATACCAATGATCATCAACAGTATTGAACGTGGAGTCACTAGTGGACTGAGAAATCACAATCATTGGATTGATAGACAAAGTGGAAGCCTTAGTAGAAGGTTGAGCAACAAAAGCACAGACGGTATGTGGTGCTGTGAATGTGGTAGACTTATACTGAGGAGATAAAGAAAGAGTGGTGGAAGTATTGAGGTGCATTTGACGTGGAATGGATTCTGAGGCATGCTGTGGTGCATCAACAACAGTAGGAAACTGACTTTGCGATTTTGGTGGAAGACTCAAGGCATTTGCAGGGTCAAAAGTAGGGAACGGAGGTGGAGGCAGCCCACTGGCCCAAGCTCGGTACATTTCCATCATTTGTTGTCTCAGTCTCAAATTCTCTTCCTTTAAACTCTCAATTTCCCGACTCTTTGTTTCATCCAGGATGTCACTCTCTATATCCTTGTTGGACACAACTAACCCTTCCTTGGATTTGGTGTGATATGGAGGACCAGCCAAGAAACCACAAACCAACCACCTTAAACTAACTGAACAAGAGGTAACAAGTATGTTAGAGTTCAACATTTTTTTTTTCTTCAAAACCTCTTCTTCTTTTTTTCTTGAAGAAAAATCACCGAACCCTAGAAGGGCGCCTACGTATCTCACCCCCGAAAGGGGAGAATCAGGTGTGCGTAGTTCGTGAAGTTTTGCCAAAATGGTCAATTAAAATCTTCTTCTTTTTTTCTTGAAACTTTAAAAAGAAAAAAAAAAACAAATTATCAAAAGAATTGACGAAAATCTTTTTGCATTTTTTAGGTTTAAACTCCCTATACAAAAATGGAATCTATGATTACCAAAGAAGAATCTTTTTGGGTTTTCGATTTAGAATTTCATAGGAAAATGAAACTTGAAACTATTAAAGAAAAATCTTTTTGTAGTTTTCTTTTAGAGATGTATATGAAACACCTACTCTAAGTGAAGAGTGAAGAAAATCTTTTTTGAATTTTTGAAATAAGATCCCCGAACCTAAAATAGGTTGCCTACGTATCTCACTCCCGAGAGAGGAGAATCAAGGGTGCGTAGTTCGTCCAGATTGGACACTTAACGATTAGCTAATAAATTGACCCTAACTTAAGAGACAACCAAAAACAAACGAATGTAAACTTTTTTGTTTTTCAACTAAGACTGACACCACCAATTATAAAAAAAATCTTTTTGGTATTTTGTTTTTGATAAATAAGTAGAAAAGGCAAACAAAACCCTTTTTTTTCATTTTTTTTTTGTTGAACTTACGGTACTTTGAGAAGATAAATGCAAAACGTAAAAAAAAAATCTTTTTGAGTTTTGGATCGTGAAGAACAAGAGCCATAAAGAACTCTAAAATAAACTACGACACCCCTTTTGATTCATTCTTTTCGACTCACTTTTTTTTTCACACTTTACTTCTAACACATGTTTTCCCCAAATCGGTCCGTCAAATGACCACGTAACTCTCAAAGATGCAACATTTAGCACGTAGGGATGCTTTAAAGGTGAGTCTCCTACAAAGGACCGTGTGGGCCCCGCTAGGTCTCAATATGATGCACATAAGAATGAACTAAAGGCTGACCTACGTTGTGGTTTACTAACAAGGCCGTTCGGGGGAGCATATGGTAGATAGTGGCTGCTTTGCTTTCCACCTACTCCATACATCCAACGGCTCCCCCCCTAAAATAAAGGTGACTCAACTAGAGTTCGTGCGCACGACGTGCGCTCCGAGACTTGTTGCGGAAAAAATTGACTCGGGTTACGCAAATGATGCCAGATATAAAGCGGTAACACATAGGATAAATACTGTAAACAAAAAGCACGAAAACGCACAAAAGTGAAAACACAAACCAAAAATCACAAACAATGCTTATACACTCGTAATGCCAAACAAAGCCGATACGACTCCAAAAAAGCTCGGATTCTGAAATAGTTCCCCAGCAGAGTCGCCAGAGCTGTCACACCCCTTTTTCGACTCCAAAAAAGATATGTATTTTAAGGTTTGAAAGAGTTTTTTTATTAAAGTGACAAAATGAAGATTGGTTCCGAAAAAAGATTGTTTTTACATTCAAAATCAGAGTCGCCACTTGGCATAATCTGGTGTGCCAAGTCACCATTGGAAAATCTTTTTCGAAACCATTTGACTCTTTAAACCGGTTTACGAACAGAGATTCCGGCTAAGGAATTCTGTTGACCGAGGGGAAGGTGTTAGGTACCCCTTGATCCCGTGGTTCGACCACGGTCGCTTGGTGGAGCGTATCGGCTAATTTGACATTACAAATGTACAAACCACATAAACACACAAAACAAGCAAATAAATCACACAAAATTCAAAACAAACAAAAATAATGTTCAGTCCAAATTATACAATCCAAAATAAAAGAGGTGCTGAAATATAAAACCTATTCTATTCTAAACTAATCCTAAACTAAACTCCACCCGACGTTCCGGGCCTTGATCACGAGCCTCCTTTGCGTACATGCTATTTTAGGGCATTCCCCGAATAAATCAATACAAATCCTTCGGGGCATTCCCCGGACAAATGAGTACAATTTAAACTTTTCGGGCAATAAAGTAGAAAGTACCATTAACGCACATATTCAAACACTCCAATAAATCGTTATTCCTAAATTTGCCTAACCGGCCTACGTTTGCCTACCAAGTTCAACATATCACAATTCTATCATGTTTAACATTATCAATACATCAAAATTAATCAATATTCATTTTCCTCCATTTTTAATCCCCACCTTAATTCATTTTTAACCACGTGATTAACCCATTTCAATACACAATCCACCAATCGAGAATAACGAAAATTCACCAATCATGCTTAGCACATCACACACCCAAATGTCACCTACAGTTCACATCAACAAACAAACCACGGTATCGAATCACACGCAATCACAATCACATAAGAATTAAATAAAAGAGAAGAAAGAATTGGACCTTAAATTTGAAGCTTTCAAACTCAATGTTATTCGAATAAAGAGAGTCCGCACCCGGAAACCTCGAGCCGAACCTTAACACCAACAATCCAACTCGACAAATAATGACCCGTTCACCGTCACTTTTCACGCCGTCACTGTTCACCGGTTACTCTTTTTTTTTTTTTTTTTCGTTGTTGTTCTTGTTCTTGTTCTTGTGAGGAAAATTATTTGGTGATTCTTGTTATTGTGGAGAAGATGATGATCAAAGAATGAGTCCATTTTCCTCTTAGAATTTTTCTTTTATAATGGGCATGGATTTGTTATGATGTGGAAATTTTAGTGGGTCCCCCATATATTCTTTCTTTGCGGACAAGAAAAAGGAGGGGGGGATCATATGGGTAGTTAGGATAGGTGGAAGCTTTTGATTGGGTAGGTTGTTAGGATAAAATAAATTAGTTAGAGGTATTTTTTTTGTTTATTTTTGTATTTTTGTGGGATATAATTACATGGGGTTGGACACATGGTAAGGTGAACTAAAAATGAATAAAATTGGACTTCGGGAGGTACAAAATTAGGTGTCTACAAGGTGAAGAAACACTATGAATCCACTATGATAAGAATGGAAGATCCAAAAGGAATGGCAGAAATTGGGCCAAGAAGGCCCAAGATATATGGGCCAAGAAGGTCCAGTCCATCTAAAGGCCCAAGATATACAAACACTCGCGGATCAAATGAGTGACCCTATTCAATATTTAAACCAAATCAAAAATCCAATAAATGATATAACGATTTGGATTTTTAGGAAAAATAAAATAAACATACACCTTTAACTTGTCATATTTACATACAAATTTTCACACTTACAAAGTAATCATAAAAATTTCAACTAATTATGTATCTTCATTGAATATATCAGAAGCTAACTATGTATATCGACGGACCCAAATTCGAAAAAAATATATCGGGAGCTAATTATGTATCTTTGAAAAGAAAAAAGTTTATCTTCACTGGATGTATTATGGTATATCGACAAACCCAAAATCAGAAAATATATCTCGAGAGCTAATTATGTATCTTTACAAAGGAAATGTATCTTCGTTGGATGTATCGGGAGCTAATTATGCATCTCGCAAACCCAAAATCAAATTTTTCAGTAATTACGTAAAATGTCAGAATTTTTGTAATTAAACTCTAAACCGTCTGGATTTATGTTGTTAGAAGAAAAGAGAAAAGTGGGAAGAGATGAAAAAAGTAGAGAAATTGAACTAACCAACAAAAACAAACCATAGAAAGCTAGTAAGAGAAAGCCTTGAAATGCTGCTTTTGCAGTAAGATTAGTTGTGGGTGGATGGGTTGAGGGCCTCAGTGTGTGTGTTGGATTTGGGGTCGGTGGCAGAGCCAGAATTTTTATTGAGGGAGTTCAGAAGTAAATATACGAACTAGTCGAAGGAGGTTCAACATCTATTATATATGCATAAAAAATATTTTTAACTACTTAAAGTTAATATAAAAATAATATAATTTTCCATCAAAGGAAATTCGAATGAACCCCTGAAACAAAGATGGCTCCGCCACTATTTAGGGTTGGATAGGGTGGGGAGCTTGAACTTTAAGCCATAATGGGCTCCTTATGACAGTTAAAATGCACAATAAAGCAACACCAACAACCATGAAGAAGTATGGTGTGGAATAGTATACCTGCATTCTTAATCAGAGTTTTTGAATTTAGATTTTGAGAACGAAATCTTATGTGATGCGACGGAGTGCTAGAGCCTGTCGTAATAATCACTCTCTATGATGTTTCAGGTTACTGAGACCTGAGAGGTCCGAACACCACATAGTTTTAAAGTCACGTATATAAAGACCATGAGAAGGTATTATGGAAGGATATATAAAGAATTTTTTCACTCATAACTAGAGGTTTCGAGTTTGAATCATAGAATCAGAATTCCTTTTGATACAGAACGCTATAACACCTACTATAATAAACATTTTACAGCCTGAATTCAAATTAATCAGATCTGTGAGCTTCAAGACACCATATAGTTTTAAGAATATATATATAAATTAAAGATCTTAATAAGGTGGGATGGAAAGGTAAAGATATATACTTCAATCTTTAATCAAGGTCTCGAGTTCGAGTTCAAGAAACAACATCCCCTTTACCCATGAGGTCTAAAACCTACTATAAGGAGTTTTCTAAGCCACGAATTTAAATTAATTGAACCAGTAAATTTTGATCACCAAATCACAAGTCAGTTTGACAAACGATGAGAGTTGTAGAGGCTAAAGGACTACTCGAGTACTTAAACAAACCATTGGTTAGCCCGACTACACGCACCAAGAGACTGGAGAGCAGCGGTGAAGTTAGAATTTTCAAAATATAAAGGAGTAATCAATCAAGAAAATCAACATCAACTATGTACGCATAAATATATTTTAACTTTATATTATATAATATAATATTTCAGCGAGATTTGGATGAACCGTTCGTGACCCTACCAATGAGAGACTATATGTGTTAGCAGTGCCACCTTTGATTCAGGAGTTCATCCGAACTTACTTCGATGAAAAATTATACTATTTTTACATTGTCAATTTTTTTTTTTATGTATATATAGTAGATGTTGAACCCCTTCGACTAGTTCGCATGTTCATTTTTAAACTCCCTCAATAAATTTCGTGCTCGACCCTCTGTGTGGGGTTGGGGTTTTGAACCCTAATGGGTCCCTTGACTCATTTCTTCATGATAGGTCATAAGTAGTAAGACCAAGTGTCTCCCAGCTAGGATCCAATAAATTTGGCTTCTTCTTTTCTTTTTATATTCAACAATGATACTCATCAAGAATTCATTAAAAATTATTAATATAGTATAGTCTAAAATATCTATAAGTTACATAAAACATAAAAAAGAGGATAATTTAGTGAAAGTTATCCCAACAAGGGACAATCAGATAATTTTTAACTTTTTTCTTTATTCGTCAGGTGTTCGATGTCCATAGGCCTAAATTCTGATTAATCTGAATCTACATCAAGAAAAAATCACTAAAAAGGGAAGCGCATCCATCCACTACACTGATAGAAAGTATCTCATTCGTCTCACTACACTCATTGATGATTGAAGTACCTGGGGTCGTTTGGTTGGGAAGAGTTATCCAGAAATAATTAATTTTGGGATTAGTTATCCCACCGTGTATATGGGATAACTTATCTCATCACTATGATGTAAATGATGAGATAAGTAATCTCGGTACTAACTAATACCTCACTTCAATTATGGGATAAAATAGTTTTTTATTTTATCCCAAAACTATTTATTCCTTATACCTCACGCCAAACACCACCCTAATTAGTCAAGAATGTAATTGCAAAGTTAAATATTTGTTTAATGCCTTTCAATTCTCTCTTAAGTCTATGTGCTAATAATAACTTTTGCCTAAAATAGAAAATGACAAAGAGAAAAGAAATATATTTCATTATTCTTGTGGACTTGAAATATGAAAAATATAATAATGCACCACCAAAGCCAAAAAAGAAAGAACATAACATATATATAACTGAGACAAGGAGATAAGATTAGTAAGATTTGCAGGTTTGGCACTTTTTTTGTCAACAACAAAAATTCACAACTGTTTAATATATATATATATATATATATATTCCACTGAGATATGTTTGTGGCTTTAGTTTTGGTGCCAAATTTGGGGAAAATGCCAAACAAGTAGCAATAAATGCCAAACAACCAGAGGCTGTGCATCGGTCGGTTCGGTTTGGTTCGATTTTATGTGTTATTGGTTCGATTTATCAATTTTTTATTTTTAAATATGTAAAATCAATAACCAATCAATAAGAAATTTTCTTATCGGTTTATCGGTTTTTGGTCCTTAACGTTTCGGTTTAACCAATAAGAAAATATACATAAATAGAAATAGTAACAACTAACATAAAAAAATGAAATCTTAGTTACCGCCAAAATCTTACGCAATGCATTTTAGTTTACAAGAATCTTCAAACTTGAACTGAATGTTAGTTCGGAGAAAAACTGAATCCTAATTGTTGGAAGCTACTAAATGCTTCAAGCTTTTCAATACGATAATACTCGAACTTTATATTGTGCCTTTGTTGCCCTAAATAGGTTAATACTTTGTCAATCACTGAATTGTGAATAAGTAGTGCATATATATATATAAGTAATGTAGATATTTATATATATAACATAAATTGGGATAAAACAATAACTTAGTGTAAACCGATAACCCAATAAGCTAAACCGAAATCGAACCGTTTACCCAATAAATTTTTTTATAAAACCAATAAAAACCGTTAACCCAATTACCAATAACCCAATAACATTTTTATCGATTCAGTTTATCGATCGGTTCGATTTTTGCACACCCCTAACAACCACACAAACAATTAATTTTAAAAACTACTCTTTCTATTTTTAGAAGTAATATTTGCTTAGCTTGGATAACAATTTTCATGGAGTAAGTAAAAGATATGGTAATTTGATTTAGACTTGTTTTGTCAAAGGATAAAGCGCGTCGAGCAGGGATGAAAATCCGCCTTAGTTATCTAATGGTACTAACTAAAAAGGTCTTCATTCAACGGATAAAAATTACTCTAGAAATAACAAAATGATTTTCTCAAAGACCTCACGTCCACAAGAAGGATTGGTACTCAAATGCCGGCTCTTGCCACACCCAGTGCCGGAGCCACCTTCGCTTCAGGGGTTCATCTGAACCCCCTTCGACGAAAGGTTTTACTGTTTTTATACTATTTTTACATGATTAAAAATATTTTTTATGCATATATAATAGATGTTGAACCTCCTTCGATTAGTTCGTATATATACTTCTGAACCCCCTCAATGGATAAAAATTACTCTAGAAATAACAAAATGATTTTCTCAAAGACCTCACGTCGACAAGAAGGATTGGTACTCAAATGCCGGCTCTTGCCACATCCAGTGCCGGAGCCACCTTCGCTTCAGGGGTTCATCAGAACCCCCTTCGACGAAAAATTATATTGTTTTTATACTATTTTTACATGGTTAAAAATATTTTTTATGCATATATAATAGATGTTGAACCCCCTTCGACTAGTTCGTATATATACTTCTGAACCTCCTCAATGAAAATTCTGACTCCACCACTGTTGCCACCTACGGCTATATTATGCTCACCACTATGGCAACCCTACCTCGGACACGAACTTTTTCAAACTTTTAAAGTTGATTTTAAAGTGATTAAACTTACAAAAATTCATAAACGTCGATCATACCCTAGATATAATAATAATAATCTAAGAAAATAAAAGTAAAAATAGAAATTTTCACACTTACATATATGATAATAAAAAATTCCAAAAAAAAATTCTTCTCCTTCAAATCAAACATGGAAGAGAGATGGTAACATTATGTACACTTCATCAAATTGCATACAGAAAGCCTCTATTTATAGAAGTGAGTGTGTATTCTTTATAAAAAAGAAAAAAAAATCTAAATTGTAATTAGTTTTTATTTGTTGTTTAATTACATCATTTTCTCAACAATTTTGTTAATTAAAATCAAATAGGAAAGGGATTAGGGACCTAATTTCTCAATACCACCCTTCATAAGCCCATAAAAAATAATAAATTAAGCTTTAATGATAGCTCAAATTTAACTATTTAATTAAGCCAAATGTCATATAGGAAAATTAGGTTAAATATAACATGAAGTCAAATTAGTTTAGCACAACTTGCATGCAGTGACGGATCCGGGATTTAAGGATCGTGAGTGTTTGGGAGGTTCAAACAGACATATTAACATCCAAAACTTTAACGTTCCGCCTGAAAATCAAAGCACCCAGCTATCTTATTGGTTTTATGGGCGCTTTTTTTCATCTTATACTAATTTTTATACATTTCTTATATAATTATATCTATTCTGCGTCGAGTTTAATGGGTGCCAGAGCACCTTTTTGAACCTAGATCCGCCTCTGCTCGTATGTCACACTTCATCGATTTAGGTTACTTTTATCTCCACCTCTATCGCTTACACTAACAATGCAGACTCAAGTCTGTCTATAACGACCTCGCGTTTATCTATATATGTTTTGACTCTATAGTAAGATGTTATTATAGTGAACATATTATATCACATAATATGAAAGTTGATTACAGAGAAAACTTGGTCGTAATAGTAAATTGTTACAATACAAAAGTTTAATTTTATACATAGCTTTAAACAAAACAAACACAAACACACAAAATCTTAAATAAAATACATAAATGAATTGATTTTTGAGTAATAATGTATAATAAAGAGTCATTGTCACTTTAATTATGAAGATTAGCCAAAGCTACCAAATGTCCCTATTAGTTTTAAGTGAAAATTCTTTTAATGTGAATTAACCAAGAAAACAAGTACACTAATTAGATTCACTTGCTTGCCTAAAATTAATTTTCTACTTTATCTTTTTATGGAATAAAGTGGCTCAAACTTTTTATGGGTTTAAGAAAAAGACTCATGGCAATTTTTCCAACCATATGTAAGATTTAATTAGTTGGTTTAATGAGAATTCTACCAACCAAATTAGTGATTGGAATGTATTCTTCATTTTACAAATATTCTACATCAATTAATAAAGAGATAAGCATATATCGAGTACTCCGAACTATGATCAAAGTTGCTACGATATACTCCAACTTCACAGGGGCCTTATTACACTTCCTGAACTCAATTTTAGTGTATATTTTTTTCACCTTTTTGTGCTGACGTGACAACTTTACTTCATAAAAATGGATCCACGTCAGCCAAAAAGGTTGACAGAAGCTGTCACGTCAGCTAAAAAAATGACAAAAATAGGTCAACATTTAATTCAGGAGGATAATAGGACCCCCCCCCCCCCCCCCCCAAAAATAAAAATAAAAAATTGAAGTGTGTCGTAGCAAATTTGATCATAATTCAGGAAGGTACCAGATGTTTTACTAAGCTAATTGTTTTTGTGATGCCCCCGATGGAGGCCGAACCGACGAGGGTAGATCACATAAAAGGATTGGCAGGCTTTTAGGTTAACGTCTGACAAGCTTTTGAAAGAACGCACATGATACTTCATGTGAATATCACGTTGAAAAAAGCGAAGAAAGTGAAGAACTTTATAAGATAAATTACAAGTTCATATGATAGTACACGTGTTTATGAACTCAATGATGACGTTGTCCAAAAGACAAATTATTCATTCTAATAAAAAAAAATAAGAAATGGTTATTTAATACAAAGTTTTTCTTTGTAAGATTCTCATTATAAATTGGATTTAATGACCAACATGGGTTGTGGTGCAGTGAATGAGGCTGCTCCATCCTTAATCAGAGGTCGGGGGTTCGACCTTGGGTATGGAGAAAACTCTGTTGGGAGCGCTGCCACCTTAATGGACCCTGCAACGCGCTATCCGGATTAATCGGGGTTTCAATGCGGGTACCGAACACCAAATGGGAAACAAAAAAAAATTGGATTTAATGAATTTCAAAAGTGTTAAGTATGTACTAGATTAAGAAAAATAGTACTCCAAATCAAACAATTACAAAATCCAAATTGAATCTTATCTGATGATGTTGCACTCTTAGTCCAAAAGCACATTTAATTAAAAATAAAGAAATAAATTAATTAGTGGTGCATCTTTAGTAAGCACACAACAACAATTACAACTTTTAATTAGTGTTAATCCTTAGTGAACGCACAACAATAATATTTATTTTAAAATAACTTTTGATGTAGACACACACCAAACAGCAACGCAGTCAGAATTTTTATTAAAAATATAAAAAAATATATATATACAAAAAAGTCAAAAGAATTCAACAATTATACTATATATACGTAAAAAGTAAGTCTAATCTCATATATATATATATATATAATTTTTCGATAAACAACATTTAAATAACCCTTCTAATTGTACAAGTGTACTTAAGCATTTTCTTTATGTATTGTGCCAATAGATTCCAACATTATCACATACACTTAATTAACTAGGTGGGTTTAATTAATTCCTATTATGATATCAAACTGATAATTAATTATTTAATTTAAAATATAATCACTGTTATCCAAATCCCCTATCACCTTCAAACTGTCTCAGAAGTGCTCTCTCCATAACCACACACATATTTACAAAAAAAAAAAAAAATCGCTTGAAAATACTATATCTGCTTTTATCTAGACCCGCACTAATTTATTTTTATTATTTTAATTTAAAAGACGTCTCAACAGTTGATTTTAAACTCATTCTAATGTAATGTTTGCCCCTTTGTAATTGGCTAACATCTATATCTAAGCAAAATACAATGTGCTTAATGTGGTATTATATATATGTTTCTACATTATTATCTTCTAAAAAATACTATTGGGCCATTCTTAAAACTTTATAATAAATTATATTAGATTGTACTATAGTCTATATAATTGGACTTATTTGTGGACTTGTAGTTGGAAAGAAAGAAAAGCAGTTGAAAATCAATTATTATTTGTGGTGGCCTACATTAGTATCAGATTAGTTAAGCAACCAAATATAATTATGTTTAAAAAAATAATTAGAAAGTTAGTGGAAATAATCCCACTTCAACTAAAGATTATACTATTCAATTAATTAGTATTACCTTAGTGACATCAATGTCCAATAAATCTGTCTAAGTTTATCTGATCTTCCAATATTTTAAGACTACCTATTATTTTTTTAATAACTAATTGGGAATACATAGGATTCATTGAACAAAATTAATATGGATTATCATAAGATGGTTGGGATCCTTCCGCCCATAATTAGAGATCTCGAGTTTAAGCCTTTAGGAATAAAGAAAATATCATTGTAAATATCGATCTCCGAAATGTATAAAAATTGGTATATGATGAAAAAATACCCGTGAAATCAAGCTAAGATGATAGTTGGGTATTTAAAGCTTTGGGTGTCAAGATATGTGTTCGAACCTTTCGGACATCCACGATCCCTAAATTCTGAGTCCGCCACTGAGCGAAAATGAACAAACAATATGTGTAACGAGCGTAATCGTGACACATTTGATGGATTCCAGGGCCGACTCAATAATAATATTGGGGATCTAAGGCCAAACTTAATAGAGAGGCCTTAACTTTTCTTTTTTTTAGTTGACGCGCGCATAAATAAGTTGAATAATAATAATAACATACTGAGTGTAATTCTACGCTTGAGACGCAAGGAGGGTAGAATGTATGTGGATCTTATAGAGTAAGAATATAAACAATGTAAATTTTTAATGAAAATATATAATATAAAGTAAAATAATAAAATCTTGCGCAAAAATTTGAGAAGTTTAAATGAAGCACCGAGCGATTGCTTTAGTCGCCTTATGATCAAGCCAGACCTAATGGATTCTAAAAATGCAATTCACATTTAGCCTAAATGAATAATTAAATAATTAACAGTTAATTTATGTGCATTATGCCATGTTATATACTTTTCATAATAATGAATTAGATCCTTGCATGCAATTATTTTAATTTAAGACTTGTGGGAATCATATACTAAGTGGAAATTAATGATATCTTACCATATCATAATTAATTAAATAAGTCCTCCCAATGTACAATTAAAATATTTAATATCTAAAATTCTTATCTGCTAAGTACATGGTGTTGTTAGTCTTTAATTTGTTAAAAGTCTTGTCTTAATTCAATGAAAATATTCTTTGATTCACATTCATTGTCTCTCTCTTTTGTATTTATTTTATAAGTGACACCAAAATTGAATCTTAATTATTCCTTTTTAACTTACTTTCTCATTTTTAAATATAACAAATGATAAAAAAGAAGAATTAATTCGGATGACATATCATCACTTTGTAATTAATTTTAATATATATTGTTAACAACTTTATATTGAATTCTAAGAGTTAACAACAATTAGAACATTCAAATGGCTTCTATAAAATTTTATCTATATAAGCAAAACGAATAACTTTAAACAAAATTCATAAATTGGTTGGAGACGATTTTAGGATTTGAAGTTTACTGGTTGTTATACTACAACGATATCAAGTAATTGATTAGCTTCCACACTTTTACCTAAATATGTAATTGATTATTTATAAAAGTACTTTCAGTACTTAAAAGTATTTATCAACACGTAATATTTATCAACGATTTAAAATCAATTAAACTAAACTTACATTACGCACATCGCCTAGTGAATTTGCTTTTTAAAAAAAAAAAAAAAAAAAAAAAAATTCAACTTACAAGTTTAACCACTTTGTACAAACTCAAAATGACAATATTGATTGTTGTTATATAATATATTATATTTTGGATTAATATTATTATACTTTATTGTATACATAACTTGTACTTTAGTTGCTTAATCATCTTTGTGAGTGGGATTTGGTTTTGGATTAGGACGTCACTTGTATTATTGAAGACTAATTTAACCTAATTAGTGGTAAAAACAGTAGGAGATTAAATTATACTATATGATTACTCTATACTTTGTTGATTGTAAGATTGAAAATATATATATAAAAAAAAAAAAGACCAATTCAATTTCACATATTCTCTCATTGAACGTATCTTATGTGTTATAAAAATATCACTAACAAAGATTGCGATGAAAGAGTAAGCATTCTTTTATCTTTAATTAAAAATCTCATTTTGACACTTCAACTTAATTTTAAATTTTTTTGATATAAATTTAAATTTAATCGAATATCAATATGAATACTATATTTATAAATATTTTAGAAAAATATCCAATTGTCCTTGCCGTGTACGTTCATTTTATCAAAATGGAAGCTGACGATGAAAGGGTCCCATAATTGGTGGGACATATATAACTTTTATTTGGGTCCCACTATATCATCAATTAGTGTCCAACTGCTTTTACTTTTTTAAAAAATAAATATTTTTTTCTTTTTTTATTTTGTAAATTTTGTCATTGGGCGAAAATAGTTTTTTTTTTCTATAAAAAGAAGTATGTGCAAATTGAAGAATTTTTTTGTATAATCGTGGTGTTCGGGTCAGTTTGTGTGTATTTTAATTAATTTTACGGGATATCTGTCACCTTTCACCAACAACAGATACCAAGCAACTCTGTCCATCAAAACCTTTCACCAACAACAGATACCAAGCAACTCTATCCATCAAAACTAGAACAAATAAGAAGAAATTGAAGAATTGGACTGAGAGACTGTGTGTTAAAGAAATGGACCTTCGAAGCAGGGGCGGAGCCACCTTATGACTAGGGGTTTCATCCGAACTCCCTTCGACAGAAAATTATACTATTTATATATAGTTAAAATTATCTTTTACGTATGTATATATAGTTGATGTTGAACCCCCTTCAACTAGTTCTGTGTGCTTACTTTTTTTATTTTAAATCCTCTTAGTGAAAATTCTGGCTCTGCTACTGCTTCGACATAATAAATTCAGTCTGAAAAACTAGTTCATGAAAGAAGAATTATCTACGATCATATAAGAAAATCATTCATCACATTAATCACTGATATGAGACTTTGTCATTCTTCAACAATACGAAAGACTCTCAATCAAATAGTAAAGCGAGTTGATCTAATTCCAGAACGAGGACTTCGCGTGAAATGAGCAAAAGCTCGAGCTCAAAATGTGTGATTCTAATTCTTTCGCAGGAGAGAAAACAGAAGTGTTATGATATGTTTGAAATCACAAATTCTAAAAGTCTTTATTTAAAATAAAAAAAGATATTTTTATTCAGTCGAGCATCGCAACGCGACATCCAATGAAAAAAGAGAGAGTACTATTGAACAACTAGTATTAAAATAGTTTGTACTACTACTATAAGTTATTGTAACATATTATTCTACTAAAAAGTGATGGTACATGATTGAAAGAGGGTAAAAATAAAGGGGTGGTAAATATGGGACTACTTTAAATCATGGGAAAAAGGTTCAAAATATATTTAAATTTTGGCAAAATTTATTTCAACATATCTTAATTTTGCGGGGATCCTATGACTTTCTTCCCCTTTGATTATTTATTATCGTATTTTTGTGGCATATATATTTATTCAGTTGGATCACTATGTGAATACACGCACACTGAGCGCGTAAGGGTCTAAAGTGGTCCAATTGAACAAATATATGTCACAAAAATATAATAATAAATAGTCGAGGGGGTCATAGAATCCCGTAAAGTTAAAACGTGTTACAACAAATTTCACAAAAATTTTGATATATTTCTGACTCATTCCCCTTAAATAATTTGGGGTAAAAATGAAATAATTATGATTGTCTAGACTCTATGGGTGCAAGGTAAAGAATATAGTAAGTGGAAGGGTCTTTCCAGTAGACCCCCCAAAGTTTTGTAGGGGCCCATTTCCACCCCAAACTTATGATGAACACTCTAAAGTCATCCAACATTATCAAATTGTAATGAACTCTTACTCTATAATCTATATCCCAAGATTTGTAATGCTTCTTGTGCATATTTTCTTGTTATCTCTTTAGCATTACATTTTTGAATTTTCACTTTAATTTGATAAATATTTTATATGAAAATTCAATTATTGAGTTAGCAGGATATTTTAGTTGTTCAGTTGATTGACTGTTACAACATTCATTTTTGTTGGAGAGGAATCAGTTCTTCAACCTCGTTAATTCCCTCCGCATTTCTCCTTCCTCTCGACCCTATATACAATTAAGCTTTTTTAGAAAGAATTATTTTTTTGATGAGTGGGAGAAAAGAATCGTGGTGGAATGAACGTGAGAATCCTTCCGTCTTAATGGGAATGGATAAATTCTTAGTAGAAAACTCTTCCTTGTCAAAGAGTACTATGCGAACGAATTAAAATTAGTCAGGTTAATAAATTTCTGAGTATAAAATAATTAAAAAAAAATTGTGGTGGGATGAACGTGAATCCTTCACCCTTAATAGGAATGACAAAATTCTTAGTAGAAAAATACTATGCAATACGAATCTAAATTAATCGGATCAGTAAGTTTCGGATACTAAATGATTAATAAAAGAGTCGTGGGGGAGGGGTGAAGGAGCCTCATTTTCCCCTTCCTTTTCTTCCTTTTACTTTTTTTTGCTTTCAAGTGTATTTTGTTTTTATTGATGTCTTTATTTATTAAAAGAAAAAATTATTGAGGCAACTTTTAATTGATATGAGGACACTTTATATTGTATTCTTGTTGAATATTTCTTCACTATAATGATACTATATGAGGATTAATATAAATCCATTAATTTCCTAAAGTACATTAAAATCTACAAGAATATGCTACTAATTTCTTCATAAAATATACCCTTATTTTTAGAAAAAAAATAAATCAATAAGCGAAATACTCTTCCTTTCTAAGGTACTCATAGTCGAGGGCCAATGTGGGTATATACAAACTCGAGGAATGAGATAAGAATTATTTTTTGGGTGACCAAACAACGCAACCTAACCCAACATTGCATATCGACTCAGGATTAAGTCTGCATATTAAGTAAATATAAGAAGAAAAATTTATTTATGCTATATATATATATATATATATATATATATATATATATATATATATATATATATATATATATATATATATATATATATAAAAGGTTAACTTATGTACATATGTAACATACGTTAAATTTTTTTGATGAAAATTCCACCTTTGTTTCTACAAATTAAATAATTAATATCAAATCAATAAACACAAACATATATTTTTCACATACATCTCTAAGCAATATGCATATATCTTCCCATATTATAAATTTTATTTTAAATTTTAATTATTTAATTTGATATAAATATCGATGGCAAATAAAAGTAGGATAAAAACAAGAGAAATGAAAATGGTGTGAGAATTGCAATTTCCAAGACAACAGAATACATCAGCACAGAAACCGTTTCATGTCTTTTAAGAACTGTTACACATTGTGTCAGGTTTTTGTTTTTGTTATCGAAAAAACTCGCAGTCGCTATTTTAAAAAAAACTAGCAATTCTCGTAAACAATGTGAATGTTCGAAAGATACATGTAGCAGAAATAAAGATATCGAGATGGATATATGGATATACTATGTGTGATAGAATCAGGAATAAAGATGAAAGAATCGAAATTGTGATGATTTGGACATGTGATGACGCGAGGTTCAGACACATCAATGAGGACGTGCGAGAGGTTGGATATAATGGGTACAAAGAGGGGTAAAGGTAGGTCGAAGAAGTACTGAAGAGAGGTAATTAGACAGGATACGACACCTATTCAGGTTACCGAGGACATGACCTTAGATATAGGAGGATGTGGAGGACGACGCGCTTTAGATCGAGTAGAAGGTTAGTCGGGCAGGAGTGTTGTCGTACACTAGTCATAGTACGGTAGGGTAGGGTTTAGCAGTAGATATTTATCTTTGCTGTCGTTTATTTGTTTTGATTTTAACACTATTTTGTGGCTGATTATTATTTTTATGATAGATTTTCCATTGTCCCGTATTGTCGTATTAGCTTCCATGCATTCTTCTTGGTCATATTAGCTTCCATGCATTCTTCTTTGTACCTGAATTTGCTACACTAGGGTCGAGAATTTTTCGAAACAACCTCTCTATCTCCTCGAGATAGTGATAAGCTCTACATACACTTTACCTCCCTAGACTTCACTTGTGCGATTCTACTGAGTGTGTATATGTATGTATGTATGTATATAATATATATATATATATATATATATATATATATATTATATAAGTTATATAACTTTTAACCTCTATATTTCATACAATTTTTTTATCTCTTAATTCGTCTTTTAAATTTTGAGTAAAATTTAGATTTAATAACTGAAATTAGGGTTGACAATTTGAGCTAATAAATGTGTAGGTTAGACAAGAAGAATATATCGTACATTTAGTTCAGATTTATGTAGAATATTAACATATGATATAAAATTATTCTTTGGTCATTGTCAATTTCAAGCATTATTTTATTTTATTATTACTTTTTTTCTTTTTTCATAATGAATGTATATTTAGAGTATTTTTGGGGATAAGTACTTACCTGTTCAAATCTCCATCTGCCAAAAATTGTCTGTTCCATTTGTTTTGTTTCATAAAGTATAGAATTTTTAGAAAAAATCAAAAGTTAGTAATTAAGACTTGTAGCTTTCAATTAAAAAGTAATGTTTTTTTTTTTTTAATTTTCCATAATTAAATTTATATATTGTTTACGTAAGTGAGCTTATAGTTTAGTGGTATCGATGAAAGTTACTCGAAGCATAGCGGTACTATCTTCATCTTTCTTCTTTTTTGATCGTATTATTGGATTCGTAGTTAAATATTTTATGCAAATTATTTAATATAAGATTTTTAATATAAATATAATACCTTAGCAAAATCTATTCGGTTCATCCAAATTCGTACCTAATATTACAACTCCGTCATTATAGATGAAATCAATCCGTCCTTAATTGAAGGTATCGAATTAAAATCTCAAAATTTTCGATATTGTATGGTTAAATTTACATCCAAACTCGACTTTACATTGTATGATATTTTATTTTATTTTACAATTTTCCACATAAAACATACAATCAATTGGTGTCATATCTAACTTGCCTTTCAAAAAACTTTAATCTTAGCAAGTTCTCAACCAATTATATATATCTATCCCTTACCCCTCTCCTTTATAGGTATGGTCCCAAAAGGAAACCTAAAAGCTAACTCTATTAACGTTAAGTATATGTCGCGCTAAAGTACTGCTTTATTCTTAATCAGAGACTTTAATTTGTCTCATACGTATGGAGTCAGCTTTGTAGAAAGCGTGTTAATCTTCAATTCAAATAACGGATACTTAACATCGGATGTGGAAGAAAACGACGTTCACAACCAATTGATATGAGTAACTCTACTTTTGTAGGAAGTATTTCAACCTTCAATGTGAGACTTTCCAACACGACTGAAATTTAATTCGACCTCCAAAACAAACGAAAGTTCACAATCAATTATACCCCCTAGTCCCCCCCTCCCCACTCCCCGCCACTTCCCGTGAAATCCTCTAGGGTTTGAGTCGTGGATATGAACTTGACTTAGTAGGAAGTATTTCAACCTTCAATGTGAGATTTTTCAATACGATTCAAACCTGCCACCCCCGTGAAATCTTCTAGGGTATGAGTCGTGGATATAAACTCAACTTTGTAGGAAGTATTTCAACCTTTAATGTGAGACGTTTCAACGCGATTCAAATTTAACTCGACCTCCCAAGCGAATGAAAGTTCACAATCAATTACAGCCCCCACCCCCACCCCCGCCTCCCGCGGGCACTCCGTGAAATCTTCAAGGGTTTGAGTCGTGGATATGAACTCAACTTTGTGGGAAGTATTTCAACCTTCAATGTAAGACGTTTCAACACGATTTAAATTTAATTCGACCTCCCGAGCGAAATGAAAGTTCACAATCAATAATATTCCTCCACCCCTTGAAATCCTCTAGGATTGGGTCCCCACACATATATATATGGAACTTAAAAGCTAACTCTGCTAAACTATATGATGGATGATTCAGCAATTTTAGAATTATCTTAAAAGAAGAATAAATGATGAACACCCTCTCTCTTTTTCTTTGATATATTACGTATAAGAATAAATCACTCTTACTAATTATTGTGAAATTGAATTTAGTTTCAAAAGAAAAAAAAAATGAAAAAGTTTGATTTAAAGTCTAGGGATTATGTGGAGAAAATATGAAAAATATTGTGATATTAATTAGTTGGACATATGCATATAATACAAGTGGTAAACTTAGAAATTTCACTAAGAGTGGTCAAGATCTAGCATTTTATATATACTTAATGTGTATAATTTTTTGTATACATAGTCTATATTATCGATGAAGGGTAATAGGGTATTTAACTAATCACTTTAGTTCACAATTGGTAGTTTACTTTCACACAAATTTAACGATAATATATGTGATATTAAAATATTCTTACTAATTAACAACGAGATGCATTTATGATGATAAAATGCAACGAAATGCACGTAAAATGCACGATGTCCCACCAGAGATTTTGGATCAATAATTAATCTTGATATGAGAAGATTAAATCCAACAAATTTCCTAATTCCTACTATATATCTTTAAGCAATGCAAAAGGACTAAACAAAAATGGTTCTCTATGAAAAACATAAAATATAAAATTAACAAAAAGTTAAAAAGATGATTGGGTCCCTTAACTCATTCACAATTATCACCCTTCTTTCTTCCAATTACTATTCCACCCCCCTCTTCACACTATGTATTATATTATTATATTAAAAAAATCGCGATAAAACTTTCGCTATATTTAGAGTTCGGTGGAGGACGAGATTATAAGAGTCTATTATACACAATTTTACCTTATATTTTTAGCAGAAATTATTTTAAGACTTGAATTTGTAACCTTCTGATCACACGTGAGCAACTTTGTTACTATATTATATTATACATTATATTATACTATAAATATATAGATGTCCCTCTGAAAAAGAGAAAAACATAAAATAAAATGGCAAAACAAACAATATATATGGACCCCCATTTTTCATGCAATGACGAAACAATTCACTCAAAAAATAAAAATAAAAAATAAATCCACTCTTTTTTTATCTCTATATATAACCACCTTCCTTTACTCATCATCTTCATTCCATTCTCTTCCTCTTCCTCCTTCATCACCCCCTAAAAAAAAAAACTCCCCCATAATTTTATAAATATATTTATAAAATCACCTTACAAAAAAAAATCACGAGCCTACAGCTGCCTGCTATAGTAGCTAGGTGTTATATGTCCGAGCTTTGGTGGTCAGAAAAGTAATTCATTTATTGCAAGAAGATTATTATAAAGATGACGTGGTCATCATCATCGTCATCGTCTATTGCACCGGTGGGCCCGCCACGGTCACCGTGGCACTCACCGGTGCCATATTTATTTGGTGGATTAGCAGCCATGTTAGGGCTCATTGCATTTGCATTATTAATATTAGCATGTTCTTATTGGAAACTTAGTGGTCATATTGAAGAAAATCAAGAAGATGATATTGAACAAGGTAATAATAATAGTAATAGTAATGATATTAAAATGGTGACACCACCAATTCTAGAAGAGAAATTTTTGGTTATTATGGCTGGACAATTAAAGCCAACTTATATTGCTACACCTAGTTTGTCTAGTAGGGCTTCTTCTTTTGGTAGCAGTAGTGGTTGTACTACGAGCAGTGAGAGTAGTACTGAGAAATCCGAGGTGGAAGAGAAGGAGAAGGAGGGCTCGAGTCCTGAGAATAGAGAAATACTTAGGGAAAATGGTTTAAATGGTGGTTCGGGCTCGACTTTCGAGAATGGAGAAGTACCTATGGGAAATGGTTTAAATGATGTTTCAGGTTCGATTTCTGAGAGTGGAGAAGTACCTCGGGGAAATGGTTTAAATGATGTGTCGGGTTCGACTCTCGGAAATGGAGAAGTACCTAGGGAAAATGGTTCAAATGATGTTTCAGGTTCGACTTCTGAAAATGGAGAAGTACCTACCGGAAATGGTTTAAATGATGTTTCAGGTTCGAGTTCTAAGAATGGATCGGAGAAGTATCTAGGAAAAATGGTTTAAAAGATGTTTTGGGTTCGACTCTCGAGAATGGAGAAGTACCTACTAGAAATGATTTAAATGATGTTTTGGGTTCGACTTCTGAGAATGCAAAGGTACCTAGGGAAAATGGTTTAAATGATGTTTCGGGTTCGAGTCCTCAGAATAGAGAAGTACCTAGGGGAAATAAATTTCCGATTAACGTGACGCAAATGTGAATTAGTCAGCGAATTCTGAATACCAGAAATGAAGCATGGTAAGTATGATGGATGAGCTATCACAGCTCAAATTAGATCCCTTAAAATGAAAAAGAAAAAAAAGATTAGTTTCATTTTTTTTTACGCCTTGTTTTTCCCTTTTGTTGGAAATTCCGGAAATGTATATATTTTTTGGAGAATTAATGAATTGGGAAAAGTTAATGTTTCTTGGTAATTTTTTATAAGGAGATCTTACTTTTAATTTATTTATTTTTTGGATTCATTTCTCATTATTATCTATTACTACTTGTTGTTTTGTATGTCTATTTAAAAAAAAAAAATTCATGCCATTGCTTATGTCTTCTTAGATATTGTGTTTTTGCTTTTTTTTTTAGCAGAATATCTTTCGAAAACAGCTTATCTACCTATCAAAATATAGATAAGCATATATTCTATCCTCCGCAAACCTCACTTACGTGACAATTTGGCTATGTTATTTACTCACCCTCTTAGAGGGACTTCATTTTCGTATTCATAATTCAATATATATAATTAAGCATTTTATAATCATTATCTTTTCACATATATGATATGAATCATCCACCTTAAAGCTAGTTAGGTAGACATTCAATATGATGTGGTCCTAAGACCTTAAATCCTAATTAACTCTGAAAATGCCTCAATGATAATTAAGTTACAACTTGAATATTAGTGAAAATAATTTTAAATTTTTTTTATTAGTGGTGAATTTAAAATTTTAAACTTTTATCAACTTGGAATGTTACAAAACTCATTGATTATTTGAGTTATTTAGTTCAAAATGGCCCTATTTATCGATCATCTCATGTGTTATATATTATCGATCTTTTATAATTTAGTTTTAAAAAATTACCTAACGAGATTATTTTTTTATTTTTTATTTTTTATTTTTTATTTTTTATTTTTTATTTTTTATTTTTTATTTTTTAAATTTCAAACTGATCTGTCAATTAGGTACAGCTTTAACCAGTGAGTAGTTCAGAAATTCACATGAAAAGTCCAGACAGTTATAGCTTTATAATCAGAAACTGATAAAAACATCAAGAATTTTTCATGCATTTATTTTTTGTACTGTTGTGTTAGTCACGTGACATACCCTTGTTTGAACACGTGAATGGGTACCCCGCCCCCTGCCCTACCCTACCCCCCTCATGATTATTACAAGGTGTTGTTTGTTGTTTTAGGGATGGTTTGGTTGGGAACAAGTTATCGGGATTAGTTATTCCATCATTTATATGAGATGTATAAATGGTGGAATGAATAATCTCGAGACTAACTAATGTCTTCAAGTAAACATGAGATAAAAGAATCTTGCACTTTATTTTGAAATTATTATACCTTATATCTCACACCAAACGACCCCTTAGAGTTGTCGTTGGACACCAATATTGGTTTTGTGGAGTGATTGAGACTCCTTCGATTCATTTTTAATCAGAGCTATTGAGTTTGAACTTTAACCCCTAAAATAAGTATTGCAATGCGCAAATTCAAATTTTATCGGGTCAGATGAAACTAACCCCCGCATAACTATTCCAGGTTGGTGAGTTGGTTATTATTTTGGAGTTGTTGAACACCAAAAATGGCTATAGGAGAATGATTGGACTTACATTCTTAACCAGATATCTCAGGTTAAAGTCTTTGGGAATAGAAAAAATTATTATTTGAACTGTCACTCCTAGAAATAAGTCCTAAAATGCGCGAACGTAAACTTAATCGGATTATAATGCGGCAACCCTGGCCTCTTGTGACTATTTCAAGCGAATTGGTTGTCGTTAAATGCCAGCATGGTTGTAGTTGGGATAGTTAAGATCCCTCTATTCTTATTCAGAGTCTCGCATTTGAGCCCTTCAGAGTGAAAAAAATCATATTGAAATTTGAAAGTGCCGCTCCTAGAAACTCCAGGTTCGAGTCTTCAGTAGAAAAAGTTTTATTTGGAGCGCCGCTCCTAGAAATAAATCCTACAATATGCAAATTCAAATTTAGTAGGATTATAATGTGGCTATCCTCTCGTGACTATTTCCGGAGAGTTGATTGTGGTTTTAGAGTTGCTAAATAACAACATAGTTTTGGCGGGATAGTTGAGATACCTTCATTTTTAATCAGAGATTCATGCATGTTTGAACATTTGGGAATGAAAAATTCATGTTGGAAGCGTCGCTCCTACAAATAAGCCACAAGCAAATTCAAATTTAGTCGAATCACAACATATGCACCTGTCGAATAATTTGTGACGAAGGGAGCAGGGGCGAAGCTACCCTTGAGTTAGGGGGTTCATCCAAATCCCCTTCGATAAAAAAATATGCTATGGTTAAAATTATATTGTATGTATATATAGTGGATGTTGAACCCTTTAGGTCAGTTCGTATGTTCACTTACGAATTCTTTAATGAAAATTCTGACTCCGCCACTAAGAGATTGTAGTGACTTATTGCATGATATGATGAGAGTGAATCAAAATAATGAGATAGCAAATCAAAAGATTGATTTTTGATTTTGATCAAAAATAGGATATTATAATCATACTATAAGTTTTTTAATGATGACATTTTATTTTGTTTCTTGGGAGAAGTGGTACACAACAGCACGCATTGTCTAGTTGAGTGGATACATCCTACTTTAATTTGTTGGAATCATTTAAAATGACTTGTAACCATAATTATCTTTCACATAATATAGCTTTTTCGTGAGTTTATCGAAAACAGTCGTATTATAATCCTACACTAAAATTGGTTATAGTAGAATGGTTGGAATCCGACATTCTTAATCAGATATTTCAAGTTAAAGTCTTTGAAAATAGAAAAAATTATTATTCGAAGTGCCACTCCTCGAAATAAATCCTACAATGCGCGAACTTAAATTTTGAAGAGAGTCTTGGAATAACTGGTAAAGTTGTTGTCATGTGACCAAGAGGTCACGGGTTCAAGCCTTGAAAACAGTCTCTGATAGTAATGCAAGGTAAGACTGCGTACAATACAAAAGCTTTAGTGCACCAGGTTGCCCTTTTATTATTATAATGCGACAACCCTGGCCTTTTACGACTATTTCAAGCGAATTGGTTGTTGTTTTAGGGTTGTTATTAAACGCCAACATGGTTGTGGTTGGGATGGTTAAGATGCCTCTATTCTGACTTAGGTACTCGTGTTTGAGCCATTTAAAGTGAAAAAAGATCACGTTGGAAGTGTTACTCCCACAAATTTCAAGTTTGAGTCGAGTCACGTACAATCATGTCGAACTAATAAATTAAAAGTTTGAATTAGATCGATTTGGCTAGCTCGAATCCCGGATCTTTAATTAAAAATGCAAGAATTTTATATGATATAATTCCTACTATTATATTTAACGATGGTGTCAAGGGCAGAGCCACCTTTCATCCAGGGATTCATCCGAACCTCCTTCGATGAAAAACTATACTATTTTTATACTATTATCATATGGTTAATTATTTTATGTATGTATAATAGATGTTCAACCCCTTTGGCTAGTTTATATTTTTACTTCTGAACCCCTCAATGAAAATCTTAACTCCGCAACTGAATAGCGTATACAAGTTAAATCCTATCCAAAACGAAAAATGACCTCACCAAACTCAATTAAAAACTTGCCAAAAACATAATAATTAAAGATAAAGAATAAATAAAGAGATGGAAATAATTTCAACCATAAAAAGCCCAAATCACCTCAAAAATTAAAATGTCAATCATAAAAAAGAAATGCGGCATCATGAAAATGCTGCTTACTTAGTGCAGTACAATCTTCACTCTATATTATCAACAAACAGTAGTACAAAAATAGTGTATATATATATATATATATATATATGAAATTTGTTATAATACGTCTTAACTTTACGGAAGTTCTATGACTCTCTAGATCATTTATTACCGTATTTCTGTGGTTTATATTTGCTTAGCTGGACCACTTTAGACCCTCACGTGCTCGGTGTACGTGTGTTCACGCAGTGATCCAACTGACAAATATATGCCACGAAAATACGGTAAAAAATAATCTAGGAGGGTCATAAGGCCCCCGCAAAATTGAGACGTGTTACACCAAATTTCGTTAAAATTTAGGCATATTTCAACCTTTTCTCTATCACTCTTAAGTCCTAAACAAGAAAATTATAAAGCACTTCTCTTCAATTAATTGAGTACTATTAGGACAAACTAAAATTTGACTAGTGTTTGTGAGATACTAATTTTATAATCCCTCCGTACCAATTTATGTGAGGCAGTTTGACTCAGTACGAAGTTTAAAAAAGAAAGAAATATTTTTGAAACTTGTTGTCTAAAACAAGTCATAAATATATGTATGGCTATAAATCATTTGATTAAGAGTAAAATAGATGTTTTAAAGTTAAACTGTTACTAATCATATAAATGTGTCATTCTTTTTTTAACTGACTAAAAAGAAAAATAAGTCATCTAAATAGGAACCATGGGAGTATATGGTTTCATTCAAAAGTTGATCCTTAGCTTTTTTTTCTTGATGTTCCGTATTCATATTGAAGTTAGATTAAATTCAAATTTTTACATTACAGTTTTTTTCTATTCCCAAATGCTTGAACCTAATCTTTAGCTATATATATAAGAGAAATGTTTCTTCATTTTCTCTTATTCCTAGTCTAATCCTCCCTTTTGTGTATAATTTAGATATACTATACATACACACATATATATATACATACATACATATATATACATACATACATACATACATACATATATATATATATATATATATATATATATATATTTATTTATTTATTTTTTCCACCAAAAATTTATATGATATATGCTCATTCATTTTCAATCTTCTTTTTTCTAATTGTATAATCTTGCCTTTTGCTGAAATCACATCTATGGTTTCCTTATAAGGTTTCAAAAATATGCTTTTGTTCTTCATATTTATCCTCACCAAAATTTACCTAACACCCAAAAACTTTTTTGTTCTTAAAGTTAATGGAGAATAAACCCCATTATTCTTTAAATCTCCTTTTGGAAAATTTCGAATTTATTCTATTTTCTATTTTTAAAAACAACATCCATTTATTTAACGTATGACATGACATAGAACAATTGCCAAATGTTATCACAAACATGTCCATTTCTTGATAGAGAGTTAATGGTCTAAAACCCGTCGAAACTATCACTTATTTGCTAATTTCGTATTTCAACTGTCTACTTAAATTATCAGTCTGTTTGTATTAAAACACACCTTGATGTTCAGTTGGCCAAATGTTGTTCCCACTCAACAAGAGTCGCGGGCAAGCCAACTCAGCGTCGAAATGATAGTTTAGGTATAATAAAAGGAATAATGGATAGTTGAGATAAGTACTGGCGAAAAAATGATAGTTTAAGTGTGTTTTTCATCATTAACTCCTTGATATAAATAGTTAGAAACTATTCATTTCACAAAGTTCATGAAACTATATTTATGTATAATATTTGAAAGTTCACTAATTAAACTCAACACCTGCATTTGAAAGTATAATATTTCTCACTTGTATATCTATGATTAGTGTCAAAAATATTGGATTCAGTTGAATTTGGTAAGTATACACTCCGTCCGCCTCTAACCTGAGGAAATGTACTGTAATATCTTATGAACCGTCTCTGAAAAGAGCAAACGGCAGGGGCGGAGTCAGGTAGAGTCGAGAGGTTCATTCAAATCCTCTAAGATATATCCTAGCAATTATTCCATGAGGCAAAAAGAATATTCATAACACTATATATGGTGTCCAAATGAAACCAAATTATTTTTGAAGTGTGTGATATGTGTGATCCCAATCAAAGTTTATATCACCATATTGATTGCATAAAGCCAATATTTAGTCCACTTCTCATGTACATTTAGCCCCCACAGAGAATAATACAAGATCATGATGTTTCTTATTTATCTAGTGGTGTGATATCCCTCGTTGTTATTTGTTTTTATGTGTTTTGTTTGTTAAATTGTTATCTGTCCTGAACCGGGGATCTATCGAAAACAACCTCTCTACTTCATTTGAGGTAGTGATATGGACTGCGTATATTTATCCTTCCTAGACCTCACTTTGTGGGAATACACTGAGTATATATGTTGTTGTTGCATGATGTTTCTTATTAAGAGAAGTCTTTATCAATTTTATGTTATTAAAACATACTTAGATGCTGAGTTGACAAAATATTATTCCCACTAGACAACAGGAGCGCGCAAGTCAACTCAGCATCGAAGTGTGCTTTATACAAAGGGAGTAACAATGGATAGTTGAGGCGTGAAACTAATCAAAATGGATAGTTCACAATTGACTCCTTGATATAAATAGTTAGAAACTATTCATTACACAAAGGTTCATGAAACTATATTTATGTAAGAATTTATGAATCTATTTCTACTTTATAAAGTTTTGATTGATCCTTGTGCAAAAGAAAAAATTTCTCTTGATCTTTATGTGGTAATTGTTTGAATAATCTTCATATGTAATTGAATGGATGGGATAATAGAAGAGCATTAATAGAGTTATCTTTTGTCCATGCATGTCATTTGGAGGTGTCAAACGGGCCGGTTAAAATCGGCCCGAACCGGCCCACATAATTAAACCGGCCCAGTTTGATCCGGCCCGGTAATCCCAAGGGCTTTAGGAGTACGGATCCCGGTACAGTTGGGTTTTTTATTTGGGCCTGATTAACCCGCCCCAGACCCAACCCGATTTGGGCCCGCCGGTTAACCGGCCTAGCCCGGTTAAGTTTTTTTTTTTTTTTTTTTTTTTAATTCAGAATTTCACAAACTGAAATTAAAAACTTAGTTTTAATACATTATTAATTTACTATCAAGTATTATTAATTTATTATATTAAGTAGCATATGTTTTATACTTTTATTTAAAGTAGTGTATATATTGAATGGTATATATATATATATGTGTGTGTGTGTATCTTCTAAATCTAAAGTAGTATATATTTAACGTATACATGTGTATATGTTTTATAAATTAGTATATAACTATATATATATACATATATATATATAATGTATATATATATATATATATATATATTGTAGTATATGTTTTATTTAAAGTAATATATATATTGAATGGTATATATATGTGTGTGTGTGTGTGTGTGCGCATATATCTACTAAAGTAGTGTATATTTAACGTATAGATGTGTATATGTTTTATAAATTAGTATATAACTATAACTATAACTATAACTATATATATATATATATATATATATATATATATATATATATATTGTAGTGTATTTTTTATTTAAAGTAGTGAATATATTGAATGGTATATATATATATATATATATATGTGTATATATCTTCTATAGATGAGTATATTTAATGTATACGTTATGTATATGGTTTATAAATTAGTATATAACTATATATATATGTAAATATTGTAGTATATATATATGTATTTTAGTATATATTTTATTTAAAGTAGTACATATATATTGAATGGTGTGTATATATCTTCTATAGACGTATATATTTAACGTATCCAAGTGTATATGTTTTACAAATTAGTATATAACTATATATACATATACATATTGTAGTATAAGTATATATATATATATATATATATATATATAAATATATTATAATATATATTTTATTTAAAGTAGTACATATATATTGAATGGTGCGTATATATGTGTATATATCTTATATAGACGTATATATTTAACGTATACAATGTGTATATGTTTTAAAAATTAGTATATAACTATATATATATACATATTGTAGTATATATATATGTATTGTAGTATATTATTTTTTTAAAGTAGTACATATATATTGAATGGTGTGTATATATGTGTATATATCTTCTATAGACGTATATATTTAACATATACAAGTGTATATGTTTTACAAATTAGTATATAACTATATATATATATATATATATATATATATACATATTGTAGTATATATATATATGTATATTGTAGTATATATTTTATTTAAAATAGTACATATATATTGAATGGTGTGTATATATGTGTATATATCTTCTACAGATGTATATATTTAATGTATACAAGTGTATATGTTTTACAAATTAGTATATAACTATATATATATACATATTGTAGTATATATATATGTATATTGTAGTATATATTTTATTTCAAGTAGTACATATATATTGAATGCTGTGTATATATGTGTATATATCTTCTATAGACGTATATATTTAACGTATACAAGTGTATATGTTTTACAAATTAGTATATAACTATATATATATACATATTGTAGTATATATATATATGTATATTGTAGTATATATTTTATTTGAAGTAGTACATATATTTTGAATGGTGTGTATATATGTGTATATATCTTCTACAAATGTATATATTTAATGTATCCAAGTGTATATGTTTTACAAATTAGTATATAATTATATATATATACATATTGTAGTATATATATATATGTATATTGTAGTATATATTTTATTTAACGTATGACATATATATTGAATGCTGAGTATATATGTGTATATATCTTATATAGATGTATAAATTTAACGTATACAAGTGTATATGTTTAATAAATTAGTATAATATAACTATCTATGTATTGTAATCCATGTATATTGTAGTATATATTTTATTTTAAGTAGTACATATACGTTGATTGGTGCGTATATATGTGTATATATCTTATATAGATGTATATATTTAACGTATACAAGTGTATATGTTTTATAAATTAGTATAATATAATCATCTATACATTGTAATACATATATATGTATATTGTAGTATATATTTTATTTAAAGTAGTACATACATATTGAATGGTGCGTATATATGTGTATATATCTTCTATAGACGTATATATTTAACGTATACAAGTGTATATGTTTTATAAATTAGTATATAAATAAATAAATATATATATATATATATATATATATATATACATACATAGTATATACATATATATTGTAGTATATATTTTATTTAAAGTAGTACCTATATATTGATTTAAAATGATTTAAAATGAATTTCTAGTTTAAATTAAAAACTTACTTTTAATATATTATTAATTAACTATCACACAAATATATATATATATATATATATATTGTTGTATATACTTTATTTAAAGTAGTACATATATATTGAATGGTGCGTATATATGTGTTTATATCTTCTATAGACTTATATCTTTAACGTATACAAGTGTATATGTTTTATAAATTAGTATATAAGTATATATATATATATATATATATATATATATATATATTGTAGTATATACTTTATTTAAAGTAGTACATATTATTGAATGGGGCGTATATATGTGTATATATCTTCTATAGACGTATATCTTTAACGTATACATGTGTATATGTTCTATAAATTAGTATGTAACTATATATATTATATATTGTTGTATATATATATGTATATTGTAGTATATATTTTATTTAAAGCAGTACATATATATTGAATGGTGCGTATATATGTGTATATATCTTCTAAAGTAGTATACATTTAACGTGTACAAGTGTATATGTTTTATAAATTAGTATGTAAGTATATATATATATATATATATATATATATATATATTGTAGTATATACTTTATTTAAAGTAGTACATATATATTGAATGGTTCGTATATATGTGTACATATCTTCTATAGACGTATATCTTTAACGTATACGAGTGTATATGATTTTTAAATTAGTATGTAACTATATATATATATACATATTGTTGTATATATATATGTGTGTATATTGTAGTATATATTTTATTTAAAGTAGTACATATATATTGAATGGTGCATATATATGTGTATATATCTTCTAAAGTAGTATATATTTAACGTATACATGTGTATATGTTTTATAAATTAGTATATATATATATATATATATATATATATATATATATATATTATACTATTATAGTATATGTTTTATTTAAAGTAGTACGTATAGTCATATATAATTATATATTGAATGGTACGTATATATGTGTAATTGTTTATATATTTTTTTAAAAATATATATTGTATATTGGAGTGTATATAGTGTATATTGGATTTTTTATTTATTTTTAAACGGGTTTGACCGGTTTTTAACCGGGTTTTGATGGGTTTGACCGGGTTGGGTTAAGTGGGCCGGGTTAGGGTGGGTTTTAATTTTTTTTATTGTTTGGCCCGGCCCAGCCCGACCCGTCTAGCGTCGAAATCGGCCCTTAACCGGCCCTCAACCCGGTTAAAATGGAAGGGCCGGTTCCGGGTTGATCCGGTCCGGCCCGTTTGACACCCATATTTGGACTTCACTTATCAAGCAGTTCAAACCATATGTATGAAATTGAAAGAAGAATAGATGCTTTCAAGTGACATGAAGTAGAGACGTATTCAGAATTTAAACTTTATGTGTTTAATATTTGAGTGCTGGTAGGGGTATCAGCCCTATGTAAGAAGAGCCGGTCGCAAGGGTGGAGTCAGGTAGAGCCGAGGGAGTTCATCAAAAACCCCTAGGATAGAAAATTATACTTTTTTAATATGGTTAAAATCAGAGGCAGATTCAGAATTCAGAACTTTCGGATGCCACGCCGCTTTGAATGGTATAAGTACGTAGCAATTTGTTCAAGTGAAATCAATATTACAAAGGTGAGTATAAGTAAGCTACACATCATTTTTTCACACAATGAGCTCCATGGCTTGTTGGTTTTATCCAGTCTTGTCTTCAAAGAGGTTTAAGGTTCGATTCCTACTTACTGCAGTGCCAACGGCACCACACTCTCACATGAGCTTATGAGTGCCATGGTTAATATCTATACGTCGTAAGTATACATATACACACATACACGTCAAGTTTTGATCGAGTTGATTGGGTGTTGTGGCACCCCCACGGTTCTACATAGATCTGCCCCTTGTTAAAATTATTTTTGATATATATATAGTATAGGTGTGAGAGGCTAGCTTAATTTGGATGGCTTTAGGAGGAGTAGAGGTAGGCCGAAGAAATACTGGAGGGAAGTGATTAGACATGATATGGAGCAGCTTCAGCTTACTGAGGACATGACCCTAGATAGGAAGGTGTGGAGGTCGCGGATAAGGGTAGAAGGCTAAGGGGAGTGCGTGGGTTGTAGCAAGTAGTTAGGAGAGCTCCTGTTTAGCCGGGTTAGTAATCCTAGGACTGTGTCCATAGATAGGAGCCGCTAGTCAGGAGAGTTTGGGTGTGATGGATGTCTTTGGTCTATGAGTGTAGGTTACTACTAGGCGGGCGTCCTATTTCATAGTTCTTATTTCCTATTTCTTATTGCATATGGCTCTTAGTTCTCTTATTCCGTATTGATCTGATTTCTATTTTTATTATTCTTATTCTTTACTCCTGTTAAGCCATCCATTTTGCTTCATGTTTCATCACGTCTTTGTTTACTATGCTTTATCTTTAGCCGGTGGTCTATCGGAAACAACCTCTCTACTTCTTCGGAGGTAGCGGTATGGACTGTGTATATTTTACCCTCCCCAGACCCCACTTTGTGGGAATACACTGGGTTTGTTGTTGTTGTTGTATGTATAGTAGAATTGAACTCCTTTCGACTTTTTTGTGTGTTTACTTCTTTATATTTTGACCCCCTTAGTGAAAATTCTAACTCCACCACTGATCGCTAATTCGCCTATTTGATAATCACTTAGTAATATAAATACTTTGATAAACTTGCATGCATAAGGATTCTTACCAACAATCTTAGCAGCCTCTATGCATTGAATATTGTTCTTGATTTGAAATAAGTGCATTAACCAAGAATTTCATTTCATGTCATAAAGTCATTCAACACACTATTTAGAAAACTAGCAATTATTCGGTGGATTTGGTTAGATTTTATATATTATCGGTTTGATTTATCGATTTTCGATTTTTAAATATGCTAAACCAATAACCAAATCAATAAGATATATTTTTACTGGTTTTCGATTTATCAAATTTTAGTCCTTATCAGTTCGATTTTTTGTTTAACCGATAAGAAAATACTCATAAAATAAAAATATTAGTAACTAATATGAAAAAAATCGTATCTTAGTTGTAACCAAAAATTCTACATGATGTGTTTTAATTTACAAGAATCTTCAAATTTGAACTAAATGTTGTAGGGCGAATTTAAGAGTTTGTATAATTGAAATAATAGGTTTGTTAATTTATAGAAATTAAAGAGAAATTAAGATATATATATATTCTTATTGGGTTATCGGTTTACCCAATAACTCAATAAGAAAAAATCGAACCGAACCAATAACCCAATAATTTTTTTTTATAAAACCATTAAAAAACTATTAACTTAATAACAACAAACCAATAACATTTTTATCAATTTGGTTTATCGGTCGGTTCGATTTTTGCACACCCCTAATATGATCTCCAAATGAAGACGACAACAACAACATACCCGATGTATTCTCACAAAGTGGAGTCTAGGAAGGATAAAGTGTACACAGTCACCTCAGATGAAGTAGAGAGGCTATTTTTGATAGACCCCTAACTCAGAACAGATAACAGTATAATAAACAAAAACCATAAACACACACAAGAAAAATGAAATAACACACCACTATTCTTAAAGTGTATGCTATGTATGATCCCAATCAAAGTACATCACTATATTGATTGCATAAGCCAATATTTAGTCCACTTCTCCATTACATTTAGTCCATAGAGAATAATTATATGAGGTCATGTTACTTAATTCAAATAAAAAGATGTCTTCATCAATTTTATGTTATTATCACAAACTCCAATTGCTTACTTATGAACAGTTCAAAGTATAATGTGATTGAACTTTTGTGAGAAAAAAAAAAAATGTTCTTGATCTTTATGTGGTAATGGTTTGTATATTCATCTTCATATTAAATGGATGGGTGACTTTTAAGAATTTCTTTGCCTATACATGTCATTAATTAGGACTTTATCTATCAAACACTTCAAAAAAAAAAAAAATGTATGAAATTGAAAGAAAATGGATACTAGGTCACACCTTAGATACTTTTATTTTATATTTAATAATATATATATATATATATATATATATATATATATATATAAAAGATGCATCTTTAGAAAAAAAATGTGGTCATCAAATAGTTAAGGCCCTAAGTCATTGCTTTAGTAGCTGTATAGTTTAGCAGACCCTGAGATCTACTAGGAATTGCTAGTTTATCAATGAACTAGCTCTATTTCATCATGACCTGAGACAGAGACCTTCAGAATTTAAACTTTATAGATTCAATCTTTAAATTTTAACCACAAACTCATGACACATTGAGAATAATTAAGGGTTCTCAAAGTCTAATATTTGTTGAAATTTTGGTAATCTTTCACATATACATCTTTATTACAAAACTAGAAATTATTCCATTAGGCAAAAAGAATATTCAATTGTAGCACTATATGGTGTCCAAATGAAACCCAAACTATTTTTGAAGTGTGTGCTATGTGTGATCCCAATCATAGTAGAACATTATATTTGTTGCAAATTATATTAATTATAAGCAATGTCTAATCCGCTTCTCAACTAACATTTTGGCCCATAGAGAATAATATGAGGTCATATTTAATGACAAGTCTTTATCAATTTTATGATATTAGCACAATCTCCAATTGCATTACTTATGAATAGTTCATAGCATATTAATGCAACATCCACTAGCAATATAAAAAAAAAATGGAATTACTTAGGAACTTCATCGCTAAATTGCTCGTAGCTAATATAATAATTGTTTCATAATTTGTTGCTAAATAACTTGATAAACATTATTTCAATTTCTTACAATGTTTTAAAACTGCAAATTAATTATATAGACCTTATACCTACCATATATCTTCTGTTAGCTTAATTTCACTTGCTCTCTATTAATCATATCAATGTATTCAAAGCACATGATAATTGTTAAATACTATTATATTGGTTGTTAGTGCTATATATACAATTCGAGTCTATGATAAGGGATAATTAATCTCGGAATTAATCTTAAAATGAGCTTATTTTATGTTTGGTGGAATAAAATGCATGAGATAACTCATCCTGACCTAGGATTGTAGTGTTATTTTTCTCCCTTTTTGAGGGTGGGATCAGTGACAGATCCAGGATTTAAGGATCGTGAGTGCTTAAAAAATTGAAAAGCTAAAAAGAATAAAAATCGCCCCAACGAGTTTCAAACCAGGGCACCCCTTCTGGTGGAAAACCTTAATATCAACCTAAAAGTCAATGCACCAAACCAACTTTTTGTTTCAGAAGGTGTTTTTATACGTTTTATACTTATTTTTGTATATTTTCCATGTAATACCCTGCGTCGAGTTTAATGGATGTTGAAGCACCTCAAAAATCAACGTAGGTCCGCCCCTGGGTGGGATAACTAATCCTGAAATAGTTAATCCCAGGATAACTAATTTCCCAACCCAACGGTTAGAGATATCACACATTAATTTACTTAATTATATTATATTCAACATGTCCATCTCATGTAGGCTTGATTGTTTTTTTTCACGAGTCAAACACGTGAATTTTTTTTTTGATAATGTGTGGGGAAATGAACCCCACTTTATAGGATACATTGGATATGTTGTTATAATGTGTGGTGATGAGATTCGAACTCAGAATCGCAATTTCTTCGTGTGACCATCTCATCTAAAAGCATACGTTTTATTTATTTTCTTTGTTATTTTATATCTCAACAGAAATTCATCTAATTTAGGATTTCAATTTAGTATATTTGATATTTTATAAATTATGAGAAATGTTTATTTTGAGAGGATAAATATGAAGCATTTCCTAATGATTATGACAACCATTTATATTTGTTTTGACAAGAGTCATATCATTTGAATTCAAATGATTTTTTTGATGAAGTAAGCTAAGAATAGAGAAAATATTTCAATAATTTTCCTCTAAACAAGTAATGAAAATAACAAGTCATAAAATTCATTATTATAGCCCATTTTGGACAATTTGTGGACATGATTATCAGATATTGCAGGGTAATTCTTTTTGCAAACGTCAAAAATAGTTATGCAGAAACTTGAGATAGGGTCAATTATACTAGGTATATACAACTAAAATCATTAATGTTTTTTGGATAACATTAATACGACCCCAGATCAGAGGCGGATCCAGAATTTCAAACTTGTGGGTTCCCAATGGCTCCTTTCCTACATTAAGTTATCCCTTGGTTTAGTTATGGGTTCCCACCTATTAATATTAATAACTTTTGACATTTTTCTATGTAATTTTAAGCCTTACGATAGCGGGTGTGGGTTCCTGAGAACCCACACCTTGTACTCTACATCCGCCACTGTCCCAAATAAGAAGGTATAGAGGTCGAGAATTGAAGGTAACTAGTAAGTAGTATTAATTAGTATTTGTGTTGTATCTTATTCTTCATGCTTTACTAATGTTTGTTATCACTTAGCTTTGTTTATTTTGTTATTTCACTATCGTTATTTTCCTTCCAATTCTTTTTCGATTACACTTCTTTGGGCTGAGATTCTATTAAAAACAAGCTCTCTCTAGTAAGATAAGGTTCGTATATATAACTTTACTTCATTATACCCCACTTGTGAGACTATAAAGGGTATCTTATAGTTGTTATAGTTGTTTTCGTGAAAAATTCCCGCAAAATCATCCACTCATTTTAGTTGTTATAATAAATATTTTTGTAATTATTATTCAATAGAAATATTTTAAAACTTTGAACTAACCTACTCAAATCTTAATAGTAATAAATAATATTTTCATAATAACATCCAATGTAATGCATTGAAACACACGGCTAACGTCTTATACTTGAATCAATCCTTACTATTATAAATAAAAATATTACACTAAAAACAACAATTATGACAAAATAAAAAAGGTCACACTATTCTTTTATTTATTATGTATAGGTATATTTTAAGACCTGATATTAAAATTTGGCTTTTAGATCACTAATTTTATTGAAATGGCCTTGTATACCACATATAGATGACTAGGAAGGGAATCTTGAAAAGAATTATACCCAATGTCTCACTGGGCTCGTGTTGAGATGATCCCTTCATTCTTAACTGGATTTCTCATTTAGCATCTCACGATGAAAATATTATCTGGAGTGTTTTACCGTAGCCTATTTGACACAAAATCTGATCAGCACTCCACTACTATACATATGTCACACATTTTCACAAGAATTGGACACTACTTGTGATACAAAATAGAAATGAGATTAGAAATGAGATTTTTATATAGATAAGTACCAAAAATGAAAATTGGAATCTTTCTTTTACTTTTTGTAGTTAAGGTAAGGTAACAAGTTGTTTTATACCAATCAATTCTAAGTGTAATACCTAGCACTTTCCAACGCTTAAATAGAGCATAAAATGAGCTCGTAAAATACTGCACTTTCCAACACTTAAATAGAGCATAAAACGAGCTCGTAAAATACTGCTATATCGAAGATAAACCCCTTTAGAATTAGTTCGAACGGGTTGGGGGTGTTTTTAGATGAAAAAATGACCCGTGCAATGCGAAAGGGACCCCGAGCGACAACCCCACATCGCGAGGGCCACCGTGATAGGCTACTGTCTTGCCTACGCGGAGGGCCTGCACCGCGAAGGAGCCTACTCGCGATGGGGTTGCGTCGCGTGGCATCCCTCTCGGGATGGGGTCGCACCGCGAGTCTGCCCCCACGCGATGGGGGTAGCGCCGCAACCCCCTTCCTTTGGCTGTCGATGGAGCGTCGTTTTGTGATTACTTTAAAGGCACACCCCTAAGTCGTTTCTAACTCACCCTATACGTGTTTAAGACCCTAAGTACGACTTTTTCCACTCTAAGTCTCTTGGTAATCTAATGCACTTAAAGGGATTCGTGACTGGAAGTTGTTAATCTAGGAGCTAAGCTCGAAGAAGATAGCTAAATCAGGGATTAATCCGAGAAATATAGCTAAAAGAAATTATAGAGAAAATATAGAAGAGAGAAACTTGAGGTATTATTCATGAATAAATGATTACACCAGTGATGCTTGGTTTTATAGCTAACAATCCCACTTGACAGCTGTAACTAACTCTCTAACCGATTAACTACCCATGTGACTTGAGCTACAGTAATAACTGCAGTGAACAGTAAAAACAAATTTTTGAATTCTAATACAATTTAACTGTTTCTAACTAATTTGTTGATTCCAGCCGTGCTTCAATTCATCTTCAGTTCCCCAACTTGTATCAATACCCCTCCCTTAAAGAACATCCTTGTCCTCAAGGATTAAAGGAAGGAAACCTCAGCAGTAAGTCGGAAGTATATTCCCATGTAGCTTGTGTTGCATCAATTCCAGTCCATTGCACCAAGACTTGCTCCACAGCCTTGTTTCCCCTTTTGACCAATTTCTTATCTAACATCCTCTATGGAATAGGACAATAAGGACTAGAAAGATGTATGACAGGAGGATGAGTGAAACTCAGAGGTAAGGCATGACACCTCTTTAGTTGAGCGACGTAGAAGGTAGGGTGAATGAGAACATCACTAGGCATTAAGAGCTTATAAGAAACAGTTCCTATCTTATCTTCAACCATATAGGGGATATAATACTTGGCAGCATGTTTGTTAAAAGGCCTGGCAGCCACTGAAACTTGTCTGTAAGGTTGCAATTTCAGATAAACCCAGTCACCTACTTCAAAGGACCTATCTGATATATGCTTGTAGGCAATATCTTGCATTCTTTGTTGAGCCCTGATAATATGGAACTTTAGCAACTAAATAACAACTTCTCTAGCCACCAAGCTTCTATCTACCATCTCCACATCACTTTCCCCCACTAAGTAAGGTAGATGAATGGGGTTTTTGACCATATAAAGCTTCATAGGGTGTGCACTTGATAGTGGTGTAATAGGTAGTATTATACCACCACTCAGCCAGGGAAAGATGATTAGCCCATTCTCTTGGACAATCAGAGTAAAAACATCTCAAGTAAGTCTTTAAGGTCTTGTTGACCATCTCCGTTTGGCCATTGGTCTGAGGGTGGTAAGCAGTAGATCTCTGAAGATGTACACCTTGCAAATAATTCTTTCCAAAAAACACTTAAGAAGACTGGATCTCTGTCACTAGTCATGGTAACATGTAATCCATATAGTATAAAGATGTTATCCATGGAGCATTTAGCAACTGACTGGGCTGTGTGTGGGTGTTGCAGACCTAAGAAGTGACTGTATTTGGTGAGCCTGTCTACCACCACCAAGATGACATCTTTACTCTGGGATTTAGGCAGATCTTTAATGAAATCTAAGCAAATATCAGTCCATACACCTTCAGGAATAGGTAGAGGTTGCAAATACCCCGGAGAAGCAGCTGCATCATACTTATGTCTTTGACAAATATCACACTGATTGATGAACTTCCTCACATCTGCAGTAAGTGTTTTCTAATAGAAGAGGGATTGTAACCTCCATATAGTAGCATCCATGCCTGAGTGCCCACCTTGTGGAGTACTATGCCACAAGGAAATAATGTCAGTCTTCAACTGTTGATCATCACCTATAACTAATCTTCCTTTCCATCTAAGTTGACCACCACACCAAGTGTAAGATTTAAAAGGTTGTGTCTGAACTTTCTGTATAATAACCTGTGATGCAGGATCCACTTCCCAAGATGCCTTAATCTTCATGTACAATTCAGCATGTGGAGTGAGTAATGAGATGGCTAATAATTCAGCATCAGGCATTCTTGACAATGCATCAGCAATACTATTCTCAGAGCCTTTTTTGTACTCAATACTAAAATCAAAAGCCGTTAGTTTGGATATACCAACAATCTGGAAATCAGTGTGAATTGGTTAATCAAGCAGGTGTTTCAAGGCCTTTTGGTCAGTTCTTACTATAAAATGGTTGTGCAACAAGTAGTGTGGCCATTTGGTAACTGCAAAAATGAGAGAAAGCAATTCTCTGTTATATACAGACATAGATTGATGTTTAGGAGCTAAGGACTTGCTTATATAAGCAATATGGTGTCCTTATTGCATTAACACAGCTCCAATTCCTTTACCACTAGTATTTGTCTCCACAACAAAAGGTAAGGAATAGTTAGGCAAGGATAGCACTGGAGCAGAAACCAATGCCTGGTTCAGTGTAATAAAAGCCTCATAAGCTTGTTCAAGACAGTGGAACCCCTCCTTCTTCAACAGATCATGAAAGGGTCTACATAAAATTCCAAAACCATGTATAAACCTCTTGTAATAGCTTGCAAGTCCTAAGAATCCTCTTAATTTTTTAAGATTAGCAGGCACAGGCTAATGTTGAACAACTATAATTTTTCTAGGATCAATTGAGACTCCCTTTGCACTGATGAAATGGACTAAATACTCCACCTTAGTCATTCTAAAGGCACACTTAGGCATCTTAGCATACAACTTGTATTGTTTCAGTAATTCAAACACAGCATGAATATGAACCAAGTGATCAACCAATGATTTACTGTAGAATAAGATGTCATCAAAAAACACCAATACTGACTTTCTTAATAAAGGTTTGAAAACTGCATTCATAAGTCCTTGGAAGGAAGATGGAGTATTGATTAAACCAAAAGGCATAACCAAAAACTCATAGTGGCCTTCATGAGTTTTGAAAGCTGTCTTATGAGTGTCTTCTTCAGCCATTCTCAACTGATGATACCCTGCTCTAAGATCAATCTTTGAGAATATAACAGCACCCTCTAATTCATCCAACAAGTCTTCACTCATGGGAATTGGGAATTTGTCTTTAATAGTCAACTGGTTGAAACTTCTATAATCAACGCAAAGTCTCTAAGACCCATATTTTTTCCCACTAACACCACAAGAGAAACATATGGGCTAGAACTATGTTGAATAACCCCTTAATCCATCATCTCTTGTACCAATTTCTCAATAATCTCTCTTACTAACAGGAATTGCTGATTCCATCAATGGAATTTTGTGATCAAATGCACCTCTATGAGGTAGTAAGGTACTACACTGCTCAAAAAGATAAGCAAACTGTTCCAATAAGGGCTTCATTTATGGTAACAAGTTAGTACCTGGAGTAACTTGAATACTGCAACAATTTACTTCATCTACTGCTGGGTTGGTTACTGTCATCATGAACATTTGAGCTTCTTGTCCTTCCTGCTTGATTAGGGATTTAGCCTTAACAGCTTTTATGTGTAATCCAGCTCCTCTTAACACATGCTTATTTCCTTGATACTTGAATTCAATGGACTTATTCTGGAAGTCAAATAAGATTCTTCCTAATGTAGTTAATCACTGAACCCCCAATAAAATGTCAACATTTCCTAGTGGTAATATTAGGAAATTAGATGAAAATGTAGTGCCTTGTAAAATCCAAGTGAGATCCTTACATACTGATGCAATCTGCACTTTTCTACTATCTGCTACACTAATAGACTGCTCATGAATAGGAGAGGTTTTACATTGCAATTTTGTGTCTACATTTTGATCAATAAAGTTGTGTGTGCTTCATGTGTCAATTAAGACCTGTAAGGGTCTCTTTTCATGATACCCTGTGACCCTAAGTGTTTGATATCATTTCACTTCTGTAAGAGCTTGTAATGATATAGTCATGAACTCATCTGATTCACTAGTCACAATAGGGACTGATTCTTGTACTTCAGCTAGCTTCATGTCCCCTTCTTTTAATTCTTCTACCTCTACCATATACAATTGTCTATTACTTCTACAATTGTTCCCTTGTACATAGTTTTCATCACAGAAAAAACAAAGGCCTTTTGCCCTCTTCTCATTCATTTCAGCTGATGATAGCCTTTTACCAGGAATTTTGCTACCTCTAATTTGCTTTTGTTCAAATGGTTGCTTATAAGTTGAATTGGATGCAAGGTTGTAAGAAGGTTTCTGAGTATACACAGGCTTAACCGTTATAGAAATAGGTAATAATCCACTACTACTCTTATAAGGTACCTTCATACCCCATGACTGAGCTTGTGCTTCAAACACCTCTTCTTGTAGCCTAGCTACCTTATAAGTCTGCATCAATGTTTTAGGTACTTGTATTCTAACAGCCTTATTTAGTGCTGGAGTTAAACCCCTTAGGAAGCAGCTGATAGCATTTTCATTTGACAAGTTAACCCCAGTCAGAAGCTTATCAAATTCTGCCTAATACTCCCTTACACTACCAATTTGTCTCAAGTTCTTTAGGGCTTCCATTGATCTTCAAATCCATCCCCAAACCTCTCATTTAGGGCTATGACATATTTAGTCCAAGTTGGATCCACTACAGAATTCCTGCACCTCATATATGCTTTATGCCAGGCTATGGCCTCATCATCAAAATGGATGGATGCTACCTTAACCCTCTGCTCAAAAGGTACTTCATCCATGGAAAAAAACTGGTCGACCTTACATAACCAAGTCCTTAAATCTTGGTCTGAAAATCTAGGAAATTCAAGTCAAGAATACTTTGTAAAGTAATTACAATGTGAATTTGAGCTGTGATGGCCTTCCTTTGGCCTTTCTTCTTGTTGTAGCTCCATTGAATTAGCACTTCCATTAGTGGATTCTGCTCTGTTTTATTCTCTTTCTTTCCTTTTTGCGCCATTGGTCCCAATGCTTCACGAATCTCCAACAATTCTTTATCAGTTTGTTGATTTTTTGCATTCATACTCAACATTCCTTCCATTAACTATTCCAGCTGATCTTGAATTTGTGTCAATTTATCATTCATTTCTTCCCCAGATTTATCTTGACCTTTACTTCTCACCATTATCACTCCAAGAACCTACAAGATCTTATAACAATTGATGCACTTGAAGGGATTCGTGACTGAAAGTTGTTAATCTAGGAGCTAAGCTCGAAGAAGATGATAGCTAAATCAGGGATTAATCTGAGAAATGTAGCTAAAAGAAATTATAGAGAAAATATAGAAAAGAGAAACTTGAGGTAATATTCATAAATGAATGATTACACCAGTGATGCTTGGTTTTATAGCTAACAACTCCACTTGACAGCTATAACTAACTCTCTAACCGATTAACTACCCATGTGACTTGAGCTACAGTAATAACTGCAATGAACAGTAAAAACAAATTTTTGAATTCTAATACAATTTAACTACTTCTAACTAATTTGTTGATTCGTGCTTCAGTTCATCTTCAGTTCCCCAACTTGTATCATAATCACTCTTAAGAAAATAGAGGAGAAAAGCCACCTAGAGTTTAACGTTCCTAAGCTTCAAAAGTCTAATCACGCTAAATTCTCTCAACTACGAGGTTGGTAGAACGAACCTAACACTCATGGTCTTGACTATGGTTTTCTATGAATTTCAATTTGTATTTACGTGTATATATATTATGGATTTTGAGAATCGATTTAAGAACATGACTTATGAAGTTTCCTCTCCTATTATGAAATCTTTTCGCTTTATTATCTAATGGATTGTTCAAACGAATGACTAAAAGCTTGTTTCTAAATGCTTCATTATCATTTAATGAATTTACATTGTTATGTGTTCCAAGTGAGGGCGTTGTCCCTTATTTTCTAAATGCTCCTTTGTTCTAATGGAGAATTGCATGTGATTTATAAAAGAGATGCTACCCTATGTTAAAGTCATGAAAGGAGAATGTTTTTGCATAAGTTTTCATGTGCTTTTGAAATAAGAACTCCATGCGATGTTTAAATCTTTTGGTGGTCATTAACATGTTATTAAATGAAAGGGCTATGGACATGATTGATATGACGGCTTGCAACTCTAGGTATGACGATACCAATTACGAAATGCCCTTAACACGAAGGAAATAAATGTTTATAAGCATGAAAGCATGTTTTTAAGAGGCTAAAATTGGGTTTAAAGAGGGATAGATGGTTAACCGAGAAGGCAATTGTTCAGATAACTCATTGCTGAAAATCGTGTTTAGCCGACGCGGAATTAATGGTATGCATCCCAAAAGTGTATAATTATGGTATACCTGCTTTGTGATCTTGTACACCATCATGCAGAGACTCCAATCCTTGCGGAAAACTTGGATTGGAGGCTTGGCCGACGAGTTAATGGTGGCCCCATATAGCCCGTGGGTATCATGCAAGTCGGGACACCATCTAGCCCAGAAGTAAAACAAAGAGTTTTGTTTACGTTTTTTTTCAACATTGACCACAACTTTGACATTATTTATACCCATGTACTTGATTCCACTTTGCTGAATTGTTTTCATGATGCTTTTATGATGTTGTATCAAAATGTATTTTGTTTTTGGTTATTTCTACATACCAATACTTGGACCCGTCCTCGAGTGGCTGCATTGTCTCATAATATAGGTTCTGCGGCTCAATCCCGTGGTCCAGCGGAGCAGTAGATTTCCTTCTAAGTTCAGAGTCAGTGAGCCGCCCTTGTTCAGAAGGCAATTACTTACATGTTTAATTTCTTTCAGTTTCATGGTCCGGCCGGGGGCCTTGTCCCAGCTTTTGACAAATAAGTTATCAGTAGAGGCTTCGAGGACTGAATTGTGTTTTCTGTTTTAGTATGACTTGATGTAATAAGCTTGATTATAAGATTTCTCGTGTTTCACTATATCTTTCATACTTCGTGTGAATTATGCTTATGATAGTATATTACGGGGTCCCTCGGGCCTATGTGTCCTGGGATAATCGTCGCGGCCAGGGCCCCGGCTCGGGTCGTAACGAGTGACTTTACTTTGCTGGTAGAAGTTCTATGCTTTAGTAGAATATCCCAAGATTCTTTTTGTTTTAAGGTTAGAGTTAATAGAACAGGTTTGAAACACAAAGCAGCGCACATGTACTAAAACTCAGCTGCTGCAATCTCCTACTGTCAATCTATGTTGCTCGGACTCTTCAAAAATGTCGATGGGTACATGTCGGATCCTCCACACTAGTACATTTTTGTAGGATCTGACATGGGTGCGACAGTATTTTTGAAGAGTCCGAGCAACATGGCTGTCAATTACTCTTATTACAACTTATCAAGAGAATAAGAACGACCAAGTATTAGATAACATGATTTCGTTATAAAGCTAAACTTTAAGAAGAAAAGTTCAAAACTGTGAAACTGAATCACCTGTCTGGAAGTGCTTTCATTGTTTTGAGGCTCACATAATTTAGTAGGAGCATATTTCTACGTGACTTGTCGCATCCATGATAATGCTGAAACGAAGAGCTGAAAGTTTTTACAAGTCTAAAATGGGATCACTGCTTGCATTCAAAGTCAGCGCGTTAGTATTTTGATTGGAATTAGTGTACAGGCTACAGTAACACAGCCGTAGGAATTTTAATACATGAACAACAAACCCAGTGTCCCATAAGCGGGGTCTGGGAGGGTAGAGCGCATGCGTGCAGAACTTACCCCTACCTCGGGGAGGTAGAGAGAGGTTGTTTCTGAAGACCCTCGGCTCAAGTAACGACAACAGAGCAGCTAAAAGAAAAATGCAGAAGTAAAGAGAAATAAGAAAGTAATAACAATAACCAACTCAAACACAGTAAATAACGAGGAATAACAAAGGTCGTAAGGTGCAAGAATTTTAATACATTGCGGAAAATTCTGGAAAGAGTTGAGCTGTTCTATAACTGCCTGAACTAAGAAATTTCAGGCTGGTTAATTCGATTTTAGTGGCAACTAACAAAGCTCCTTCAATCCAACAGAACTTCTTGCCTCTCATTAGATAAAATATACCCCGGTGTAATCCTACAAGTGGGATATATATGGGGAGGGTCGCGTGTACACAGACCTTATCCCTACCTTATGAGGGTAGAGAGACTCTTTCCGAGAGACCCTCGGCTCAAGAAAAGCATAACAAATTTGAAGCAAAGAAAACAAAATGTAATACTAAAATAGTGAATCCACTCTCAAGTTTAATCATAATTTTATTTTTTAAACTTGCAATAAGGGCATTGTACTAAGTATTCAATGGCAATACTGGTGTAGATTCAAATCCTTGAGCAGATGAATGTGAAGAAATATGCAACAAACAGTGAAAGATAATGCAAGTTCTATCAATGATTCATTCTTACGATACAAGAGGAAAGCCTATTTATGCTTTCGGTACATGGAATGCTAATTTCATACTAATCTTCTCTTTGCATACAACAAAATCAACAACATACCCAGTGTATTCCCGCATAAAGTGGGGTCTGGGGAGGGTAAAGTGTACACAGTCGATACCACTACCCCAGACGAAGTAGAGAGGTTGTTACCGTAATTTAATCTTTGCATATATTAGTTTAATACTTCTACTACGATATACCAACATGGAACTTGCATCCAAACACAATCCTACAAGGACAACATTAAGACATTTAGCTGAAGCAGGTAATGACTAATCTTTGGAGTCTACGAGCTACGTTGTGAATGACGACGGAGAATCAATATTCCTGCAAATGAGCTTGTTCTGTTAGAGAGTTGTCACATGATGTGCAGCATCTCCAAAAGGACATGCAAATTGATTCTCCATAGTCATTGACAAACTAAAGGGCAGCCGGTGCACTAAAACTCCCGCCATGCGCATGGTCCGGGGAAGGGTCCCACCACAAGGGTGTATTGTACGCAGCCTTACCTTACATTTCTGCCAAAGGCTGTTCCAAGGCTTGAACCCGTGACCTCCTGGTCATATGGCAGCAACTTTACCAGTCATCGACAAACTTCTTCTAAATAAAACAGAGGAAATTTGATACTTCTGAATACAATGCTATAAACCAGAAAGAGTTGAGCTCTTCTATAACTGCCTGAACTCAGGTTTTACTCAATAATAGTATAGGTTTAGGGCGTACGAGGGGAGGCATGAGCCAGTCTTGTAGAGTTCTACTAATGGGTGTGTAGCACGTCACACTTATGATTTGGAGGCTTAGGGGAACTTTAGGCTAATTTCCATTTTGATAATCAAATTTTTTATCAATCTACGAAATAACTGACACCCACGATGTGATCAAAGAGCCTAAGGCTCAATACATGAGTAGTAACATCATCTACTTGAGATACAATTAAACCTTAAAATGAGAACGAAACAAAACAGTTGCAGCCAAGAAGGAGGTATTGCAATAGCCTATGTTGTCTCATGTTGGGATGATGACTAGATAATACCCAGAGGACCAGGTCCGGTGTTTACATTGCAAAAGCTTAGCCATCACACTCTGCACAGTTTGTCAGCTAGTGCAAGAAACTGTGCAGGTGCACAGTGTACCAGAATGGACACCTGGTCCAATCAAAATTCGATCATACATCTCTACATTCTGTAAATACATAGGGATACTCATTCCTCAACAGTTTTCGCAATTTCAAGTCTCCTAGTGTGACGGCAAAAACCCTGATACCCCAAGATCAAATATTTTGTTTTGCTCTTAGTCTTTGTGTTCTTGAGTTGAGTTTTGTAATTGATTTAGTGATAGAGAGTGAAGTTTTCGCCTTGTGTTTGAGAAGCTTAGGTAGAGTTGCCTAACTTACATTGGCTAGAGCTAGTCAATTCTCAGAGAGCTTTTGACAGAGTTGTCAAGTGTTGGTTGTAATAGAGTTATTGCAATTGAGTGGTGCTAATGCAGGTGATATTAGAGAAAGTTGAAAAAGAAGGTCAATCCTGTGTAAATTCTGTTATATCCATAAACTTGTTATAAGGTAGTTAGTTAGTTATGGCCTAGTTGATTAACATGAGTTGAGCAGAGAGCTCATTTGATCAACTATAAATACTCTTGTACATTCTTCATACAAAACAAGTTAGTAATACAACTACTACTAATTCTCTTCATTACATCTCATCTCTTACTTCACATTTCTTCTTCAGCTTCTTCTTCACCATATCAATGGTGTATTCTTCTTCTCTTATTCTGGAAAACTACAAGTGGAACTTAGAGCTAAGTTCATATGAAGTCTGTAATCGCAATTAATTCTGATTATAGTGGATATTGAGAGTCTGTGAGTACAGGTCGTGGCTTTCCTCCCTTGAGTAAGGAGGTTTCCACGTAAAAATTTATTGTGTTCTTTACTTTTGTTTTTCCCTTGTGTTTTGTTTGTTTGTCTTAAATTGCATATTAGGAACCTGGTCCCTTGGTGGTGCCCTTGTGAGTTATTGTTTGTCTTATATTGCATCTTTACATATACAATATAACATGTGATAAGATAAAAACTTGGAAGACACGAAATCACTCAAAAAATAGTCCACAAACACACTCCAAAACAAACCACAAATCACTAAGATCCTTGGACCGATTGGAGACCTCTCTCGGATTCACAAATACAACAAGAATACAAGGTGAACAAGGTGTATTTCACACCAAAACAGAAACAATACGTGAAGAACAAGATGAACACAAAGGCACAAGATTCGGATTTAACAATAACAACAAGAACACAAGATTACAACACAAACACTAAACACGATTACAAGAAAGTAAAGGGATAGATAGATAGACCACATGAAGGTATAATCTCAAGAACCCAAGAATGGACACTCTTGGACCCTTAACACTAGACACAACAATAAACCTATCTCTTACGTGACACAAGATCGGATTGTACCTCTCTAGCATCAACGTTTCCAAGCAAGCAACAACAAAAGAGAATCCACCCTATTGTTGTACCCTAGTTTCGGTTTTGGTGCCTCAAGGAGAGAGGACTTGTGTTCTTTGGTCTTTCAAGACTCACAAATATCATCAAAAACTAAATCTAAAAACCCTACAATGTTCCTTTTATAACTATTATAAAATATAAGTTAAAATGACCAAAAGACCCTTCAAAGAGTGGGCACCCATCTAGTGTAATTTATGGGCTGATTTGGGTGCATTTTGGGTCTCTTTTACACTTTAATTGGACATGCTAAGGCTCGGGTCCAACATGCACTCTCCTAAGTCCATATCCGAGATTATTCCCGTATCAACATGGAATTCGCATCCCAACATAAACCTACAAGGACAACACTAAGACATTTAGTTGAAGCAGGTGATGACTAATCTTTGGAGTCTACGAGCTACGTTGTCCTTCTAGATGCTGCACATCACGCGACAACTCTCTAACGGAACAAGTTCATTTACAGGTGATAGTTAACAGAAGTATCAAAGCTCCTCCGTTTTATTTAGAAGAAGTTTGTGAATGACGATGGAGAATCAACATGCCTGCAAATGAGCTTGTTCTGTTAAAGAGTTGTCACGTGATATGCAGCATCTCCAAAAGGACACGCGTATTGATTCTCCATCATCATTGACAAACTAAAGAGCAGCCCGATGCACTAAAGCTCCCGCTATGCGCATGGTCCGGGGAAGGGCCCCATCACAAGAGTGTATTGTACGCACCTTTACCTTGCATTTCTATCAGAGGTTGTTTCCAAGGCTTGGACCCGTGACCTCCTAGTCACATGGCAGCAACTTTACCGGTCATCGACAAACTTCTTCTAAATAAAACAGAGAAATTTGACACTTCTGAATACTTATTCGACTGTCAAAGTTCACAATCAAAATCAATGACGCGACATAATTCACAAGACATTCAATAGGAGACATACGAAATCTCACACAAAATCAGTTTAAATAATCAGTCGATTTTTCCAATCAGATTACTAATCTTCACTTTCTTACGTAAAATCCACAATAATTTCAATCCGCTTAAGATCAACAATCATCGAATCAATTTTTTCAATTCAGATACATAAGTGTCGATATCAGAGAAGTACAAAAGTTCATATGTATTCAACAGGACAAAATCAATTCGAATAACAGAGTCGATTTTCCAATCAGACTACTGATCATAAATAACAAATGGATTTTTCAGTTTCTTACCTCAAAATTTTGACGTACTTCAGCTACTGTTTGATGAATTGAACGGAAATTTCTGAATGTCTTGAGCTGAACTTACGGAAGCTATGGAAAATTGGAGATTTATCAATTTTTTTCAGTTTAAAAGTGCATGTCATGATATTCAATAGGAGTTTTCATACGAAATCGTAAATAGCGAATGGATTTTTCAGTTTTTTACCTCAAAATTTTGACGAACTTCAACTACTGTTGATGAATCGAATGGAAATTACTGAATTTCATGACTGATTTTGAGCTGAACTTACGGAAGCTATGGAGAATTGGAGATTTATCGAATTTTTCAGTTCAGAATAACGAAAAATTTGAAGATGAATGAAAGGAAAATTGAGGTGAATTTAGAGAAGAGATGGTAGATTTTGAATTTTGGAGATATTTAAAGAAGGAAAATAATGGGAGGGAAAATGGATTCAAGTAATTTGGTGGTGTTAAATGGGCCGGTTCGGTTCAACAAGTATTTGACCCGGTTGATCTGTGATACGGGTTGGTGCATCCGGTTCCAAACCGGTTCGATTTATCTGGATATAGTTAGGGAAAACAACCTAAATCCCGACAGTTTGGAGCTTAATTACAAAAATTCCTGACATTTTGCGTAATTACTGAAAATCCTAATTTTGGATCTGACGAGATATATAATTAGCTTCTGATACATCTAACGAACATACATTTTTTTCTTTGTAAAGATACATAATTAGCTTCTGATACATTTTTTTTATTTTGAGTCTGTAGATATACATTTTACAACACAACGTAGATACATTTTTTGTGTAAAGATACATAATTAGCTCTCAATATAATTTTTTCGATTTTGAGTCTGTCGAGATACATAATTAGCTCCCTGATACATTCAACGAAGATACGTAATTAATTGAGACTTTTGTAATTACTTTATAACGGTGGAGATTTGTGTAAATATGATAAGTTAAAGTGTATATTTATGTTATTCTTCCAAGATTTATGCCGGCTCGGGTTCTATCTAGTGTTTTAAAAGGCAGTCACAGGGCAAGGTGTTGTGGCGAGGCAAAAGTACCGAAAGACGAACGCTCCGAAATTTGAGTTGTTCGCCTAAGCACTGGGGAGTAAGCCTGTAAAGTTTACAAAGTAAATTAATTTTTTCTTATTAAATCTCTTATTTAAACTTAATATTAGTATAATATATGAATGGTAAATACTTAAATACTCAAATCATAGAAGAAAATTTAAAAGTCATATTCAAACGTATTTATGATGGATGTCAACCATGCCGTTACTAAAAAATAATTATCTTTTTCTAATGTAATTCAAGGTAATTCTATATGTATTTGCCGCTTCCCATATAGAATGTAATCCAAGTTCGAATTGTTAATTATCTTTTTCCATATAAAATTCAATTGTAAAATTAGTTAACTAATGATCAATAGATTATTGTAAATGACAAAATAACTTATTTTTGACAAAAAAAAATATATATAAAAGAATCAGCATAAGTCATTTCATCAGATTTGTAACAATTCATAATATGTCTGAGATATCAATAATATTGTTGGGAAGCAAAAAAGTATAGTGCCTATTTTGGGTGTCTTACCAATGAAATTATTTTTCACAAAATATAAATGAATTTCTTACTTGTTCTTTTAATATATGGTACATAAGCAAAATAATATTATCAAAACGTATTATTATAAAAAGACATTTGTATTATCAGACGTGGGGTTGTAGCAGGGTAGAGCTATCCTTGGGTCAGGGGTTCATCTGAACCCTCTTTGGTTGAAAATTATATTATATATACTTAGATAAAATTATTTTTTATGTATATATAGTAGATATTTAAACCCCGTTCAATTACTTCGTGCGTTTACTTTTGAACTCTCTTAGTAAAAATTCTAACTCCGCCACTGGGTTGTAGGCAGGGGTGTGAGGTGGTGGGAATGGAGTCTACGGAGTTGGAGGTCCAAGTGGACAGGGGCGGACCTAAGTTCAAATATGTGGTGCTCCGACACTCATCAAATTTGGCGCAAAATAGGTACAATTTTAATTATAAGAAATGTATAAAAATAGAGATGAGATAGAAAAATGCACTCATTAAACCAAGAAAATAGCCGGGTGCTCTGATTATCAGGCGGAACCTTAAAGCTCTGGGTGTTGATGCGAGTGTTCAAACCTCCTTTGCACCCATGACCATTAAATCTTGGATCCGTCACCGCAAGTGGAGATGAGGCATGCGTTGAAGACTGACACTCGTTAAACTTTTGGACCTATAGCCAAACTTTTGGTGCTTCGACACTCGTTAAATTCGACGCAAATTAAATATAATTATATAAGAATGTATAAAATCTGATATAAGATTTAGAAAAACACTCAATAAGCCAAGAAGATAACGGGGTGTTTTAGTTTTCAGAGGGAACCTTAAAATTTTGAACGTCAATATGTATTCGAACCTTCCGTGCACCCACGATTCCTAAAGTCTAGGTCCCGCCACTATTAATGGCAGAAACGTGAACTCGTAATCTATAAATCACAGAAAAATAATTTTAGCGTTGCTTAAAAACTCCCTAATATGATATAATTGTCTATTAGTCAAAACTTCCCTTATTGTTTAGCAACATTATATTATACATATTGTACTTCCATAAACCCTTCTAAATAGGCACTAAAGCTCATGCATATACAAACAAATACATTATAATTTTTGAAGCAATCGACTAATTTTATTTATTTATTTATTTTATTCTAAGAAAGAAGACTTTCAACTGCATATTTAAATTAAAATTACTTCTTTAATTTTCTATTGGAACTCCCTAGTTCTACAAATTTGTGATTAGTCAAATATCATTTGCTTGTTATAAGACTAAATTGAGATCTACTTGGCAACATCAAATAGTCAAGATGAAACTTTTTGACCATTTTCATTAAAGCCAAATGGCAAAAAGAAAGCAAATCTATTGTTTTGAGTATTTTTTTTTTTTTTTTAAAAAAAAGTTCAGATAGTCAATCAACTGATTTCACTAACTTTTTATCTGAATTTTTTTTCCCGTTAAATAAGTAGTAAGTACGATTTATTAATCTAACATATAGAAAGTCGAGGTATTTGTCATTTTCTGATTGAATCGTGACAGGAACTCGAAGTTTTAACTTGATCGAGCGAACCTTAACTACGAGACTCGATTTTATATCTCATGCTACAAAATAGAGCCATGATTGAATCAAATACTAAAAGTGTATGTATGTAATGGCGGATCCAGCATTTAAGGATCGTAGGTGCACGGAAGTTTCGAACAAATATATTGACGTCCAAAGCTTTTATAAGGTTCTGCCTGAAAACTAAAGTCGCATTCAGCTATCTTCTTTTGGCTTACTGAGTGCTTTTCTAAATCTTATATCAAATTTTATATATTTTTTATATAATTATACCTAATCTGCGTCGAATTAATAGATGTCGAAGCATCAAAAGTTTGACTATACGTCCGCCTCTGAATATATGAATTTTATTTTCTATTTGAAAAATATATTAAAAAATATGATGAAATTGCTATTAAATATTTGAAATATATATTATTGACATAAATTAAGCCGGCAGAGGACGGCAGTATTATTAAATTAGCTTATCAAAATGACAAATTATTAAAATGTCATTTTTTTTGGTTTAAATAGGAGTTCACCAAATTAAAATTTCTCAATTGAACTTTAGTTTAATTTGTGTTAAATTAATTACTTAGAAGACATGGGATCATCTTTCAGTTGCTGTGGTGATGAAAAAGTTGATGAAGGGTATGTGCACTAACCAATTTATTATTTTTTTTTTATTTTATTTTTTTTAAGGAGGATTCAAGATTTTAAATTTAAAAAGTAATCCATTATGTCTACGTATATTTTTATATATTTTTTTAGATATACGTAATTCGATCAAACAATTATCATTGTGTCAAAAGTTATGGCACATATAAGGGACGTAACTTTATGTCTTAATTAAACCTACCATACAAGCGTCACATTGGATTACGACTCCGACCTCGGCTACCGCAGTCCCCTTTTGGTTTGGGTCATAGGCAGGATGTTGACGTTACACAACAGTAGAGTACTAAAAACACGATGGACATTTGCTCGTCAAAAATGTTTCCGACAAATTTTATATATATATATATATATTTTAGATATACATAATTCGAGCAAACACCCATCATTCAGGGGCGGAGCTATCCTTGGGCTAGGCCCGAACCCCCTTCGGTGGAAAATCATGCTATATATACATGATTAAAATTATTATATATATATATATATAGTAGATGTTGAACCTCCTTCGATTAATTCGTACTTCACTTATAAACCCCTTAGTGAAAATTCTGGCTCCGCCGCTGCCATCATTATGCCAAAAGTTACAGGACATATAAGGGACGCAACTTTATGTCTTAATTAAACCTACGTACCATGCAGGCGTCACATTCGATTATGACTCCGATCTGGACTACCGCAGTCCCCTTTTGGATCTCGTAATAAGCAGGATGTTGACGTTACACAACAATATGCATTTTTTTGTAGGCAAAACAATGGGGTGGTTGGTGAAAATTCTTGGAGAATATTCACATACAAAGAGTTATATGCAGCAACAAATGGTTTTAATGAAGATAACAAGCTTGGAGAAGGTGGTTTTGGAAGTGTCTACTGGGGTAAAACTTCTGATGGTCTTCAGGTAATTAATTAATTTTTCTAATTTTTCATACGATGTTCGATATTCATTTTAGAGACTCGACTAATTCGAATTTGTTCCTCATAAAGCCCATTAAAAACAAATAATTATATTTCAAAAAATCGTATGAACGATTTGATATGTGTGATAAGGCCCCTGAACTATAGTCAAAATTGTTATAACACATCTTAATTTTGCACGGGTCCTATTGCCTCCTTAAACTCAATTTTACTGTATTATTGTTCACAGTTTGTGTTTACATGGCACCTTTTACGACACACCTTAATTGTAAGTTTTTTTAGTTCACGCAAGCGCAAAAAGTGGACAATAATACAGTAAAATTGAGTTTAGAGAAGTAACAGGATCTCCGTGAAGTTAAGGTGTGTCGTAGCAACTTTGGCTATAGTTCATGCGTTATCTCTTGATATGTTAAAAATATCTCAACAATTTTTACTTAGATAAATCAACTTTTATTGTACCTAAGAATCATGATGATGGGTGGCCTTCGAACAACTATAAAGTTATCTTCATGTAGTCAGGTCACGAGTTCGAACCGTGGCATTTATCATTGATGTTTGCATTAGGGTAGGATGCCTACATCACGTCCCCTTGGGATGCGTCCCTGCCGAGGACCCTGCCTGAAAACGGACGATGCATAGTGCACCCAGGGGCGGAGCTACACTTGGGATAGGGGTTCATCCGAACCCCCTTCGACGAAAAATTCTACTACTATATATACATGGTTAAAATTACTTCTTTTGTATATATAGTAGATGTCGAAGCCCCTTCGGTTAGTTCGTATGTTCACTTCTGAACCCCCTCGATGAAAATCCTGGCTCCGCCACTGAGTGCACCGTGCTTAAGACCGTCTTTTATATCAAAAAGTGGATTTATCGGTGCACTAGGTTCTCGCTATGTGATCGATCCAGTAACACATCGAACCGTATCGTGTCTACTGTATATGATTTTACCTTGCATTTCTGCTAGAGGTTAAACTAAATTATACTTAATATTTTGGCATTGTAGATAGCAGTAAAGAAACTAAAGTCAATGAATTCAAAAGCAGAAATGGAATTTGCTGTGGAAGTTGAAGTTCTTGGAAGAGTTAGACACAAAAATCTATTAGGACTAAGAGGTTATTGTGCTGGAAATGAACAAAGATTAATTGTGTATGATTACATGCCAAATTTGAGTTTACTATCACATATACATGGTCATTTATCAAGAGAAGTTCAATTGGATTGGAAAAAAAGAATGAAAATTGCTATTGGCTCTGCTGAAGGACTCTTGTAAGTTTCTTTTAACTATAACTACTCCTTTCAATAATGCTTATCAACAACTAACATATTTAGTGTATTCCGATATAGTGGGGTCCGGGGAGGGTAGAGTGTACGCAGCTCATACCGCTATCTCCGAAGAAGTGGAGAGGTTGTTTCTGATAGATCCCCGACTCGTTTCAATACTTATCAATAACAACATACCTCAGTGTATTCCGACATAGTGGGGTCCGGGGAGGGTAGAGTGTACGCAGTCCATACCGCTAACTCGAAAAAAGTAGAGAGGTTGTTTCTGATAGATCCCGACTCGTTTCAATACTTATCAATAATAACATACCTAGTGTATTCCGATATAGTGGGATCTGGGGAGGGTAGAGTGTACGCAGTCCATAACGCTAACTCGAAAAAAGTAGAGAGGTTGTTTTCGATAGACCCCCGAATCGTTTCAATAATGCTTATCCACAACAACATATTCAGTGTATTCCGACATAGTGGGTCCGGGGAGGGTAGAGTGTACGCAGCTCATACTACTATCTCCGAAAAAGTAGAGAGGTTGTTTCTGATAGACCTCCGACTCGTTTCAATACTTATCAACAACAACATACCTCAGTGTATTCCGACATAGTGGGGTCTAAGGAGGGTAGAGTGTATGCAATCTATACCGCTAACTCAAAAAAAGTAGAGAGGTTGTTTCTAATAGACCCCCGACACGTTTCAATACTTATCAATAACAACATACCCAGTGTATTCCGATATAGTGGGGTCTGGAGAGGGTAGAGTGTACGCAGTCCATACCGCTAACTCGAAAAAAGTAGAGAGGTTGTTTCCGATAAACCCCCGACTCATTTCAATACTTATCAACAACAACATACCTCAGTGTATTTCGACATAGTGGGGTATGGGGAGGGTAGAGTGTGCGCAGACCATACCGGTACCTCCGAAGAAGTAAAGAGGTTTCTGATAGACCCCCGGCTCCTTTCAATAGTACTTATATCAACTAAAAGAGAGTAAAGCGCCTAGTACCCTCTGAACTATGACTAAATTTGCTACTACATGCATGCTTCAACTTTACAGGAGTCTTATTACACCCCTGAACTGAATTTTAGCATATTTTTGTCATGCTTTTAGCTGATGTGGTACATTTTGTCAACCTTTTTAGCTGACGTGGATCCCATTTTATATAATAAAGGTGTCACATCAGCACAAAAGGGTGACAAATATATACTAAAATTGAGTTCAAAGGAGTAATAGAACCCTCAGTTTTCAAAATATAACAACTTCTGTCATTAAGCAATAAAAATATATCGCTAATTCTATTTAACGATAGATTATCAAAATACATTTTTGTTAGTTGTTGGCTATTTAAAGATGAATTCCAACAACTTCTTGTTTTTTTTTTAAAATTAGTTATTCCCTCCATCCTAACTTATATTAATATAAGTTTGTCCCAGGAGAGTGTCATACTATCTTATTAGAAATATATTAACTTTAAATTTTTCATTTTAAGATTAAGCTATATACATCGTCAGCGTAAAAAAAAATATTTATTGCAGTAGGTAACTTGACTTCTTTTCAAGATTACGTGTAATCTCATTTTCTAAAGAGACTTACATTTAGATATTCTTTAGGTGAATTGATGGTGTAAAAATGATTTATACTACTGACGTTGTAAATTACTTAAACTCTTCCATTTTACCTTAATGGAATGATTTATAGTCAAATAAATGTCCACGACTTGTTTTAAGCCACTATTTCGAGTCTTTTTTCTTTACAACTCTGTCTAGTCAAACACCATCATATAATTGAGCCGTACGGGGTAACATTTTGCATACAAATTTACCTATAATTATCGTATAAGTGATGTGATTGCGTAAATATTTAATTTTAACACCGTCAATGCGTAACACTTCAACTCTCGACTCAAATAGCCACAACACATACTCACATATGTATGATTTATGTACTGACGGTGTAAATTACTTAAACTCTTCAATTTTACTTTAATGGGATAATTTATAGTCAAATAAATATCCACGACTTATTTTAAGCCACTATTTTTAAGTCTTTTTTTTTTCATTCCGACTCTGCCTAGTCAAATACCACCATATAATTGGACCAGACGAAGTAACATTTTGCATAGAAATTTACGTATAATTATCTTACAAGTGATGTAATTGCACAAATATTTAGGTATTTGCATCATGCAACACTGTCGGTCGGTGCATAAAACTTAAACTCTGGTTCAAATAATCATAACAAATGCTCACATATATGTATATTTTTATCATAACTTAATGCTCACATATATGTATATTTTTATCATAACAAATGCTCACATGTGTATATTTTTATCATAACAAATGCTCATACATATATATATTCATACATATATATATTTTTGGTTATTTAGGTATTTGCATCTAATGTAACACTGTTGTCGGTGCATAAAACTTAAACTCTGGTTCAAATAATCATAACAAATGCTCACATATATATATATTTTTATCATAACAAATGCTCACGTGTATATTTTTATCATAACAAATGCTCATACATATGTATATTTTTGGTTATTTCTTTAGGTATTTGCATCATGTAACACTATCTGTGCATAAAACTTAAACACTGGTTCAAATAATCATAACAAATGCTCACATATGTATATTTTTGGCTATTTAGGTATTTGCATCATGAAGTTACACCCCATATAATTCATAGAGACATTAAAGCTAGCAATGTTCTACTTAATTCAAATTATGAACCACTTGTTGCTGATTTTGGATTCGCAAAATTAATACCAGAAGGTGTTAGTCACATGACGACACGTGTCAAAGGTACATTGGGTTATTTAGCACCAGAATATGCTATGTGGGGTAAAGTATCTGAAAGTTGCGACGTTTATAGCTATGGCATTCTTTTACTTGAATTAATTACTGGTAAAAAACCAATTGAAAAACTTCCAAATGGTGTTAAAAGGACAATTACACAATGGATGGAACCAATTATAGCTAAAGAAAGATTTAAAGATCTTGTTGATCCTAAGTTAAAGGGTAATTTCGACGAAATTCAGTTGAAACAAACGATTCGCGTAGCAGCATTGTGTGTTCAGAACGAGCCTGATAAACGACCAACGATGAAACAAGTTGTGTGTATTTTGAAAGGGGGAGAGGCAAATCATCTTGGGGATTTGAGGATTCAAAGTGTTAAATATGGTGATGATTTAATGGCAATGGATCAAAATTGTGATCAAGAAGATAATTATGAAATTAGTAATAGTGATCAAGGGAATGAAAGTAGTGTTTATGGTGTATTTGGTGCTATGCAAATGCAAAAAATGCAAGATACTTATAAGCATTTTGGAGAGAAATAATTGGTCGAGGTACACGTAAGCTGACTCGAACAAGAAATTTAGCTATACAATGTTTTGGTTTATATTTGTAATGACATTGCAATGTTGTAATGTTTTTTATGTATTCTTTTATTTAGAGAATGGAACTATGAGAATGTTACTAGTACAACATAATGTATCCTAAATTTTTATTTCATTTTCTTTTATTTATTCCGCCATAACTCTTGTTGGTGAAGACGGTGTCTGTTTAAGAAAGAATGGAGACAAAAAAGAATGTGTTCGATCGAACCCGTAGTCCTGGATATAGAGTGATTTGATTGATGGGATTTGGTATGATCTCGATGATCTCGATGAGATTGACATTCCAATCTTTTTTCTTAGAACGTATTTGTCACGCCTCAAATCTTATTGGGGCGGACTGGCACCCGTAACCGAGGAGGCCCGGGAGAACCAGCTCATAACCTTATACTTCCCATGCATACCTTTATGACAACTCGAAATTCGGACAGCATCATGTCGCATATAAAAGGAAATAATCACTTGTATAAGCTCGAGCACACATATATATGTATATACAATACTTGGCCGTTGGAGCCATCACGTCTATTAACAAAATACCACCTTGACTGTACATTAGGTCTACAAAGCCTCTAGACAATACACAGAGTTTAACTAAGGTCGGGACACACCCCGCCATATAACTAACTTCTATTCAATACCAAAAGTGACTGGATATGACACGCAAAGCCCCGAAGCAAACTGGAGCTCACCAAAAGCAGCTGGGTATCCTGGCTCCTACTTGTGCGGTGTATGAGCTGAGGTACATGTGCCTGCAGCATGAAATGCAGGTCCCCCGTGGGGAACGTCAGTACGAAATATGTACTGAGTATGTAAAGTTGTAGATAATCACATATGATATAGGAGCTCAATAGAAATCAGAAACAAGTGAATAAATCGTAATAGGAGTGGACCACACTTACTAGAACTTGTGACAACCTGTACATTGTATTTATTCAATCACTTTACCTTCGTTCATATCATCTTTGTAATCATTACTGTACTGTACTGTGAGCATTAGGCTGCCTCCAGTACATATCAACTGGGATCGACCCATGCTAGGCTTATGCCCCTGGGATACCACCCATAAACACATAAATAGGGATCGACCCATGATAGACTTATGCCCCTGGGATACCACCCGATAAGAGAGAACTTCCATCACTTAGTTCAATTAATCCTTGAGATTGTTATTTCGGTCGCCACCACATTTTTGATACTTTGAAACAATGATACATCAATAAGAGACATATAAATAGACCATCAATGCAATAACAATGAAGTAAGAACTCATTGGCACATCAATAAAGTATTTTGGAGTCATCAATGCCATAACAATGAAGTGGGAACTTATTGGTATATCAATGAAACGTTTTGGAGTCATTAATAGCACATGGATCTTGTTTGAGTAACCGGATACCTTCTGACATTCATTAGTGCAATAAACATGTAAGATTTGGAAGACAAGTAAGTATTGGAATGTCTTGACATCTTGTAGGGTGGAAACAAGTTCATTGGTAACGTAGGACATCATACAAAACCATTATGGATCACATGTTACTGAATAACTTTGGAAACTTTCTTAATAGAACAATTGTTCACTTTCATGCCAAAGATATGGTATAGAGTATGCTTTACATACCTGACTGTCAACCTTCAATACTAGTCCCAAATGGACTTTTCGTCTTTTCGGATTACTTATCTACAATGAACATATATAGCAATCTAGTATTAGCGACCAAACGTCACAATTCAATTATTTGAATTCACCAAACTAGTGGTTAAGTAGTAAGCCTTAATTACACCATAAAGGGTGTCACTTTAACCCTCTTATACTCCAATTACATTCACATGCCATGCATATTCATACAACATCCTCCAATATCAAGTTTGGATTCATTTATCCTTCCAACCAATCCATTAAACCAAATTGAGTCATAGACATAAATAATCATCAATTCAATAGTATATCACCATATCCACCTTCCATAACTCAATCACCATATCCACCCTCCACAATTCAATACAACCAAACCATGCAAAATAGTCCATAACCCTATTTTCATCACCTTTCAATAACAACCAATACATATAATCCTCTATCACGCATATACATATGGAAGAGAACAAAGGCAAATAATATTCATACCTTAGAATTCACCTCTTGATTATGCAATCCTGTTTACACAAATAATAGGTGCCGTTCGAAGCTCTCAAGATGACAAACGCAGTTATCGGATTACTTTGGAATTTCTACGGTTGAATCAAAAGTAATTTAAAGGTCAAATTTGGCTAGGGTTTGTTCTTTCTCAATGATTGATGATGAAAATGAGTTTTTGAACTCATATACATGTATATGTACACATATTCCCGTCCATAATATCATAGGAAATGACCAAAGTGCCTTTAAAATTTAAATAATGTCAAATCTGTCCTTTGGTGGACTGTTTTGATAAGCTAAAGTAGATCGACCATAACTCTTTGATCCGATATCGTATTTGGGTGAAATTGGTATCGTTGGAAAGATAATTCAAAGGGATTTCATCTCATATAAAGTAGGCCACCCAGTTCGTCCTGTAAAAGGAGTTATGATCCTTTGAAGTTGACCCTAAAAATCTGTTTTGAGAGGCTGAAGTAAAACGAGTATAACTCCTTACTCAGACGTTGGATTTGGATGAAACCAATTGCATTGGAAAGAAGACTCAAAGATCTTTCTTTTGATAGGTCTTATCTCTCCCAGTTCATTATATTGAGGGAGTTATGATTGTTCAAAGTTGACCCAAAAAATTGGCTGGCCTCAGTAGTTTGTGTGCAGGAAGCACATTTACTATTCCCAATATCCCGGCCACCGTTTTATAGTTTCGAACGTGCTCGATTATATCCGAAACCTATCCATTTTTGGAAATCTTTATATCGTTGGAAAGCTTATCCAATAACCTTCGTATGGAACCATCGACGGGCAAATTCCGGTATAAATAAAATAAAATTAATTCCATATAAATAAGACCAATACACGTACTTGAATACGCCAATACACGTACTTGAATATGGGGTGTTACAGTATTGATTTGATCAGGGGCGGAGTTAGCCATATACCATTTATACATGATTAAAATTAATTTTTATATATCTATAGTAGGTGTTAAGCCCCCTTCAACTAAGTTTTCTTTAAATACTGAATCCCTTTAGTTGAAATCTGTGTTCCGCCTCTGGATTTGACCCCATAATAAGTGGGACCAAGCAAGTTGCTGCCAGAAGCAAAATCCCGTATAGAATCTCCTGATTGTTCCAGAGTTACTAGGTTTTCGCAAAGTCGTAAGACCATGTTTGGGGGCCGATGTCTGTCCAGTGTCGGAAGGTCAAGGAAGTAGGTGACCTGATGACAGGGAGCTGACGACCGGGTACGTATGTGAGAAAACATTAGAGATTTTGAATCCAAAACTATCGTAAGTTCAATGTTAAAAGTCTAAATCGTCACCATGAATTATGATGGAACGAATAGGAAGGATCAATACGTGGCACATGTACCAAAATTAATAAACTCTATAAGATAAAATCCACTAGTATTAATATTTCATTGAAAAAAAAAACAAATTTGTAACTAACTTTCTAGTAAATTCATTGTATCTAAATGAAAGAGAAGCTACTTTTAGTCTTTGTGTAATTTAACTCTTCATTTTTGTGCCTAATTTACAAATCTAATATTAATAAACTATTAATTATGAGTATTAAAGCTTCTCATTATGATTTTATTATTTTTAGAAATTAGAAAGGGATGAACGTCTTTGATGAATTATCCTTCAAAATGAAACTTTATATGATTAATCTGAATTAATCGAGCTTAAAATGGCGATAGAGTATATGTATTCTTACAAGTTAGATATTTAATTGTATGCTAAAAAATTAATTAAGGTGAATTGAATTATAGATAAATCATTTTTAACACGAAACTAAGTTTCATAATAATTCAATGAACTTAACACACCTAAATTCTTTTCTTCAAAATAATTTCTCATGGAATATTCAATTTATTTCCTTTGTATTTATTACTACACTTTTTTTTTTTTTGGAGTTTTAGTGAAGAATTCAACCTATATTTAAATCACATAATTTGGAAATGGTTTGTACTTGAAAAGATTTGTTCATTTGCCTAATTTCATGAGGTTAGTTATAAGTTTTTTTCTTATTCTCTTTCCCATCCATGAATAAAAAAAATAGCTCGACGTCAGAATGATTAAATGTCTAACATTTTTATTGTATAAAGAAATTGTTCTGTGATAAGTTCTCTAGCCATTTATAGGTTTTCATTTTTTTTTTATACTAGAAATATACGGATTTATACACGCAAATTTTTGGCTGAATAAGTTGAAAATGAGCTCATCAGAAATTATTTATAATCGCTTTTATTCGAAAATCCAAGACTTTTTTATGAATTATTGATGGAAATATCGATCAGAAAAACATATATTTCCAATAGTATATAATGAACGTATGGATTTTATTTTTATTTTTATTTATTTTTGCATATTTTGAAGAATTTTATTATATTTGCATAGTAAATTTTATAGTAAAGTGAATATTGATTTGAAGTAAAGTCTATTCCATACCCATAATAATTGCAAAAATGTTAATGATTGTACAGTTAGCTATATGTTTCAAACTGCCATATATATATAATTACACAATTATCATAATCATTGTTTTCTAATTATTTATGTATTAATTTTTAATTTTCTCTTGGTAAGGAATTATTATAATGTTGTTGTTGTTACCACATATAATTATTTACTAAAGTGGTGTTAGGTCTCAAAAATGTACTTTAGATTTTATGACATGATGAGATTTCAAATAGTATTTTATTTTCTTTCTGGATTAGGGACGTATCAGATTCAAAATTTGAATAATGAAGAATTATTTTTACTTTTAACTAAAGGTCTCGAGTTTGAATTTTTTCCGGGCGTTCTTTTCTCTTTTAATGAATCTTATATGACGTAAATCTTAAATTACATTGGGCTTCAAAATGAATGTCGGAAACTAGATTATACCTTAGCTTAAACAATAAAATGCATTGCTAATTCTATTTAGTCATTTTCTAAATGGTAGATTATCAAGAATTTTTGTTATGTATGAATAATTTAAGAATGGATTAACGATAAAATTTGTAGCTAATTTATTTATTTTAGTGAAAAAAACACTATGATGACTCCATAGATGCATATGTAAAACTTTGGAATAATTTATTTTTTTAATTCCAAGCATGTAGGAATAGTTTATTTGTTTGGCAACGTGGACAAGTAATAATAAGTTGATTTCCACCCCCACCCCCCACCCCACCTACCCCACTCCACCCCCACCCCAAAAACCCAAATTCACAATTTTTTTTCAACTTTTTTATTTTTTGCATCCAATTATAAAAAGACTCTATTGTATGATATTTAGTGATTCACCAATCAATTTATATTGGATCATTATATTTCACAATAGGGTTTAACTTATATAACTCATAAAACAAAAATAACCCCCCCCCCCCTTCACTACTAAAAATGGCTGATTTTCGATAAAAATTGACTTGTCGAAAATATTACGACAGACTTTTCGTCAGAAATACTATATTTTCGATAAAATTTTAATGATAACATTCCTCGAAAATTCTCATTTTTTTAAATGTTCCCTTTCCATGAGGGCAAGGCAAAACATTGTAAAATGGATGACTTCATTTGAGTGGCACACAATTTTCCCTACCAAACTCATAGGGCAAAAAAAAAAAAATGGAATAAATATTATTCTCTTTTTTAGTTTACCATATTATAAAGTAACAATATAATATAATAAATCATGTACCAAGCTTATGCAACAAGTGAAATCAAATGCAAAAATCCCTTTACCTTTGCTAAATCCAAAAGTTACATTATATTTTTTTTTTTTTTTTTGGTCCTAGCTTCTTATTAAAGAATAATTGAATGAACTAAGGTTGATATGGTCACACTATTACCCCCCACCCCACCCCACCCCACCCCACCCAATTAGGACTGGGCATATTTTAGTCCAAACCGTAAAAATTGAAAAATCAAACCAAAATTTAATTTTGGTTTCGATTTTTCGGATCTGTTTCGGTTTCAAATTTTAGAAATTCGAATAAACTGTTCGATTTTAGTTTTTTTCAAAAAAAAATTGGTTAAATCGAAAAATTAAAATTATATAAATAATATATATATTTCATTATATATATATATATATATATATTATATTCGGTATAAATAATGTTTTTCGGTTATTTCATTTTATTTTATCCATGTTGAGTTATTTATATTTGGAAATGAAAAATTGGTTTGAAAAAATTTACGTCTTCTAAAAAAATCACCAATTTTAAATGCTCAGTCACGATGAAGGAAGACTCTTTGCTGTAATCTTCAAAACCGAAGTAAAAATCTGAAATAATCGAACCGAATTTATAGAAATTGAACCAAAATGAATTTATTTCAGTTTTGTTACGGTTGTAATTTTTGTCAATCCAAAAAATGAAAAATCGAACCGATATTAAACAACCAAATCGAATGCCCACCTCTACACCCCACCCCAACCCATGACACCCACAAGTCCTAATAAATACTACTAATCATTCGCACAAGTTTTCTACTTCATGTGTTCATCAAAAAAAAAAAAAGATAGTGAACAAGTGAAAAAAAATAAATCATAATGGTTGTTTCAAATACTAATAATAAATCTTCAAAAATTCTTGTTGGAATTTCTTTGGATGTTGAAGAAAGTAAAGAAATTATTTCTTGGGCAATTAGGGTTTTAGCAAATCCTAATGATACAATTATAGCACAACATATTGTTGGTAAGTTTAATTTATTTTTACTTCAATTATTATTATTAGCCACAATTTAAATTTGTTTTCTTGTGTAATAATATGTCACAATTAATCCAAATGATACAATTATAACACAACATTGTTGGTAAGTTCATTTTTCTTTCAATTATTATAACCACCACAATTTTAATTTGTATTTCTTGTGTAATAATATGTCACAATTAATCCAAATGATACAATTATAGCACAACATATTGTTGGTAAATTTATTTTTTTTCAATTATTATTATAGCCACAATTTTAATTTGTTTTCTTGTGTAATAATCTGTCACAATTAATCCAAATGATACAATTATAGAACAACATTGCTGGTAAGTTTATTTTTCTTTCAATGGTATCCACAATTTAAATTTAGTGATATTTTCTTGATTTACATTCCTTATGTGACAATGACCTTTAGATAATGACACGTGTTATTTAATTTTACACAAATTTTAGGGAAATAAATTTTATTTTTTTTCAAATTTTTTTAGTTATAAACCAATCAAAAAGAAGATAAGAAAGACCCCAAAAAATCTTGATTTTTATACATCTCTTAATGGAAAATATTCAACATTCTGATATGTTAACATAGAAGCTGCTGTTCTTCAAGTTAGAAATATTTTCAATTTTTTTTTTTTAAAAAAAGATTTATCTAAAATGTAGCTTCTTATAGTTCTTGAATTTTGTATATATTTTTTGTGTTTTTTTTTTTTTTTAATTTGATGAAACAGTGGCAGAAGAGAAAAGCAAGAGATTTGGTGATCAAAAGAAATTAGAAGAAAGCAAAAAATGGCAATCAATATCAAAAAATCAAACTCAAATTCGAAAGGCAAAAGCATTTGTTATTTCTTTGATGGGTGAATTTACAAAAACATGTCAAGATAAACAGGTAATATTAAATACTACAATTTTTCTTTTGAATCGAGGGTCTGTCAGAAATAAAATACATACATACATATATATATATATATATAGACACACACACACATCCCTCATAGTAGTATGATCAACGGTCTGCGTATATTCTATCGTCTCCAAACCCCGTTTGTATAATTTCATAGTATGTTCCACCTAACCGTAATAATTTGTACTTGTCGTTGGTGTATGCATATAGAACAATAAATATTATACCGTCAGACGTATCATCATTTACAACAACATTTCACTATATAGAAAGACCAAGCTTTCTTTGGAATCGATTTCATATCATGTTATATTATACGTTCTCTTTCACGACACATCAATATAGCCAGTGGCGGAGCCACCTTTGCTCCAAGAGGTTCGGATCCTTCGACGGAAAATTATATTGTTTTTATATTATTTTTACATGATTAAAAATATTTTTTATGCATAAATAGTAGATGTTGAACCCCTTTCGACTAGTTCGTATATATATACTTCTGAACCCCCTTGACGAAAATCCTGGCACCACCACTGTATATAGCTGCCACATATTATTCAGACAAATAACGTTATTAGAGAGAGGTTTGACGGTAGATATTTTTGTATTATGTATAGTGTAAAAATTTATATATTGATCCTTATTGTCCTTAATAGTGTTCATTTAAGATCATTTTAATCCAATTAATATTATAAAATGTGTATATATATAATTTTTATTAATTTAATTGAAAATTTTCAGGTAGATTTAGAAGCAAGAGTTGGTTTTAGTTCTAATGCAGGAAGAGGTTTAATTAAAGAGGCTAAAAGTATTCCAGCTGATTTTCTTCTCATTGGTGGAAGAAAAAATAAAACTTGCAGGTAATTAACTTCGATATACTGACAGTATAAAAAAAAAATCATTTGCATGTCACCACTAGAAATACACAAATTTTCGATGAATTTTTCTATGAGACTCGTTGAGAATAATTTCTACAGATTCAAACTTTCAGCGACATTTCGTTGGAGATATTTATCAGAAATTTTGGTAAATTTTTCTATGAGCTTTTGAAATTATGCTCGTCGAAAATAATTTTGACAAACTCAAACTTTCAGCGACATTTCGTTAGAAATATTCATCAGAAATTTGTGTGTTTCGAATCGTATTTTCCTAAAGAAATTAACTTTGATACACTAACAGTAAAAAAGAATCATTTGCATGTCACTACTAGGAACACATGAATTTTTCTACGAGACTCGTTGGAATTATGCTCGTCAAAAATAATTTTGACAAACTCAAACTTTCAACGACTTTTCGATGGAAATATTCATCAAAAATCCGCGTGTTTTTAGTATTATGTATTCTTTTATTATTATTATTTTTGTTATTATTATTTATTTATTTTTAAATTTTTTTTCAGATATCCATTCACAATTGCAAAGTATTGTTGTGAAAGAGTTCCAGATAATTGTTCACTAGTTGTGGTAGCTAGAAAATCAGGCCAACCACCACCACCACATAATATTCAATCCAATTCAATTCGAATTCAAGGTAATTTAAATTCCTATACCACAAAAAAATTAATTAGGTTTTTACGTATGGTCACTGAGTTTTACTCGTCATATAATTTGACACGTCAAAGTAACTCAATATTACCTACTGTAACAATAAAGTCACTCTGATAAACCTTTTTGTCCTACCAACTTTTATCATTTACCATTATAGTAAAGTCACAAAACTTTACCCACTATTATTGTAAAATCGCCTTGACACGATCTCTCGACGAGCGTGTTCTGAATAAATTTGTCAAGTATATCTCGACGATGTCTTAGCGACAAATAAATTCGTGATTTTACCACTATATATATATATATATATTGAATAAAGTTCAATAAACATAGGTGAAATTAACATGATTGTTTGCAGAAAATCATCAACCTTTTTGACACATACTCGTCACATAATTTGACACGTCAAAGTAACTCAACTTTACCTACTATAACAATAAAGTCACTTTGGTAAACCTTTTTTTTGTACCAACTTATATCATTTACTTTTAACAGTAAAGTCACAAAACTTAACCCACTATTACAGTAAAGTCATTATATCAGGTGAAGTTCAGTTACTATATTATTACGAGATAAGCATTCAGTACCCCCTCGAACTATGACCAAAATTGCTACGATATATTCCAACTTCACATGGGTCTTATCCCCTGAACTCAATTTTAGCGTATTTTTGTCACCTTTTTGTGCTACATGATAACTTTATTACATAAAAATGAGCCTCAAGTCAGCTAAAAAGGCGTCACATCAGCAAAAAAGGGTGACAAAAATACATTAAAATTGAGTTCAGGGGGTAATACGACCCTTGTGAAGTTGAAGTGTGTCGTAGCAAATTTGGTCATAGTTCAGGGGTACTAGATACTTTACTCTAGTAGATAAACTTTCGTGACTTTAACGTACGTTACAACAGATAAATATATACTTATTATACACTTCATACACATATTATACATGAATTATATACTGATTATACACTTCATAAACATATTATTCATGAATTATATAGCCAATTGTTTTGCAGAAAATGATCAAACTAGTTCAAGATGGCCTAAAGAAAACAATTCCCCTTCATCAGATAAGCAAATTATTACAAGAAATTCACCTACAACAGTACTAAATGGTTGTGAAGGTGAAGAAAATAGTTCAAGTTTTGATGAAAATTCCATCACAAAATCTTCAATATTATCATCATCATTATCATCACAATTCAAATTTCAACAAGATCATCAACAATTCAAGAAGCCACCAATGTCTCCGCTAAGGCGAATTTCGTCTTTTTTACGCTCTCCATTCGATACGAGTTCGAGGAAGAAGAGTTCAAGATTTCAAAATGATCAAGAAAACAAACAACAAATTTCACCATTGAAGTGTTTTAGCTATGAGGAAATTGCAAGTTCTACAAATTATTTTCATCCAGGTTTGTGTTCTTCATGTATAATATATACTATGGTTTAAAAAAAATCTCCGCAGAAATAATCGCGCAGATTTACTACGTACTTTTTCTAGTTGATATACATAAATTATATACTGATTATACACTTTATACGCATATTATACATGAATTATATACTGATTATACACTTCATACACATATTATACATGAATTCTATACTGATTATACACTTCATACACATATTATACATGAATTATATACTGATCATACACTTCATACACATATTATACATGAATTATACACTTGACCCCGTGGACTCTTTTAGGTCCAATGGGATAAATTTAGGTTTAAAATTAAGAGAAAAGTTTGCAAAAATAGTATACCATGAGGGGTATTGCAATATTGATCTTGAACTTTTGACCCTAGTTAACAAAATTAATTTAAAATATGATCTACTTTGCCTATGGATAAATTTAATTTATGGCCACAACCTATACCTTATGGGTATATAAGTCATTTTCTAAAGATTAAAGGTCAGCTCATTCGAAGGGCGAATCGTATAATTACTTCAGTTTTTAATTGGTGTATATAATGAATGATAAGTGTTGAACCGAAATGAAATAGTGTTTGAGACTGATGCATAATTATTATTTGAGAAGCGAGGATAAACCCCTTAAATCATGAATATAACGGTACAAAAAATTTCAATCACGCCGCTAAATTGCTTGTAGCTAATAGAATTTTTTAATAATCTATCGCTAAATAAAATTAGCAACAGATTTTGTTGTTTATCTATTTGTCCATCGTTAATTTCTGTTTTTTTTTAGTAGTGATTTTCCTTCATATTTTCTAAATATATTTTTTTGCAAGGAGTTATATTGTGTTTGAGACTGATGCATAATTATTATTTGAGAAGGGAGAATAAACCCCTAATATAATGGTACAAATTTCAATTTGCCACTAATTGCTTGTGGCTAGCAGAATTTTTTAATAATCCATCGCTAAATAAAATTAACGATAGATTTTATTGTTTAGCTATTTATCCGTCATTAATTTTTGTTTTTTTAGAAAATGCTCTGTTTCCACCCTGAACTATAAACGAAATTGCTGAGACACACCCGAACTTTAGGAGGGTCCTATTACCCCTAGACTAATTAAAATTATATTTTTGACAACCTTAGTGTCTACGTGGCATATACGTGTGCCTACGTGGACCTTCAGTGTGTTGATTCACTGATGTGCCACGTATGTGCCACGTAGGCACTAAGGTTGTCAAAAATACAGTTTTAAGTAGTATAGCGGTAATAGGACCTTCCTTAAGTTCTGGTGTGTCTCAGCAATTTTGTTTATAGTTCAGGATCGAAACAGTGCATTTACTTTTGTGTTGTTTAGTAGTGATTTCCCTTTATTTTTTTAGTTTTTGTTTTAATTTTTATTTTTTTGCAGAGAATTTAGTGGGACAAGGTGGATATTCAGATGTATATAGAGGGGATCTTGAAGATGGAAGAATAATTGCAGTAAAAAGATTAGCAAAAGATAGCAATGATATGAATAAAGAAAAAGAATTCTTAATGGAATTAGGTGTAATTAGTCATGTTAATCATCCAAATACAGCAAGTTTAGTTGGTTATTGCATTGAAAATGGCTTCTACCTCATCTTCAAATTCTATCCTAATGGCACTCTCTCTAGTGCATTACATGGTAAGTTTTTTTAACCTAATTTACTCTTTCATTTATTATCATATCGGTTACGGTCTGTTGTTTTGTTACTACTTGTTGTTAGTTCTGTTTTTTTCTCTGTATTGTTGTCGTGTGACCAGAATGTCACGGGTTCAAGCCTTGAAAACAGTTTCTAGTAGAAATGCAAGGTAAGGCTGCGTACAATACACCCTTGTGGTGGGGCCCTTCCCCGAACCCTGCGGCGCATAGCGGAAGCGTCAGTGCACCGGGCTGACCTTTTTGTTGCTTATGTCTTGAGTTGATCGTCTATCGAAAACAACCTAACTCTCTACCTCACCTCTGAGGTAGCGATAAGGATTAAGGTTTGCATATACTATACTATCGCCAAACCTCACCTATAGGATTTGACTGGTATGTTGTTTTAGTAGTATTCCATCCTATATATAAATGTCAATCCGTTTTACCACCTAAATGACCCCGTTGATCCCGTCGGGTCATCCTCACCCGCTCCACACCACACTTGGGGGGCCGCCGGTCGATTTTCTAGTTCAAACGGCTCCCGGGTCTTGGGCCCACCCCAAGAATCGTGGGCTAACACCCATCGAATTGGCCTAAAAATGACTCATTCACGTTGTTTCGCCCGTTTGACTACCCAAATAGCCCCGCCGGACCACCCTCACCTGCTCCACACCCCGCCAAGGGACCGCCTTTCGATTTTAGGCCAAAACCGCTCTCGGATCCCAAGCCCACCCCGAGAACCGATGTGGACAAATTTTATAGTTAAACAACATAATTTGTTGCTAATTAGGTTGAATAGGTCATGTCTCATTCAAACTACTGTTGGCTTATGTATGCTATATATGTCTAGTGACTAGTGAATCCTATTCAGTATCGAAATTAGATTGAATTATAATTAGCGACACATTATTTAAAAATAAAATTGTTATCTAGGAGTAGTTTTTTATATGCATCTCAAGATGAATGGCGGTTAATAGATCATCATTTCACCTTCTACGAAATAAACATCATGAATACCATAGAAATTTTATTTTTTTTAGATTATATACGTGGATCGAAATACCTTACGTTCTTGAATCGATAATCATTTTTTTTTTATTTTCTTTATTTTTTGCAGGAAAATCAAATAAATCACTTGAATGGCCAATGAGATATAAAATTGCTCTTGGAATTGCAAGAGGTTTACATTATCTTCATAAATGTTGCAAACATCGTATAATACATCGTGATATCAAAGCTTCTAATGTACTACTTGGACAAGACTATGAGCCTCAGGTACAACTCATAAAGCACGTATTTTTCGTAATTTTTTGTTAGGGTTTTTTTTGCACATTTGCTAACTCTTCTATCGCGTAAAATTCAAAAATAACCATTTTTTGAACTATTTTTGCAAATCAGATAATTCCTGGAATCCGTGACACTGTTATGGACGAAATATATAATATATACATGATGTTGTGACGGAGTTTCAGTATTTTTTTATGTTCAAAATTCATGACAGGAGATGAAATATCATAGACGATATCTTAGATATTTTCACTTAATTAAGTTGAAAATTCATGATATTATGATGGTATTTCCTCATCAAAAGTGGATTTTTTTTAAAATGAACTTTTAGACGATATTGGTTATTTCTCAAAATCAATCGAAAAAGTGGCTATCAAGTATAAATTTCACTCTTCTACCTATATAAAAAGCTTGAAAGAGGAAATTAAAGTTTTTTTTTATTCTTCTCGAAATTCACGATATTGTTATGGTGTTTTCTGGTAAAAAAATATTTACTTATTCTAAATCATTTTTCAAACATTGACTATTTTTCAAAAAATCGACCTAAAAAGTGGCCAGCTCGTACAATTTTTTACTCTTTTATCTATACAGAAGATTAAAGGAGGAAATTAAAGTTTTCTTTTATTCTTCTCGAAATTCATGATACTATTATGGTGTTTTTTCATAAAAAAAATATTTACTTATTCTAAATCATTTTTCAAATACAAAACTGTTTTTTAAAAATCGACCTAAAAAGTGGCTAGCTCGTACAATTGTTTACTCTTTTATCTACATGGAAGATTAGAGGAAATTAAAATTTTCCTTTATTCTTCTCAAAATTCATGATACAGTTATGGTGTTTTGTCGTAAAAATATTTACTTATTCTAAATAATTTTTCAAACACAGATTATTTTTTAAAAATCGAATTAAAAATTGGCTAGCACGTACAATTTCTTACTCTTTTATCTATACGGAAGATTAAAGGAGGAAATTAAAGTTTTCTTTTATTCTTCTCAAAATTCAAGATATTGTAATGGTGTTTTCTCATACAAAAATATTTACTTATACTAAATAATTTTTCAAACACAAACTATTTTTTAAAAATCGACCTAAAAAGTAGCTAGCTCGTACAATTTTTTACTCTTTTATCTATATGGAAGATTAAAGGAGGGAATGAAAGTTTTATTTTTTCATTTTTATTTTTTACTCTTTTATTTATATGGAAAATTAAAGTAGGGAATTAAAGTTTTTTTTTTTTTTTTCAGATATCAGATTTTGGGTTAGCAAAATGGCTACCAAATAAATGGACACACCATGCTGTAATTCCAATAGAAGGGACATTTGGATATTTAGCACCAGAATATTTTATGCATGGAATTGTTGATGAAAAAACAGATATTTTTGCATTTGGAATTCTTCTTCTTGAAATTATTACTGGTAGAAGACCTGTTGACTCATCAAGACAAAATCTACTTTTATGGGTAAGTTTTTAAAAATATTTAATTTAAATTAAATTTTTTACTATAGTCACATATATGTTATGACAGTCTTAATATCATATGTTTCAAAAGTTTTACGGTTACAAATATGTTTCAGAAGTACTTCTCCTTTCGTCACAATTTATATATTAAAGGTATATGAATTGCTTAAAGACAAATTATTTTTAAATAAGGAAGTATACGTAATGTTCTTTTTGAGATAGATAAAAAGAAAAATACCGTTATATAAATCGGAATTTGTAGAAAGTATTTCCTCCGTCCATCTTTATTCGTCAGTATACTGAATGGGAGGACTACTAATTATAATTTAATTTTTATTTTTACTTTATTTGGAATTTCTTGAAAAAATGTAATGAAAACGACAATAATATTATGGACTTTGGTCCCTGGATTTAATAGTAATAATTGCTCTCAGAAATATCCTATTAAAGTTATTAAAGACAGGAATGAACATAAATGAGCATGTGTAAGTAATTGGATATGAAAATGACATGTAATCTAAGAAATTATCTTATACTTTTTTAAGAAATATATTCTGATATTTTTAAAAATAAATAAATATGAAGGATGATAAGATATTTGTATATATACTTGTATTTTGTTATTTATTATATAATTTGTTTGGTGAATTTTATTAATTAATTACTAAAAAATGTACTCTCTTTTTTTTTAAGGCAACACCATTGATGGAAGGTGGAAAATTAATTGAATTATTAGATCCAAAATTGGAGGGTGAATTTAATATGGATGAATTGCATAAAATGGTTCTCACAGCTTCATATTGTGTAAGACAGTCTTCAGTATGGCGCCCATCAACAACTGAGGTAAATTATTATACTTATTGTTGCAGAGGCGGAGCCAGAATTTTAAGATGAACTTTCTTTTTGACGAAAAAATATATCATTTATACATGATTAAAATTATTTTTTATGTATCAATAGTAGGTGTTCAACCCCCTTCGACTAGATTTTCTTCAAATATTGAACCCCCGGCCAAAGGGTTGGCTCCGCCCCTGCTCAGAGGCAGAGCCAGGATTTCGACTAGGGGGTCAATATTTGAAGAAAATCCAGTCGAAGGGGGGTCAACACCTACTATAGATACGTAAAAAATAATTGTAATCATGTATAACGGGTTCATTATTTGAAGAAAATCTAGTCGAAAAGGGTTCAACACCTACTATACATACATAAAAAAAAAAGAAAAAAAAAAACATGTAAACATGGTATATTTTTCCGTTGAAAAAGGTTCAGATGAACCCTGTGCCAAAGGGCTGGCTCCGCCCCTGCTTAGAGGCGGAGCCAAGATTTCAACTAAGGAGGCTCAATAGTTGAAGAAAACCTAATCGAGGGGGGGTCAACACTTACTATAGATACATAAAAAAAATAAAATTCAATCATGTATAAATGGTATACTTTTTTGTCGAAAGAGGTTTGGATGAACCCCTGCCAAAGGGCTGGCTCCGCCCCTGATCAGAGGTGAAGCCAGAATTTCAACTGAGGGGGATCAATATTTGAAGAAAACCTAGTCGAAGGGGGTTCAACACCTACGAAAAATACGTAAAAAATAATTTTAATCATGTATAAATGATATATTTTTCCGTTGAAAGAAGGAGGTTCAGACGAACCCCCTGCCAAAGGGCTGGCTCCGCCCCTGCTTATTGTGATCGGTTATATAGTATTACGTTTCAGTTCCAAACAAATTGTGATCGACTATTATTTTTTTCTTTTTTTTTCTTTTTTTTTTTTTTTTTGCTTAATTTTTTTTTAGGTGTTAGAATTGTTGAGATATGGTGATGATTCAGAGGCAGCAAGAAGTTGGAGAATACCAAAATTTACAAGTGATGAAGTTGATGATTACTCAATGGTTTTTGGATATGATCTTCCTTCTGATTTAATTTTAGAAGACCTTTTTTAATCTTTAATTTTCATCATAATGTAGATTACTTTTCCTCTTTAATTTTTCATAGATTTCCACTTAAAACATACATATAATGTTTAGTGTATTATGGCTTTTCTTTTGGGGGAGGTCGAACTTCGGTGTCTGATATCCACGTTTAGCGAACTGCAAAGCTCATTCTCGCGGTGCTGCTTCCAACAGATTTTTTTTCATAAGCAGGATTTGAATCTGATACTTCTGATTTAGAATGGAACAATTGGATCAGTGCATCATAACCCATGTTAGTAGTGTATTATGACTTGAATAGCATATATATAATTGTTGGGTTAGTATCCAATTGCAAATGGTTATATCTAATAGTTCAATAATAATAGAGTAGAATTTTTTGTAATCAAAAGTACTATCATAAGGTACTTTTTTTTTTAACATTTTGATTCTTTATTTTGACAATTATACATCATTTTTATTATGATTGTGTCATTTTCTTTGGTTTCTCAAGTTTTTGTTTTATCCTTTTCTTTTGGATTGGAATTCTAAACTTCTGGGTGAACCAAATTTTAAAAAATGAAGTATTTGTTACTATTTGTTATGCCAAGGAAACAATTGGTCAAGAATAATATAATAAAATATTTTACAAATTAAAAGTTCTTATAAGCTGAAAAGTCATAACTCTCAACTCCCCTCAATCTCATGAAAAGAAAGTTATATCAGAGTATAAAATGTTAGGTGATTATTCTAAAAAATTTAAGTCTTACCGAATAGAGTTATTTGGTATTTATGCTGGTAGGAGGTAATAAATAAATATCTTATAAATTTAATCAAGGTACACACAAATTAACCGTACAGTGGTTGGATGGATTTGAGATTAGAGACTAAAAATGGGCCAAAATGTCTTGTTGGTAAGTTGGCAACTAGATGTATATTCAAGTCTTGCGGAACAAAGTTATTCAATATACATATCGATAGGAGGTAATATATATATATATATATATATATATATATATATATATATATATATATATATATATCTTGCAAAGCTAATCGAGATGTACAAAAATTAATCGTAAAGTGCTTGGATGGACTTGACACGAGAGACAAAAAATGGGCCAAAATGTTTTGTTGGTAAGTTGGCAACTAGATATATACATATACATGTTCAAGTCTTTCAGACTAGAATTATTCGAGATAATATATATATATATATATATATATATATTAAAAAGTTAATGAAGATGCATATAAATTAACCGTAAAGTGCTTGGATGGATTTGAAAGAAGAGACTAAAAATGGGCCAAAATGTCTTATTGGTAAGCTGGTAACTAGATATACATGTTCGAGTCTTGCAGAACAGAGTTACTCGATATATATACTGATAGGAGGTACTAAATATCCTATAAAAATAACCGAGATGCACACAAATTAACCGTAAAGTGCTTGGATGGATTTGAAACATGAGACTAAAAATGGGCCAAAATGTCTTATTGGTAAGTTGGTAACTAGATATATACATATACATGTTCGAGTCTTGCAGAACAGAATTACTCGATATATATACTGATAGGAGGCAATAAATATTCTACAAAATTAATCGAGATGCACACGAATTAACCGTAAAGTGCTTGGATGGATTTGAAACAATAGACTAAAAATGGGCCAAAATGTTTTGTTGGTAAGTTGGCAACTAGTTGTATACAACATATATACATACAAATGAAGAGAATGAAATGGGAGACAAATTTGTTGTCAATTTAAATGGGCCATATATTGGGCCTACATTGCACGTGAACTTCACGAGCTGGTCTCATGTATTTGGGCCCACCTTCTCCTTCTTATGTCAATTCGTCAATATCAATACACATGATTGTGACAAAAGAGTGTAGTTTATTTTCAAAAAAAATTACATCATACCACAATTTAAATACTTAAAAATTTAATTTTTTAAAATAATTAGATAAATTTTTAATTTTACGGAAAAGCTTAAATACATTACTGAAATGTGATATATTCGTATAAAATAAAGCGATGTATTCAGAAAAATATGATGTATTCGTGTAAAATTAAGTGATATATCTTAAAGGATGTAATGCATCCGCGTAAAATTAATTAATGTATTCAAAAAAAATTGTGTGGATTAAATCAGAGATTTTTAGTAATTTTTTAAAAAAGTTGGGATATGATACTTTATTAGCTTCAAAAGAATTGAAATTTGTGTTACTTTTATTTATTTATTGCCATTTTTCTTCTAGGGGGGAGGGGGACAATTGTTTTGTAAATGTTTTTTTTTTCCCCATAATTTAGAACCTTTTAAATTATAATCTAAAGAATTCTTTTGAGCAAACTGAAAATCGTACAGAAAAACGATATGTGATGGTCTCAGATTATGTAAGTTACTGCAAACCTTAGACGATGTCTAATATTTTATCAGTAAGGTTAAATAATATATCGAGTCAATTATTGACTAGGAGAATAGTTGCCCCCAAAGATTATATCGGTACGATTTTTAAAAATAGAAATAAAATCTATATAGTAACCTATTAAAAGATATTTGTGTAAATTGGTGCGTTTGTGCTACACATTTTGTTTTGATCAATAAATTTGAAAGTTTGAGTCAAATAAAAATAACCAAAAAGGAATAAAAATGACAAAAGTGTTTTAATCTCAATAAGCATTTAATTTGTTAAATTAATTTATGTGTGCGCTATTAAAACATGTTTTACTCAATCTACATATTGAATTTCCTTTAAATTTAATTAGATATTTTAAATTTGAGTCCCGAAAACGATAATTATTACGATAGGATGCCTTTACAAATTAATTGTCATAGATTGAGTAACGAAATGACCAAATTCATGTTAAGATTGTATTTCTCTGAGTTGCTCGAGTTTTGGCTATTCATAGTACTGTTTGCAACCTTGGCGAGTCTTTGGTTATGCCCAGATGTGTTATGCCCTCCGACAGATATGAATTTGATTGCTCGTATCTTTAACATATCGTTTGCTTCAGTTGTGGTTATGTCTTCGATGATATTTCAGTTTCAGCCCTTGTGAGAGTCGTTGGATATATGGCTCGGTAATATCTCAATTTCAGTCCTTGTGAGAGTCGCTGAATATATGCTCAGTCTCTGAAGGTGAGATGAGTTCGGGATATATGCTTGATTTCCGGTAATGAGATTGATTTTGGGTGTTTGATCTTCTTGAAGATTTATTTCAGTTGTGGCGCTGAAACTGAAATATCATCGAAGACATAACCACAACTGAAGCAAACCACATGCTAAAGATACGAGCAATCAAATTCATATCTGTCAGAGGACATAATGCATCTAGGCATAATCGAAAACTCGCCAAGTCTGCAAACAGTACTATGAATAGCCAAAACTCGAGCAACTCAGAGAAATACAATCTTAGCTGAATTTGGTCGATCCATTACTCAATCTATTTATGGATCTACGTGATTATTGTGAAATCGAATTAATCGATATAATTTTATTTGTCATCTTTGATTAATAATATTGTTAATATTTATTGCACTTAAACATCATGGACAAATTAGTTAATAATTATAGACAAATGATGAGACAAAAGATGTTTATAAAATCCCGCAGCATTAATTTATAATCTTAAGTATGTGGTTAGGAATTATACAAAATATTAGATTGACCTAACCCTTTGTTTGTTTGGTATGTATACGTTATCAGATCATTCAAAAGATATCTATAAAATATCGTCTATAAATGGTGAGATTTATAATCTTAAAAGTAGGTCAGATACGTTATTAGTTATTACAATCAGCGACAGAGCGTGAATTTTTGCCAAGGATACAAATATAAAGAAGTATAATAGACTCAACACCTGCTATATTTGTATTTAATAATATAATTTTTTGACGAATAATAAGATTCGAACAGATCTCCTCGCTCGTCTAGTTCCAACCTTAGATAAATATATATTTAAAGACGAGCTCGAGCATTGAGTGGCGCGCGGACACCACGAATTTGAGCAATGTAGGGACACCTAGTGACGGAGCCAACATCTCAAATAAGGGAGTTCAAAATCGAAAAATATGAATAAAAGAACTAGTCAAAGTAGGTTCAACGTCTGTTATATATACGTAAAAAATAATTTTAAACTTGGATAAATAATATAATTTTTTCATCGAAGGGGATTCGGATAAACCCCCTCACTATTAGCTAGCTCCGCCCCTGGAGACACCACCATCTTCAGCGCGCCAATTAACGTAAATAATCGATCAAACGCGATAAAGAAATACGAATTAATATAGTCCAGACTCGAACGCAGGTCGCGCGCACACTCGCACTGAAGGACCTAAAGGGGCACGACAACCATATATTTGAGGAATTCTTTTAAAATAAATGATATTTTCGTAAGATAATTTTTTTTTTCTGAAGTTAACGAATGTC